>CM067350.1:21185354-21190354 GCA_034190875.2 Urechis unicinctus | reverse complement strand
TTGGCCACGATGAAGCAATCTCTTTCTGCCCTTTATTCGATGTTTCCCTTATCACATCATGTTCAGTTGGATTAAGCTGGCAAAGCTTGGATGTCTGTGGTGCATTTGGAGGCCAAAGGGAAAGTTTTATGGAAACCAGGCGGCAAGAGGGAGAAACTGTCGGTTGTACGGATCAGGAGTCAAATTAGCCCCTTATAATGCTGGCAGGAGTAAAGGAACCTTCTTTGTTCTGAAATTTTCAAAAAAAATTGTGTCGTCATCATCATCATTGATCATCATCATCATCATCATCATCATCATCTTCACCATCATCATCATCATGATCATGATCATCAACATCATCTTCATCATCATTATCCATCCTGTGTGTATCGTCATCCAAATGTGTCATCATTGACAACTGTACTAACTTGAACTTAGGAAAGAACTGATATGCATAAGTTGAAACGTTATGATAGTTGGAGAAATTCACCGCGGTTTTCATAGCGTTGCCTTTTGGATATTCATCGTCAATATTCTGGGATGTTAAATACGTGCAGTCAGCATCACTCAACAACAATTTTGAATTCTTTGTAACATTACACATATCATGTACAGTCAACCTCGTCATAGCAGGCATCTAGTGTATAAAAGATACTTCCATATAACAAATAAGAGATCTACTAGCGTGTACATGAACAACTGTGCCCCGTCCCGTGAATCATAGTTTCTGTCACTTTCTGATTTGATTAATCTAATAATCCTATAATTTGTGTTGTACAGGTATTATGGTATCGGCGAGGACGGTAATCCACAGGAGGGGTTCTGCCAGCCGTATCGAGGAGCGGCCTTCTCCAATCATATCGGTCAGCAGAATATCTACGTCAGGAACGCCGCGCAGCAAGGCGACATCGAGAAGAAACTCATGGGTAAGTCTCAGACTGCATTTGTGATAAAATATCACCTGGATTAGTTTGATTGTAAATACTACCTGTTCATAACACCTGTTAATTATTTTCGCGTTGTGGACGTCGCCTAGCAGCCATGATTGCTTTTATCATATCATCTGGTGTACGTCATCTATAGTACGTCAGCTGTTGAACGTCACCTAGAGTACGTCACTTATTGTACAACAGCTGGTGTACGTCATAATTTGCAAATCAGCTGTTGTACGACACCTGACGTTCGTCCCCTCGGTACATTTTCCTGCGCAACTCATACATATATCGCTTCCCTACCACCTCCCTAATTCACGCGCGAAGGAAGTTCCCCCGATGAGAATCCGCCCCCGATACCCCCCCCCCCCCCCCCCAAACCCCAGGACCCGACCTACACTTTGTGATTCTATATGCACGTGTGTTTCAGCTGCGGCCGCTATGACGAGCGAACTGTCACCCCAGTGCCGAGACTACGCCATCATCTCCATCTGTCGCTTCCTCTTACCACTGTGTGACGAGTCGGGTGGCGCACCCCAGCCTCGACAGATCTGTAAAGATGAGTGTCAGATGGTGGAACGAACAATCTGTCGAGACGACTACCAGGCCGCCAGTAGCTTCACCCTCATAGGTACATATATAGGACTGCATATATAGGAATATATATATATATATATATATATATATATATATATATATATATATATATATATATATATATATATATATATATATATATATATATATATATATATATATATATATATATATATATATATATATATATATATATATATATATATATATATATATATAGCGTATAGAGAGTCTGTGAACAATAACAATACACGATTTGTTGGTATAACATTCGATTGAAACAATGCGCTACCTGGCGGAGATGATCAATGCCACACCAGCTATGACACTTGTGTTCTTTCAGATCATCACTTGGTGTTACCTGACTGAGAATTTACCTGAGGTGGGCACCACGCTTCACGACAGGTGCGTTCGACTCAACCTACCTGCTGATCACCATAGTAACCCAAGTCGGGGTGAACTTCCAGTCGGGGGCAACAACCCGAGTGGAGGTGATCTGCACGCGTGCTACAATGGTACCGGGCAGCAGTACCGCGGTACCGTCAGTACGACTGCCAGTGGTTATACCTGTCCAGGTGTGGAGCGCCCAGTTCCTTCACATGCAGCCCTACAACACGGACCAGTACCCAGAACTCGGTGAGACACAACTCCATCATAGTTTCCACAAACAGTTTTCTGGGGGTGGCTTGACGGGGTCGGCCAGAGCTTGAGTTTAGGCGTTAAAATGCAATTGAACTTGTTTAAAATTTCTGCAGCTTTTCTCAAATAAATTATCTGCAATGCGTTCTTTCAGGAGATCATAATTACTGCTGCAACCCTGGTAACCGTGAAAGTGAACCCTGGTGTTTCACAACGGACCCCCTGGTGTTCAAGCAAAGTTGTGCCATCCCAAAGTGCAGTGAGTCGTCTTTGTCTATACATAAGTGTGTGCGCGTGTGCGTGCGCATTTGTATGTGCGTTCGTGTGATTTATACGGTGAATATCATTATAAAATCGGCCGTCCTCAAGTGTCTATGAGCTGTGTTGTGTGTGTTTTAAAGCTTCCACCAAAGAAGACAAAACCAAGACTCTTCTGATGATCCTCCTGCCGTGTATACTGGTGCCCATAGCTCTGGTAGTTCTTCTCATTGTGATCTGCGTGTACCGGCGAAACAGGGTTCAAGCACGCCCAGGAAGCCTAAACAAGAAGGAAGCTAAGAACCAGATGGAACTCAACGCCATGTTGTCTACCAAAGCACCCCCACTGCGCACGCGCGAATTTCCCATGTCCGCCATTCGCTTTCTGCAGGATCTCGGGGAGGGAGCTTTCGGTAATGTCTACAAAGGGGAATTAGTTGGGTATTACGGGGAAAACAGCATAGCGCCTGTAGCTATAAAGACGTTAAAGGAAGGCGCCAATACGAAGGTGAAAGCAGATTTCCGACGTGAAGTCGATCTGATGAGTGAACTTCAGCATCCTAACATCGTGTGTTTGTTAGGCGTGTGTATGAGTGAGCAGCCGATGTGTATGCTGTTTGAGTACATGTGTCACGGCGACCTTCACGAGTACCTCACCGTACACTCCCCGCATGCGGATATGACGTCACCGGAAGATGAAGACGGTTTGCATATCATGTCCCATAAGGATATGATACACGTTGCCATCCAGATCGCGTCGGGTATGGAGTACCTGGCTAGCCATCATTACGTCCACCGGGATCTGGCCACCAGGAACATCCTGGTATCCGATGGACTCACCATCAAGGTATCCGACTTCGGGCTATCCAGGGATATTTATTCGTCCGATTACTACCGCCTCCAGAGCAAATCCCCGTTGCCGGTCCGTTGGATGCCGCCCGAGTCCATCCTCTACGGTAAATTCACTGCCGAGAGTGATATCTGGTCTTTTGGAGTTGTACTTTGGAAGATCTACAGTTACGGCTTGCAGCCGTATTACGGATATGCCAACCAGGAAGTTATTGAAATGATTCGCGGACGTCAAATCTTGCCCTGCCCTGACAAATGTCCGTCGCGTATGCATGCCCTCATGGTTGAATGCTGGCACGAAAACCCGACTCGTCGACCAAGTTTGAAAGAAACCCACAAGCGCTTGCGAACCTGGAACGCCGAGGGGTTAACAGGGGAGCTTCCTCATGGCGTTGTGCAGAGCCCACCAGGGGCGCTGGGGTCGCTCAGTCACTCCGGGCACTCTAGCAGTACTCGAAGCAGTGGGCCAAGTCATCATAGCGGAAATGGACCTGGGGCACAGCCTAACTACATGCAGTATGTAGGCGTCACGCGGCAGCCTATGGGAGCATATCAGGTCGCTATGAAGCCTCCAATGGGACCGGGGTACGCACAGCAACAACAACAGATGAACCTCCAAGCCAACCAAACTGGTCCGCCACCACACTGGAACCACACCAACCAACAGAATCTAGGGCTTTACCGTAAACCTTCTCCCCCTGGCTCCAGCACTAGTCAGAAATCTTCCTCTGTTAACAGCTCCGCACCCTCAACATCATCCAACTACAAGGGTGAATTGCCCGCGGCAACACGCTCCCGGCCAGCACTTCTCAGGCAATATTACAAGTCAACAGAATATTATGAATTCTAACTGTGTTTACCCGGATAAGTTACACACGAACAAGGATGTGTATATTCCTGGGACTTGCGACGCGTAGATGTGCTTCTTTTCACGTCATATATCTTTCCTTATAGTGCCATTGTGGGGGCTGCCATCTTGAGCCTCGTTTCGGACAGTCACCAGGATGCCTTCAGTTTGAATTTGAAACCGACATTAACAGGGTCACGTGGGTTTGTCGACATCGTCGGTACGTCGACTTTCGGTCTGAGGCAATCAAGCCTCATTATTAAGGAGTCGTAGTTGATTAGACAGTGTTTTTTTTTGTGCACCGTTGCCAGACTTGCTTATAATTGTGTGTGATATATCATAAAGCATAGGGTAAATTTTGAAATGCTTTTACAATATGAAATGTGTATTCTTTGATTTTATGTAAATGTACCATAAATGTATGCACCATGTGGTAATACCAGAACACAGCAGTACTTTTATCTGTCAGTTGCCTTCGTATAATAAATATTCTCTCCACAATGATCCCCGCAATGTACAATTGAAGACTTTTTTGCCGTCTGAATCCTGCCTTATGTGTTTGAATGTTTTGTATGTTCAACATGTTATTACTCACAGCTGAAATGAGTACACCATAGTGGATTTAATGTTATAAGAGAAGACCAATTTTCAGGTGTGTTTACTGTCGCTTCAGTATTGTGCCAATAAAAACCAACACCCGCCGACGGTCCATCGAACAGGGCAATATTTGTATTCAAATCGTCGCTTATTTATTGACTGGGATTTGCCTTTGATATTATTTATTTATAGCATTGTCCAACTCGGGGTAATATAATCTATTCTGCCTTTCAAGATTTAGCATTATTGTAGCAGCCAACTGTTTCAAGGTAATTTGTTTTATTGCTTATATATATGTA
>CM067350.1:21162854-21180354 GCA_034190875.2 Urechis unicinctus | reverse complement strand
ACGACTACCCTTTGAGTAAAGATGTGACCACCTAAACTGGTCACTGCTACGGAGCCCGGTCGTCCGAGTGATATTGTTATACACCAAAGAAGTCCTGTGTGACCACAGCCTGTACGTGATCATAAAGAGTCAAGTGCAGTAAGAAGTTGTACTCCAACTGAACTATCGACTGTTTTCCCAATTGAATGATATCAAAACTTGAAACAGGTCACCCAAAGTCTTGGTTAAACAACTGAATCAAAGATGTGAGCTTCATTGTCTCCGAGTGCCGGCTTAATGCAGACTTCGGCTTTTAAGGGTTCAGGGGTCATCAAAACATCTGGATCTAAGGGGTCATATCAAAACATCTAAGGGGCTGCAGCTTGTGACATCTATCGAAAAATAGTGCGCGTTACCAACTCCCCTCGCTGACATCTATCGTAAACGTGTGCTGCGCATAGGGTTTCGTAACAAGGCGCAATCACAGACCCGATTGCTTGCCATTGGAAGACTTGCCGATGGCGTGCCTGCCGAATCTAGTTTTTTGTCATTTAGTCTCATGTTAGGAAAATTTCCTAAATTGATAGCAGACATCAACATGTGAGTATGTTAATAGTTGGTTTAATTTTATGATACTTAAGATTTCTGTCACGACCCCCGCATCAAATTTTGTGAATATCATTTATGTGTGTAATATAACAGAGCTTATAGCTACGCTAAGATATCACAGAGCTTACTTGCGAGGGTTACTTGCCCTCCACCCGAGAAAATATGTGATCATGCCATCTGCGAGCAGCGTAGAGCTTTATCATAGGGTCTCTTAAAATTCGCTGATTAATAGGGGATGTGATCGCCTTGCTTTCAAGCAAAGACGGATTCAGTGCTCCAACATTCACTTTATAATAATGGATAATAGATTGTGGAATGACGGTTACTAATTAGCTTGTGGGTGTAGCCGACAACTTTAACGGGTGTAAACTTAATGAAATCTACATTTTGTAACTTTAGCGAAAGTATACACAGTAGTAGTGAGTTAGTAATAGGGAGCGGGGAATTCTTGCGGTTCTTGGTTTGAGGAAGGTGCTGTTATATGGATGAACCGATACGAACATCATATTTATTGCAGGCTTAGGATAATGTTGAAAATTGATCAGCATATTTCTCGACATGATTTAGATGCTGCGTTAAACGTAATTATGTAGAAACTACAATATTTGTTATGAACGTTTGTGCGAAGTCGCATATATCGGTGTCTAAGCTAGCCCCGGTCAGACGGTGATATACTTATATAATCAGACGTCCTGTAGGGCTAAGTCTACCCCTGTTAAGTCCCGGGTATCTTTGAGATGGAATCTAAGAAGTTGCTCACATTTTGATACTTTCATGATGTTTTCCCGATTGAATGATATTTGATTGTTCACCCAGACCTACATCCACTGAATCAACAAGCTTCATTGTCGGTTGATGGGGTGCCCTGTGCAGACGTATCATTTTATTATGTAGCACTGTCATATGTCATATGTATAATAATGCGTTATTTCAGGACATAGCATATACTAAAAACATTGATGCAGCATAAATCTAATCATCATTAACTATATGAAAGACTTCTTAAGGTTTTTCATAAATTGATTGTTCTCAAAATGCTCAGAACATAGCACACAATTCTTGCTCAAGTGCCCTGGGGATTTTCCAATTAGATCCCCAAGCCTGGTGTTTTGCAAACCATTTCAAGCATCTGAAATGAGACCAAAAGCAGCATGGATTTTTACCTAGAATATACAAATCTTCCAATTCTTGTTATCAAAAAAATTCCCTTAATTTATTATCATCATACTACGTATTCCAACAATATCATCTACATCTTACAGCTCACAAATTAGAAACTTCGATGAAACCTCTTATATATGTGTATATTTAAAAGAATTTATTCACTTGTTCTAAATATTTGCACAAAACAACATTCTTTTTCAGTATATATCAGTAGAATAAATCAGTTGTATGCTGAGATATGACAGTATTAATCCAAAAGTCATTGGTTATTGGCAGTGAGGTGAAATCAGAATATAACACATCTCAGCATGCCAGCACACTCAGTCATTGATATGTGATCATGAAACAAATTCTTCAACATCAGTTTTATCTTTGACATAGCATTGACAAATCATTTGATTATATTTAAACATTCAAAATGGATATATCCATACCATGTTATATCATTTAATAAGATTTATTGCTTTGCAATTGGGGCATTTATTGTTGATCTGGCTCCAAAAGCACCAGCACGGCACCATCCTTAAAGTAATAGGGAGCGGGGAATTCTTGCGGTTCTTGGTTTGAGGAAGGTGCTGTTATATGGATGAACCGATACGAACATCATATTTATTGCAGGCTTAGGATAATGTTGAAAATTGATCAGCATATTTCTCGACATGATTTAGATGCTGCGTTAAACGTAATTATGTAGAAACTACAATATTTGTTATGAACGTTTGTGCGAAGTCGCATATATCGGTGTCTAAGCTAGCCCCGGTCAGACGGTGATATACTTATATAATCAGACGTCCTGTAGGGCTAAGTCTACCCCTGTTAAGTCCCGGGTATCTTTGAGATGGAATCTAAGAAGTTGCTCACATTTTGATACTTTCATGATGTTTTCCCGATTGAATGATATTTGATTGTTCACCCAGACCTACATCCACTGAATCAACAAGCTTCATTGTCGGTTGATGGGGTGCCCTGTGCAGACGTATCATTTTATCATGTAGCACTGTCATATGTCATATGTATAATAATGCGTTATTTCAGGACATAGCATATACTAAAAACATTGATGCAGCATAAATCTAATCATCATTAACTATATGAAAGACTTCTTAAGGTTTTTCATAAATTGATTGTTCTCAAAATGCTCAGAACATAGCACACAATTCTTGCTCAAGTGCCCTGGGGATTTTCCAATTAGATCCCCAAGCCTGGTGTTTTGCAACCATTTCAAGCATCTGAAATGAGACCAAAAGCAGCATGGATTTTTACCTAGAATATACAAATCTTCCAATTCTTGTTATCAAAAAAATTCCCTTAATTTATTATCATCATACTACGTATTCCAACAATATCATCTACATCTTACAGCTCACAAATTAGAAACTTCGATGAAACCTCTTATATATGTGTATATTTAAAAGAATTTATTCACTTGTTCTAAATATTTGCACAAAACAACATTCTTTTTCAGTATATATCAGTAGAATAAATCAGTTGTATGCTGAGATATGACAGTATTAATCCAAAAGTCATTGGTTATTGGCAGTGAGGTGAAATCAGAATATAACACATCTCAGCATGCCAGCACACTCAGTCATTGATATGTGATCATGAAACAAATTCTTCAACATCAGTTTTATCTTTGACATAGCATTGACAAATCATTTGATTATATTTAAACATTCAAAATGGATATATCCATACCATGTTATATCATTTAATAAGATTTATTGCTTTGCAATTGGGGCATTTATTGTTGATCTGGCTCCAAAAGCACCAGCACGGCACCATCCTTAAAGTTGCTGGTGTGCCACTGGAAGTAAACACTTTCGTTAGTGCTGGGACTATACAACTGGTAGTATAGGTGGCAAAGATTATCATTAGCACTCGCTTCCATCAATCTTTAAAATACCTAATTCCAAACACAACCACAAGTTAGAAAAAAAGTACCTCAAAGTAGATATAAATATGGGTCAAATCTCAAGACAAATAAACCTGGAACATATATAATAATCATGAATAAATAAATGTTGGTCAAGTATAATTAATTCAACTATTGGTCACTTGGCAGATAGAGTTACAGCTGGGCTTAATTATGACAATATGGTTGGGAATCCTTCTTCATGTATATAACGGATCCGACCTATAGTCAAAACAAAATAAAAAAGCACAATTGGGTTCCCACCTATTATTATCTAATATATTGCATTGGCTCAAACAACACTTTTCAACCTTGGCATGTATACATGGCCGTCACATAAACGGATAATAATTGTTTAAACATAAGGCAAATGCTGTGTGATTGTCGATTTAATCGTACAGGGTTTTTATTGCCACCGATAACTTTCTTAATCTGTTATGTTTACATTAGTTATCAACTAGATTCGGCAGGCACGCCATCGGCAAGTCTTCCAATGGCAAGCAATCGGGTCTGTGATTGCGCCTTGTTAAGAAGCCCTATGCGCAGCACACGTTTACGATAGATGTCAGCGAGGGGAGTTGGTAACGCGCACTATTTTTCGATAGATGTCACAAGCTGCAGCCCCTTAGATGTTTTGATATGACCCCTTAGCAGATGTTTTGACATGACCCCTTAACCAAGTCAATAAAAAGCCGAGGGAATGGCACTAAGCCGGTCTCAGTGGCTTGGTGGTTTACTGTTTTGCCTTTTGATCCACAGGCTGTGGGTTCGACTCCAAGGTGTGACAACCTGACTCGTGACTCGGATGATCACGTACAAATGGTGGTCACATCTTTGAAAAGGGATGTAAAAGATCATTTGAGGACGACGTGCTCCCTAGCAGTGACCAGTTTAGAGTAATTCACTCAATTGTAGTCGTACATAGCTTAGTTGCTAAATACGAATATGTTTCGATGCACACAAACACACACACACCCACGTTACTGGTCGATTACGTAAGGTTAGGACTTCTTTGAGTTGGCACAAGCGCCAACGGCATGTCTTCCAACGGCAAGCCTGGACGACCAGCAATACGGTATCAACAATATAACACAAACAATATTATCTCTAAACAAAATATATATGAATATATATATATATATATATATATATATATATATATATATATATATATATATATATTTATTTTTTATATTTATCTGTGTATCTTTATATATATATATGTATCTATATCTATATGTATATCCCTATCTATATATATATACCTATATATATATATCTGTATCTCTATGTATGTAGGTATATCTCTGTGTATCTCTGTATATATATTCTATATATCTCTCTCTCTATATCTCTTTCTTCTCTATATTTATCTTTTCTTTCTATATCTCTCTCTCTCTCTCTGTCTCTTTATCTCTCTCTGTATCTCTATATCTTTCTATCTCTATATATATCTGTCTCTATCTATCTCTGTATGTATATATCTCTGTCCCTCTGTATCTTTCCCTCTCTGTGTCTCTCTCTCTCTCTCTGTCCTCTCTGCCTCTCTCTCTCTCTCTCTCTTCTCTCTCTCTCTGTATCTCTCTCTCTCTCTCCCTGCATCTCTCCCCTTCTCTCTATCTACGTATATAAAACACACACACACTTATAGGTTGGCCTACTTAGAGTTGGCACATGCGCCAACGGCATGTCTTCCAACGACAAGCCTGGACGACCAGCAATACAGTACCAACAATATACCACAACAATATTATCTCTAAAAAAAAAATATATGAATGATATATATATATATATATATATATGTATAAATACATGTATATATATACATATATTTATTTTTATATTTATATATATGTGTATATGTATATTTATATATATATATATGTATATATGTATATATATGTATGTATCCCTCTAAATCTCTATATATCTCTTATATATTTATTTATATATCTCTGTCTCTATGTCTCTTTCTCTCTCTGTATCTCTCTCTCTCTCTATCTGTCTCTATCTATCTCTGTACTGTCCCTCTCTCTATCTCTCTCTCTCTGTCTCTCTCTCTGTCTCTCTCCCATCTATGTGTCTCTCTCTCTGTGTCTCTCTGTCCCTCTCTCTCTCTCTCTCTCTCTCTCTCCCCGCTCTGTCTCTCTCTCTCTGTCTCTCTCTCTCTCTGTCTCTCTCTCTCTCTCTCTCTCTCTCTCTCTCTCTCTCTCTCTCTCTCTCTATCTATTTCTCCCTATCCTCTCTCTCTCTCTCTACGTATATAAACCCCCACACTTCTCCCTATTCACATATATATGCTATTTATAGATAGCTGCTCGGCGCTCGGAAGATTGGCATCGGAAACCGTGTGTATATATATATATATATATATATATATATATATATATATGTGCGTGTATGCGTGTTTGCGTATATATACCCGCTTTGATTGCACCGGGACATCCAGTGCACACTGTCGCTGAGACATAAAGACAGTATATACACGGACCGATAATAGCTGGTAACGCGCACTATTATAAGATCACAAGCTGCTGCCGCATAGATGTTTTGACATGACCCCTAAACCAAGTCAATACACCGCGAGAGCGATGAATGCTGCCGCTGATTGATTACGTAAGGTTTGGCCTGTTTTGACATGACCCCCTACCCAAGTCAATGCAAACCCAGCCAAGGCCTTTGGTCGATTACGTAAGATTTGGCCTACTTAAACACGAACTGCTGTTAGCCTGCCACTAAGCTGCTGCAGTAGAAAACCTTGAAACTAATCGTCCTTTTTACTGTTTTTTGTTACTGTGAATGCTAAAAATACTGTTACAATCATTATCACGAGGCAAAGTTCTAAATACTGACAAAATTTCATGTCCGTAAATACAGCCGTTTCAGAGATATCAGCGAGGAGAGAAGTCGTAGCAAAAATCGCGATAGGTACTCTAAAATATATGTCATTATACAAAGTACAAAAGGTAAAAACAAGTATTTTTTTCGCCTATTCCATGCTACGATAATTGCTTGTTACAACCATATAACTCATATGTTCGTAACTGCAGTAGTTATGGAGGAGATAGTTACAGAAAATGGGGGAAAAAATCGACGAAAAATCGATCCCATAAGCCTCCAACACTGCGCATGCGCGTCAAATTGGATCGCCAGTTGTGTCTCAACTTGATCTATCATTCCCCAAAATTTCATGTTGATATGTTTAACCGTTCCGGAGAAAAGCCCGAAAAACCTTGACTGGAGAGAAAAAAAAAAAAAAAAAAAAAAAAAAAAAAATACTGGCTAAACCAATATGTCTTCCAACTATCGTTGGAAGACATAATAAAATATGTTCCTTTATCACTCACAAGAACTTTATTTGGCGAATCTTATAGTATTTTCAACTTTCAATCCTACCGTTCTTATCTTTAGGGAACCGAAATAAGCTTATATCCCTGCGGTTCTATCTACAATTTAGACAGTTAGTTGCAGCGTAGAAATGCCCATTTGTGTTTGACAAGTCATAACAAAATTGGTTGGTTACTGTGCGTCGAGCAGCTTCCACATAAGTAGGGGGCGCTGCCTTCACGGTATAACGGAATTTGTCGGGCGAATCGCCGAGTCGGGTATCTTATCATAACAAGATCTTAGGTACCATGCACTACGTACATTTTGCAGTCTCTTGCATTTATTTGACAAGTTTGTGTCCATTGCCTGAGGTTTCAGAAGATTTTCAGTTGTTGGTAGCGGAGTGTTGGTGTGTTTTTCAAGTCAAGCATTGCCAGATATGGCTCTCTCCCACTATCCACGGCTTTTCCTATCATACGCTTGGCACTCTTTGCCGCCATTCCCTTGTGAATGACCTCGACTGCTTGTCCGGTGTTCAATATCCCAGTCTCTGGTAAAGTTAGCAAACTGTGGTCCATTCTCACTTATCAGCACAATTTATTTTGTAGGTACGCCTGAGTTCGCGGACTCAGCTAAGCTCGCCAACTCTAGTTAAGACGACTCAAGTTAAGATTCTCTATGGATACGGCCTCAGGGTCCGCAAACTCAGGTTTTTGAGACGTCAAGCTGAGCTTGATGATGATGATGATGAAGATGATCATCATCATCATTAGATCCGTTAAGTCGATCCCTGCTACACGTATAGCAGCATGCCACAGCTTATCTTTGACAGGACGTGATCAATATATCTTATATGGCACTTGGTTGGCACAATTAGATTGATCCGAAGCTGACAACGAGCAAGTTGCACCGATAATACTAGATTATGGTGGAAGTGCGCATGCGTAGTTACTCAACCCGATCGCTACGTTTGTTTAGATCTTTAAGCAGAGTTCGAGGACTGGAATCATGGCGCCGATTTTGATAATTTAGCGAGGATTTGCCATGAAAGATAACAAACAAATTATTTGAGACGTTACACAACATCGGAAACGCGATAACAATTGCTCGAAACCTTTTAAAACCCTTAGTTATTCCTCAATGCAAGCCAGTGCAAAAGAAACCAGATAAAGCTTAAAAAAACCCAAATGCATGAATTCATGCGTTTTGACAGGCGATGTAAGCTGAAGGTGTGTATTAACTGGCCTTCTAAGTTTATTGTGTAAATTGCCAGGTGGTGTAAGCTGAAGGTGTTTATTGACTGGCATTCTAAGTCTATAGTGTGTATTGCCAGGTGGTGTTAGCTGCAGGTGTGTTACGGGAAGGTGGTGTAAGTTGGGGTGAACTCTCTTAGCATAGCTGTAAGCTCTTAGTTGAGTCTGGGTAAATTAGCCGGAGGCGGTAATGAAAGTTGGTTATTTGCCTGATCATCCCAGCCCCATGCCTCCCTACCTGTGCTGGCAACAACCTGTCTCATGTGTACCACTTATTCCTTCTAGTATCAGTTTATATGCCTCGTCCTCTTTCTCTTGGCTTCCATCTCGTTTCCTCGGCAAACTTTACATTTTTGCCAGGCTATGAAGATATCATGATATCTGGGATCCAATGCTTTCAGGTGTTTACATATCTACGCGAAAAGATTCATTAGTGAACGTGAATCAAAATATATATGAGCAGAATCAAACAAGTGAGTGTAATGAATAAAATACACTAAATGAGGAAGTGCATAAATCATCGGCTAATTAAAAACCTGCTCAATTACATGTATGCTGACCAGGGCGGCATCATGGATCCAGTCACTCGGGCAAAGCAAGTAGACACTCTGCACACTGACTGTCCACTGCAATACAGTTCTAGATCATAACGGTCAGGTGTATGCCGAATTTGCGCCTCGTAATCATAACGGTCACGTGCTTCATCTATCTGGCATACATCCCAATTTCGGACCTGACGGAGATAAAATCGGTCCTTAAATATTTCCATTCCGCCCAAGAGATATCGCATTGAGTGTCTGGACGTAGTAACCACAGCAACATATTGTGAAGCAGCAGTTAATTATTCGTATCAAGGTCGGGTGTTTGACGTCACCTTGCTATTTTTCACTGCGTGATATCACACCAGAGGTCGCGGGGACGATGGTTAGCCTACTCTGACAGCCAAATGATAACTCTATTATGATTCTGTTGACGAAACGTGGGTGAGATTTATAACACTTTTCTTGAAAGTCGCTTTTAGTATCTTACTTCATTCATCCAGTAGTTGACTAACTATACTCCAGAGGTTTGACTGATCACCGGCAAGCCATCACATCATCAGTCACGCTTACAACCATCTGTCATGGCCTATCAATACGTACCATCGGCTTACATCACCTGTCAGCACGCACAATCGGCTAATAAACAACCTTTCAACACATACTATCAGCTTACAAAACCAGTCAACGCGCACAGTCGGCTCACGCCAACCTTCGACGTACACAATTGTCATGCACAACCTATAAACTCTCACTATAGGCTTATACATCCTGTCAACATATATCAAATGCTTACATAACATGTCTATCCCGCGATCGGCTTACACAATCTGGCAGCGCGTACCATTGGCTTGTCAACGTGCACAATCGGCCTTCACAACCTATCAACTCACACCATAGGCTTAAACAACCTGTCAACATAAGACAGGCATATACGCGACGCAATGCTGATTAAATACTCAAGGATACAGCTTGGGCGTTTTTCAGGATCTGTTTAGATTTGAGATCTTATAAAGCCGGAGAGTTCAGGTGACGTTAGCAATCACCTTTCTATAACAGGCACCCCCTTTTGATGGTCATCTCCTTATAACAAAAACCTCCTTTTAACGGACACTTCGTCATTACAGACAACTTCATATAACGGCCACCGCCCTATAACGGATATCCTCAATAAAAAACATGAACGTTCACCTAAGTTCAGTGCTTATATATCCGTTAGCGAAAGACTTACTGGTAAACACGCTGTCCAGTCTACGTATACAGTAGCAGTGCATAAAGGCGCATATACTCAACGGTTTGATTTACGTGGAAAGGGCGAGCGATCTGCTCAAAGCACCAACTATAAACAAAGCAGATACTCAGAATGTGTCAAAAATATATTGTTGATTGATCGCCCGGCAATGGCCCGCTCCGGTTAGAGACACGTCCGATTCAACCTTCAACAATAGCAATTTAAAGCAAATATTCTTTGCTTAATTAATTAATTAATTAATTAATTAATTAATGCATTCAGTTGAATAACGTTTTATAAGATAAGCAGTTTTGCTAAAAGATATGTGTTTTCTTATATGGAAGCTATGAGGCTGTATGGCATTCATGGTGAGATGTATAGTCGGCGATGCTGTGCAATTTACATGCAGCGCGTTGATATATTATCAGGTGACATTTACCATAACTGTTGATTTTCCAGTGCATGGGACATGGGGCATGGGACATGGGGCATGGGACATGGGGCATGGGACATGGGAATTCCAGTGCATGGGACATGGGATATTCCAGTGCATGGGACATGGGGCTTGGACATGAGATATTCCAGTGCATGGGACATGGGGCATGGGGCATGGGATATTCCAGTGCATGGGACATGGGGCATGAGACATGGGATATTCCAGTGCTGGGACATGGGGCATGGGACATGGGATATTCCAGTGCTGGGACATGGGGCATGAGACATGGGATATTCCAGTGCATGGGACAAGGCAAATGCTTGATATTGATCAAAGATAATGAAATATATATTCGCGTCGGCCGTATTTCTTGCTGTTAAATATGATGCAAATAGCGACACAATATCTGGCAATCAAGATCCATTCATACACGGGTTGATTTGAATCTGCGTCCACAAAATCAAGGGTTTAACCCTGTATAAAACTATACATTAAGAGGGCGAAAATGTCCGCAATAAAATCAATGTGCTTTTAATGCTACATGGTCCAGAATATGAGGCAAAACAATCGGAATCTTCCCAATGCTTGCTCGTACCATTACTTACCTGTAAAATGCGGCGATGGAATGCAATCAATGTCTTTGAAAACGTGTCCATTTCGTCGGGATTGTTTTGTGCGAGTGTGCGAGTGTGTGTGTGTGTGTGTGTGTGTGTGTGTGTGTGTGGAAGAGAGAGAGAGAGAGAGAGAGAGAGAGAGAGAGAGAGAGAGAGAGAGAGAGAGAGAGAGAGAGAGAGAGAGAAACAGAGGGAGAGAAACAGAGGGAGAGAGAGGGAGAGATAAGCTGAGAGGGTGGGAGGAGGAGAAGTATAAGATCCCAAACCCGCGCACGCATAATCAATTCCATTTCCTTGTGCTAATCATGATAGTGGAACAGTAATCTCCATTTAAGTATTGTTCAACAAGTATCAAGTCGATGTGATGTGCTTTGTTCATTTACCAGGGTCCCCTATCGAATGTTCTCGACCTCGGACGATTAAACAATTATTACCAAAAAACCTCCACATATATACATATCCCACCCACATCCCTCCTCCTTTGGCCTATTCGTATATCCAGTGGTCCCTCCGGAATCTGTTTAATTAATGAGTCACCACGACCTGTTGCTGTTTAATTGATGTGTGTGCACGCGTGTGTGTGTCAGGTTACGTACAGCTGGATATTCCCATGCGCAACATGACTAAGTACGAGGGAGAAGTGATCCGAATCAAATGTGAGATCACAGGATTTCCGCTGCCACAGTACCGCTGTTGTCGGGATGGCATATCTGTACGTGACCTTGTTGATCCCAATGAGAGGGATCGGATCAGCGCCAAGCCGACCCATTGGGGATCCAGGTGAGCGATTATCTTTCAAGAAGATCCCAGACTGGAATTTTAATAAGAATGTTTTTTTATTTCATAGTTAGACATTAAGTTGCGCAGTGTTTGGAGATATGACCAGATGACGAGAGGCCGTTACGGGTTATAAAGACTTGGCTACAAGTCATTGTACTTCTTCATGTGCAACGAGTGGCAATTGAAGTGCTTGATATGCAACGAGTGGCAGTTAAAGAGCTTGATATGCAACGATTGTCAATTGACGTGCTTGATATGCAACGAGTGGCAGTTGAAGTGCTTGATATGCAACGAGTGACAGTTGAAGTGCTTGATATGCAACGAGTGGCAGTTGAAGGGCTTGATATGCAACGAGTGGCAGTTGAAGTGCTTGATATGCAACGAGTGGCAGTTGAAGTGCTTGATATGCAACGAGTGGCAGTTGAAGTGCTTGATATGCAATGAGTGGCAGTTAAAGTGCTTGATATGCAACGAGTGGCAGTTGTATTTTCTGATATACGACGAGAGACCACCGTAGTTACTGTGTGTGTTTCACGACGCCATCACAGATCAAGCCAACTTTTTTGCTCATCTAGACAGGATAACATCAATTGGCGTCCATATTTATAGTTTATTGGTCAAGCCGGAGATAAATCCAGGCCTCGTACATCGCTCTCGTGACTGAGTAAGGGTTTAATTCGTCGCTTGAATGATGCGTCACCTACGTGTGCCAGCACAGCAACAGTCATTATTCCTCTCATCTTGTGGGATTTAAAAACCCAAGTGTCAGAATGCTGCAAAAACCTCATATATCTTCCGCCAGATCCCTGTGTGAGATATTACTCGCGGAATGCAATTACTAGCAAATCCAAGCATTCTGTCATTTGTCATGGCGCATGATTGTCCGATTCTACTCCCTAAATACTGATAAATGAAGTGTTAGACCGTGTTCCTGTTTATCACATGTTTGCGTTTTACTAGCACCATAACTTGGATAAATGTTGCGAATTCATAATACTGAAAAAATTTTGTTTTTATACCTCCAAAATGTTGTAATGGTGACACAGATTTCATAGGCCAAATCAATTGATTTCTTCCCTATATATACAAGTAAAATATATGATAATATGTATCAACTCTTTTGAACTAAGTTTGGGAGTCTGTTGGTGTGTTGGTCTTATATGAATCCCTACGGAACATTAGAGCTTGAGGGGAATAATGTATCCCGATGCTTTCATGATGTCATATCTATATCTGATCTGAGTCGGTCCTTCCTTGGGACCGTGGGTCTTTTCACCCACAAATGTCAATCAGCCAAGCGACTATGCAAAGAAATTAATCCACAGATGACAAGTCATTTGGCAGAATGCATTAACACCTGAATGAGTCATCTATGAGCATATTGAGTAACGATTCCCAATGCGCCTTGCACGTCTGGAGACGCTGCTTCAGTTGCGTAACTGGCGTCTGTTCATTAACATAACGTCTGGCGACCGAGTTAAGCGAATGGAAATCCCTCCTGCTTTTATATCATCCCCAAGAAGATTTCATGGGTTTCTCGGGGATGTTGTTAGTTTCTGTTGTTCCTCAACAACCACTAAATATTGTACCCCAAACGTTCAGGTCCTCGTTTGATTTCTTCTGAAGATATCTTTGTATTAATTTTAAAATTTCTTTTGTAAATTTTCCATGCTGGCTTGTCGGGAGGCTTCAACATACCTCGGGCTGCTGTAAATTTTTCTACTCCGATGATGAAACTAGTACTAGTGTCACAAGTCCACGGTTTTTTTTCCAGCCATGTCAGTAATGGCTTCTGGCAAACCCATTACTGAAGCAATAACTCTTAGTCAACAAATGGAGGGGACGAGACAGCGTAATCAAATAGAAACCTCGAGGGACAGTCATTAAATAAGCTTAACTACGATATTATTGTCATTTCACGAGAGAGTACACATGACTCGAGGCACCCAACATTTCCTTGTTTAATGATTGCCCTTTTAAGGTCTTGGGAACTACACTCTTAACGTCTACATCTCAAGTCTCTGGGCTGCACCAGTGTCCCCGTGATTGGGTGTGGTCTATTCCATCTCTATGACCTATCCCATGCTCCTAATGGCCCCAAGAGGCACAAGCGAGCACAAGATGGAGGCCATGTCCAACCATAACTAACTATATCAGTCATCTTCAAACGAAATAATAAATACTAAGCTTCAAAAATACTTAAGTATATAGCCCGTCATTTTTCAAGAGACTGCTTTCGTATCTTACATCATTAAATCATCATTTATGCTCGCTTACAAGTTAAAGTTATAATGGTTTTATTCAAAGAGTGTTGACTTTTTAACGTAGATTTCAGCCATTAAATATTTTATAGTATGTTGTGGCGTTCGGATTTTTCGCGCGCTGCTACACAAATCATTTGCCCTTTTCTGTGACGACTGACACGGCTAAATGCCGGCTCAATTTCCATGACGCGAACGTCCCATCAAAAAGTTTGTGATGATTAAATGATTTGTGAAGACTCGTTATTTACCCTGTATTCTAAAATGGTCGAATGAGTATTCGGGAATGATAGGTATGATTAATGTTGTTATTATGAGCTTTTAGGCAGCCATTGGTCGGGGATGATTCGTTATTTGGACTATACAAGTTTGGCATCAATTACCTGTGCGCTGCGAATGAACAACGCGGTGAATCTTTCATTTGTTGTAATCGACATAAAATGATGCAACAATAAAACGGGTGACGCCGATCACGTGATCGAAAAACCGAGCTAAATAGATCACAATGTACCACAGGTTTGCCTTTATGTTTGTGATGTCTGCCATTGTGTATGCAAGTCGGTCGTTTTAAGTCGTAAAAATGTGCCAACGCAACCTGAAAATCAGTAATGGAAGAGTTTTCGAAGTATATATTTTCATCTAAGCTTGTCACCCTGGTGTTAAGATACTTGAATGGAAATTTCTTTCTTACTTACTCGGAAGGCAGTTCATCGCCTCAACTCACTCAGAATTGTGCACAGCCTTTCCGTCTGTCACGTACTGTCGGGACTTACGCACGCTTCAGGAAGTTGCATTATTTGAGGACGAAAGATGTCAGAGGGTTGTGGTAGAACAGCCCATTAACAGCAGTAGCCCTCATGTGAAGAACTTTTTACATAAAAATGTGGACAGCAAAACATAAGAGTGGCAATCAATCATTTAGTTCAATTCGCATTTAACAGTCTCTCTTAGGACAATGCCTAAGTGTACTGTACAAGGAACTGTTCGCTCGGAATAGAGACAACTTGTAGCCCAGGCTGTTGTGTAAGTGATTCATATGACTCTAGTGATTGTTCGAAATGCCAGTGTAGCTATATGATGTTTGAATGTATATAACCATCAATTTAACGCCTGGTCATTAGAAAACAAGATCGATAATTACATCATAATTTCGTTCAACTTGCTGAGCGCCATAATGCAGTATTTAAATAAATGAAATATATCATGGCCGTGTGTGAGTGTGTGTGTGCGCGTGTGTGTGTGTGTGTGTGTGTGTGTGTGTGTATCGAATTATAATTGTTCATAGCAATCAGACTATGTACGGCTAGCAGTAAGCGTCAAAGAAAATATGACCAATTGGGACGCGTTTGTTATATATGACCAATTGGGATGACCAATTGTTATATACGGGTGCCCATTTCACCCAAGGAGTCATTATGATGGGTGTTTACTGTCATTAATGCGTGTCTTATTATCAAAGCGATGTCGTTAGCGTGTGTCTTATTATCAAAGCAATGTCATTAGCGTGTGGGTTATTATCAAAACGATGACACTTGCGCGTGTCTTATCATCCAAGCGATGTCATTAGCGTGTAGATTATAACCAAAAGCGATGTCATGAATGTTAGTACATTTTTGCTAAGTTTTTGTGTGTGTTTACAGGCTGCGCATGGCCGACCTACGGGAAGCCGACTCGGGCATGTACGCATGTGAGGGCATCAATCGATTCGGAAGACAGTCAACCTCCGGATATCTCATTGTCCTTCCAGGTACAAACGCCCGTTATTACATTGTCCATCGACCTTTTCAGCTTCATCAAGTGCGATCATCTGAGAGAAAACCGCCCCCTCTCCTTCACAGGGCGTACTTGCCACACAGACGGGCTTATGGTTTCCAAAGATCAGGATTCCGAGCACCTTGTTCACAAAGCGTATGAGCTAGACCGATATGATCCTTCCACTAAACTCGCATACAGCAGCGTTGTTTCGTCATCTTTTCAATATTACTGCATATGAGCTTGATGGTAGGATCATAATGTTCTCGCGCAAGCGCCATTACTCTCATTCAATGTTCTGGTCATACAAGTCTCCGCCTCCTTCAGATATTGCCCGGCTACGAACTAAACTGATTATCTCTGCTAATTGTCAAGCGTCTACCCAGCCATCAATTCCGCCCATCAAGTAACTGGAGCCCCCATGCAGAGTCTATCCACTCCACTATGGCGTCATACTCAATTCAATTCCGTCGATGATTGGATTGAAATACGTCATGCCGTGAGTCAGAGCAACCCCCCATCCCCCTCCCCCATCCCCCCTCCCCCCCCCCCCCACTCACCCTCCCATACCTTCTCCTCAGTGGTTGTGTCACTCGGCGTCTTATTGTCCAGAATACATATGGTTAGCATCTGATGCCAGCGTCCCTCGTCGCCAGCTCCATTCGCTGCCCACCCATCATAAACGTCATCTTAGATTGTGCGCCGAGCTCTTTGTATTGATTCACTCTCAGATCTTTCTGAATGTCCATTTTGTTTGGTCACTGTAGACAACAAACCAATCACCAGCCTAGACCAGCTTGATTTACACAGCAATCTATGAGCAAGTAGTTTTTAAATCACATTCATATAGGATACTCCAAGCAGTTAGGACGTTAAAGACCTGTACGATATCACAACCTTTCATATTATGAGGTCATTGACGTACTTGGTCATTTTCCATAACCAGCTGCCATCCTTTGTTATTAGGCATTGATGAGGTATTCTTTTTATGGGTACGCGTCATTGTATGAAGTGCTTCTGAGATGAGATGCGGATATTAGTGCTGTAGTCACGCAGGTGTTTCTTCGAGTTGTGCTTGACCTTGACATTGACCTTGCCATCAACCCCCTCTCTCACTCGTAATTTCCCCCTCTTTCTCCTCGTTATCTTCATTCTTTCATTCCGCCTATTCCACTACACTGCTAGTGGTGCAGTCGTTACGCTGGCGTCTAATTCCAGCACGTGTGGTCAACCTCTCGTTTTATCCCGCGATTCAAACGTGCACCTATCACATCTGCTTCATACGGTCTAATTATCACCCACCAGCTGTACCAGGCAGTGTAGTCCCTCCCTAAGCCACCTCTCCCCACCCCCTCCCGCACCAGACGAAGCAAGAAAAGCAACCCATGCGTTCCCTTATCTGGATCTGCCAGGGGGATCAGAGGTTGACGGTGTGTTTTGTTATGACTAGAATTTTCAGTAATTTATCATGCAATTTTCGGTGATTTTGTGCAGTTAAATTTTCTCTCCATTTCTTTTGTTTACATAAATATGCAATTGGTTAATAACCGGCACGAGTAATCATGCATACACAAAGCAATATTTTCCGGTATTATCGCTCAAACCCTTCCCGTTTTAATCTTAAGGCGTCTGCGTTGTAT
>CM067350.1:21077854-21157854 GCA_034190875.2 Urechis unicinctus | reverse complement strand
ATGTGATATTTGCTTCCGCCACCAATTTCCGTCGCATTGCCTTTTCCTTGATTACACAAGAGACACCATGGAATTTGAGATCTCGCGCATTTAGTTATTGAATTAAAGAACGAGGAACCGAGTATTCCATAATAAATACGAGTTTTGTATAAATGACACCAATTGTTCCATTGTAAACACAGAGCTGGTTAGCCACTCATTTTCAAGTTGGAAAAAAATAAATATCACAGCAGCAACTTATGAATAGCTTTGAAATTGCGCAATTGATTTCATGAGAAATATTTATTTTGTGCGGCTGCTGACTACCGTTGAGTTGGGGAGGAAGTGATGTGTGAGATCTAGAATTACTTTCGCACATCTGTTCCCATACTAAGATTTCTTTTTATTGGAATTCCTTTCTCATGTACACGGGCAAAAGCCTATTGGTTGAGGAATGGTATTGCTCCATTACATAATGGATATCAACCATTGTTTTTGGAGCTTGTTAAATCCCTCACATTCGATAAACCTCGAGCCGCATCAAAACAACCTAAATGCTGTCTCTTCTGAAGAATGAACTATGCGGTTTCTTCAGAAGGATGCCATGTGTGTACGTAGGTAAATGGTCGTCTTACAAACTTACTGCCAAATAATAATCACTGATATGTCACGTTTTATGGTAATGCATACTGTGTGGGCTGGGAAGTTTTTATACAACGAGATGTTTTTCAGTGCCGTTTAGTTAGTTTTCCAAGCTAAGTGTTTTTTTTGTCAGTTTCATTTGGCAAGCACTGCTGAGCAAGACATTCTCGTGTTTCACCCCTGGAATATTTGAAAAAAATCATTGCACCAATCACTAGCTGTATGTTGTGTACATTGGCGTAGTCAAAATAAATTATTAGCATGTTGATGAATGACAGTTGATGCATCCAGCGTTATTGGGGTGGATAGCTTTGTGGTTTACATCAACCCAGGCATGAAGCTTGATTGCCCTCCCCAGACATCCTTCTCTGCACTATGTTCTCCATCAAATGATCAGTCCAGATCATGTTTTATCGCAGTCTCTGTACTCGAACAAAAACTTCCAGCACTGTGTACCCTTGATGGGATTCAGTCTAGAACAAAGGGTCCATTAAAAAGACTCCACAAGAAGATTTTGCAAGATGATCCGCTTCGATGGTCTGGTTCTATAGTCAGCTAGTCTGGTAAGTTCTTGTATTTCCTGGAATCTGACAGCTACCTAAGCAGAGCTACGGCAGAGTTAACAATGTTGCTTACAGCATCTGCTGTGTAAGGCTGGTTAAACTTGCCTGACTATTCTGGGATGAAAGAACGTAGCATTTGGAAGTTGATGTCATGGAGAATGTGTCTGGGGTCTCCTGTTTAGAGTGCATGTAAAATCTCGCAAGTATCCCCAATACTGGTCGCCATTTACTGTTTGCTTTATCAGCAAAAAACAAATGTCTTGCGTCAGATTCAGCAGCTGGTGGATGACGAGCATCTCCTCGATATCAGGCCATGCGTCGATTCGCATTTCCAGTAAAGGTGGGTAACTCAGTCACGTTCTTTTGGTAAAACTTGTCATTGGGTTGTCGTTTTGGAAACTATTGAGCTAACTGTCTGCCCCTCTTGTTGTCATCATTTGTCTCCTGTCACATCACTTACAGTCTGTGGCCCAACTTATCTTCATTATTTAGCCCCTCGCTCACCATCTTGTCGTACTGTGTGTGCTCTAGTATGCATTACAGTGGACGATGATTACAACTTGTCCATTAGGCAGGCTCGATGTTGGCACATTGATAGGCAAACTGAACCACCCTGAATACCCTTAACCCTCATCCCCCTCCCCCAAACTTTCACCAACCCACCCATATACTGGCCAATCTTATTGTCGACACGCGGCTGTAATAGAAAAACTCGATGATACATCACTTCAATGTCAGTTTCCATGGCAGCTCAGTATAGACCACATGGTCATTGCCTTATTTCAGGCAGACCACCTCTGCTGATTGTTGCCTTGACACTAAATGAAATAAGGCCATCAAATGTATCCACTCAGCTATCCCCTGGCCTCGAATCACAGCGCTCTAGTCCAAAAGGTGGCCCCAAGAACAATGTCCTTAACAAGATGAATGGCAGTTCACTTCTGTTGGTCAGTGAGAGGTCTTCCATCTTCCCATAGGGACTCGTAAACAGCCCATCTAGTCCGCAATTGGCTCTCAGTGTACCCGTATGTTTGGTTACTAGCCTGACCGGTGAAATGAGAGATGTAACTGACCACGCTGCAACCTTGTATACATCGGCTAATTTTATTATTCGGAATAGCTGTCATGAAAAGCTTATGTATGTGTAGTTGGGGTTATTGGTGCTTTCACGATGGCTCTATAACGTACTTGTTTTGGAAACTGCGGGTCTCGGGTTCGAATTCTGCTATGGGAAACTATGATAGGCCATTGCTCATCCGTTTTATCACATCGACTATGAAAAACAACTGAACAAATTATTCAATTTCAAAATCTACGTTTCATGACATTGTGATATTACCGATAACTTCGAAATATGAGCAATGGAAATGTTAGTCCTGCCGATCTTGGTTTTAGCTGGGGTTTATTTCAATTTGTTCTATTTGTTTTTTGTGACTTTAGGTCCTAACCCGAATCCGGATAGGAACCCGAACCCGGATATTTCGTATGAATTAAATCCTGGAGACTATGACGACCACTCGTGGCCGGATGCCGGGGGTGACTCTGCCGGAACGTGGAATGGAGATGACGAGGATGATATTGATTATGGTCCTGGATACCACCCGGATTCCAACGTGTAAGTTTATATATGTTGATCATGGTTCTTGATTAAACCTGGATCCCCGCGTGTAAGACTAATGATATTGATGATGTCCTGGATACAACCCGGATTTCAAAGTGTAAGACTATAGATATTGATGATGGTGCTGTATACAACCCGGATTCTAACGTGTAAGACTATAGATATTGGTAATGGTCCTGGGCACAACCCGGATTGAAAGCCTATAGATCGACATGTTCAATCAAATTATCTCGTTGTCCTGCCAACTAAACAACGCCCTTTTTTTCACTATGAATTATTGTCAACCTCTAGTTTGTTTGTTCGATGCTATATTTTACCCCTATATTAACCATTGATTAATTCTCTTTAAAAATAGCAGAATAGTAGACAGCGTTTAGTGTATGATTTGACACCAGATATTTACACTGGTTTGCTGAACACAAAGCGTCGCAATGAAGACAGGTTTATGGGCACGTTTAAGTCTCATGATATCGTTTCACTCGACATCCTACAAACTATATTCAACCCACGGGTGGTCCTCTTTCGTAGATTGATTTGCCCATCTATTTTCTGAGGATTTCCGTTTTGAAGACTACTTGTTTATGTATAAATATGGGCAGGCGAAAACTTGCTACCGACTGGAACAGATTTTAATTTTCACCACAAGAAAAGTAACTGCGTTATGGGTCCACTCGTCTGGGTTGGCTAAGTTATACAGCAGTTACTCGCTTTCACTGAAAGCAACAAACGACAGGTCAGCACCCTGCCAATCAGAAGGAAATTGATACAAATGCGTTTGTCGAACCATCGCGTTTGTCTGCCGCTTTCGTTTCGAAAATATAAAAACTTTTATTCACACATTGTTGGGCGCGTGGCGGAGAGAAACAGCATGAAATATTTCACTGACACATGTCATTTTTTTAAGGGCAAGTCCTTTAATTGAATTCAGTCAGAGAATCGCAATACTCTACTTTGTAATGCTTGAAATAGCAACAAGGTCGGAATTAATTAATTGCATGGGTGCATGCCATAAATTCTGCCTTGTTAAGCAGAGAATTGGTGGTTGGGTGGGGATCCATACTTGGACTAAGTTTACACAGTGAGCAGCAAAGAAGAAGGGAATAATGTGTCCCTTGCAAACGACGCCCCGCTTTCCTATTGCCTTTATCTGGGGAAGGTCAAGTGTGGTAATATTGCGATGGAGATGACACAAAATAAGAAGAGGTTGTCAGCAATGCGCGTTCGTTGTAAACCTCGGCCTCCATACACGCGACATCAATGTGGAAACACAAACGTACGACCTATAACAAACGGTCGTTCTTAACTCCATCCGCGCAGAAACACCTCCCTCGTCCCGTTCCTCAATAACCTCCGCACACACTGCTTTGTATCCCAGAGACAACGAAAAATATCGCCTCGCCTTATTCAAACGTATGTTTTTACCACTTTGTCAATACAATATCGACCAACTTATAAAGTTGGCTTCGGTTCATTTTCGTGCGATTTCTTGTACACACAAATGCATGCCGGATATTGCGTTGGTTTGTGTGCCCTGTCCTCAGGCAAACTCTCGCGCAATACTTACCGCCCGATTTCGGGGTTATTATGAGAAGTTTGCACGAGCGCCCTGGGGCTTCAGCGAGCAGATGGCTTCCTATTTTCCGAGGTAAATATTTCATTCGGAACACCGTGTAGCATCTTACCAGGAAGGGTCTACGCAGGAGCCGCGCGAGGCTAGGGATTACTATTACACGGCATACATACCTGAAGAAGCAGTGATTTAGCTGTATACCTGGCCCTACGAGCCACAGGGTCTGGAGGATCTCAATGATGATTGACAAGGTAATCATGGACCTCGGTGAAACTCACTCGTTCTCTTCAATCATTTCGAATATTACACTTTGACCTCGTGTAGCCACTACATATGGAACCCCTACACTGCAACCCGATACTCTCGCCAACTATAGCTTCTTATCGTTATAAATTGATGGAAGCTGGGTCAATTTGGACTTCCTTTACAACTGAAGCTACACACAACCGATGACAAATTGCCACCAATCACAAGGTGGGCGGGTCCTGCAGCTGATTTAATTGAAGTTTATCGCGACTGATTTCAATCGAGATGTAGAGAATAAAACTTACGGATAGTAAGGGTTCTTTTTCCACTTAAATGCACCGATATCTAAGTATTGTAAATATTTACCATGCTTTGCTTGTCTGTAATTGTGTTCGCTGTTCTATTACCAGTATCTGTTGCGCGATCACAATCCATCAAAGCAGTCAGTAATCTGACCACCGACAACTGACTCGCCAGACAATTCTTCACCAATGCGACTTCCTGACAAAATAAGCCTGGTCTTGATTAGTCTGGCTAGACAAGGGAAAGATGGCGGTCAGGGGGAAGGTCGCAGTGAATATGAAGACAAATTTAATACAGTCATAAGTTAATCTCATAACCCAGCGCCATTCGCACCGTGCAGGTAGTCAGCTGACGGCACAGGTAGCCAGCTGACAGCACAGATAGTCAGCTGGCTACACGTAGTCAGTTGGCGACACAGGTAGTCAGCTGGCGGCACAGGTCGTCACCTGACAGCACAGGTAGTCAGCTGGCGACACAGGTAGTCAGCTGGTGACACAAGTAGTCAGTTGACGGCACAGGTAGTCAGCTATCAGCGTAGGTAGTCAGCTAACAGCATAGGTAAGCAAGCAAGCTGACAGTGCAGGTAGTTGTTTGACGACACTGGTAGTCGACTGACAGCACAGGTAATCAATCGACGCACAGGTGGTCAACTGACGACACAAAAATAACTACATACGCTCTGTGTTTGGCTTTTAAAAGGTAAAAGTAGCCTGAAATGCCGCGTTGAATGGTCAGAGAACGAGGTCTTGTCAAATATGGCTCACAACTGTACACGTTCGTGATTAATTTGTGGAATTACGGTCATTAATTAGATAATGCGTTGATAAGTCAGTGTGCAAATTCTATGCCAATGAGGTGCTGCCACAAGACGGTATTAAATCGTGGAAAAGTGTTGGGTGAAATGCGGCCTCCAATCAACATGCAACCCGAAGATGACAAATTCAATAAATGCTATTTCACATGATTGACGATTTTAGCTTCCTCAGGCTGCGATAAACAAAACAAACACACTGGCTCGATAGATTATTATTTATTCCCAAAAATGATAGCAAAACCAAGACGTAACTAAGTGTCGAATTTCCCTTGCGTGTGAACGAAGTCGTATAGTCAACAGTCAGTTGTTTTCATCTGCAACCACAAAACACATACGATTGGGATTGATGGTGAAGTAATCCAGCAATTTGCTAAGCCCGGCGTTTGGACTTACCCTCGTACTAGCTGATTGGTTGTATTTTCTGGTTTTTTTTATCTCTGCACATTCACCTCTCTCGCCCGCTGTGTTATAACCCTCGTCGGCGTGGGTAAGTCGTTTTGTTGGAAGAGCAACTCGCCGTACCAAACGGAGCTCGTCTGCTTCGATAAGGGAGGTAATACTGTGAATTTGTCATCCCACCCTTTATTCTGATGTATCAAGGGAAGAACACCTGTCTATTGGATTTCCTCCTCGACCTAGCCGAAAATTCCACTTCACTGAGTATACGTTTTCCCTATCTCCATACTTAATACCCAAGACACCGTAAGATGGTATTTTTTCATCTTCCCAGGCCACCAAGGGCGCCCCATCTCGTCCGATCATCGCTGAGACAAGAAGTCTGTGAAAGGATTTTTTTTTTGCTCATCTTTCCTGAGTCTGCCAATAACTATTGGCCACGATGAAGCAATCTCTTTCTGCCCTTTATTCGATGTCTCCCTTATCACGTCATGTTCAGTTGGATTAAGTTGGCAAAGCTTGGAAGTCTGTGGTGCATGTGGAGGCCAAAGAGAAAGTTTTATGTAAACCAGGCGGCAAGAGGGAGAAACTGTCGGTTGTAATTGTCAGAGCGGAGGTTATAGGGAGAGGCTGTACGGATCAGGATTCAAATTAACCCCTTATAATGCTGGCAGGAGTAAAGGAACCTTCTTTGTTCTGAACATTTTTAAAAATTTGTGTCGTCATCATCATCATCATTGATTATCATCATCACCATCATCATAATCATCATCATCATCATCAACATCATCTTCATCATCATTATCCATCCTGTGTGTATCGTCATCCAAATGTGTCATCGCGAACGTAACGTCAAATATTCCTACTCTACATTCCAGCTTTAGTAGTATGCCAATTCTTCCTCTGTCTGCGGTGGTGTTTATCATTTTAATGTATTCATTTGTTACTGTTATATGTTATTACACCAGTAGGATATGCATAGAACTTGTGGTCATCATTGACAACTGTACTAACTTGAACTTAGGAAAGAACTGATATGCATATGTTGAAACGTTATGATTGTTGGAGAAATTCACCGCGGTTTTCATAGCGTTGCCTTTTGTATATTCATCGTCAATATTCTGGGATGTTAAATACGTGCAGTCAGCATCACTCAACAGCAATTTTGAATTCTTTGTAACATCACACATATCATGTACAGACAACCTCGTCATAGCAGGCATCTGTGTATAAAAGATACTTCCATATAACAAATAAGAGATCTATTACCGTGTACATGAACAACTGTGCCCCGTCCCGTGAATCATAGTTTCTGTCAGTTTCTGATTTGATTAATCTAATAATCCTATAATTTGTGTTGTACAGGTATTATGGTATCGACGAGGACGGTAATCCACAGGAGGGGTTCTGCCAGCCGTATCGAGGAGCGGCCTGCTCCAATCATATCGGCCAACAGAATATCTACGTCAGGAACGCCGCGCAGCAAGGCGACATCGAGAAGAAACTCATGGGTAAGTCTCAGACTGAATTGGTGATAAAATATCACCTGGATTAGTTCTATTGTAAATACTACCTGTTCATAATACCTGTTAATTATTTTCGCGTTGTGGACGTCGCCTAGCAGCCATGATTGCTTTTATCATATCATCTGGTGTACGTCATCTATAGTACGTCAGCTGTTGAACGTCACCTAGAGTACGTCACTTATTGTACATCAGCTGGTGTACGTCATAATTTGCAAATCAGCTGTTGTACGACACCTGACGTTCGTCCCCTCGGTACATTTTTCCTGCCGAATTCATACATATATCGCTTCCCTACCACCTCCCTAATCCACGCTTGGAGGAAGTTCCCCCTGATGAGAATCCGCCCCCGATAACCCCCCCCCCCCCCCCCCCCCCCCCCCCCCAACACCAGGACCCCAGCTACACTTCGTGATTCTAAATGCACGTGTGTTTCAGCTGCGGCCGCTATGACGAGCGAACTGTCACCCCAGTGCCGAGACTACGCCATCCTCTCCATCTGTCGCTTCCTCTTACCACTATGTGACGAGTCGGGTGGCGCACCCCAGCCTCGACAGATCTGTAAAGATGAGTGTCAGATGGTGGAACGAACAATCTGTCGAGACGACTACCAGGCCGCCAGTAGCTTCACCCTCATAGGTACAAATAGGATATAGGAATGGATATATATATATATATGATAGATAGATATAGATATAGAGATAGAGAGAGAGAGAGGAGAGATATAGATATAGAGAGAGAGAGAGAGAGAGAGAGAGAGAGAGAGAGATAGAGATATATAGAGAGAGATATATAGATAGATATAGATATAGATAGATATATATATATATAGATATTATAGATATATATAGAGAGATATATAGATAGAGAGATCTATATATCTATAGATATCTCTATATATATATATATATATATATATATCTCTCTATATCTATATATATATATATATATATATAATATAATATATATATATATATATATATATATATATATATATCGTCGTATAGAGAGTCTGTGAACAATAAAAATACACGATTTGTTGGTATAACATTCGATTGTAACAATGCGCTACCTGGCGGAGATGATCAATGTCACATCACCTATGACACTTGTGTCCTTTCATATCATCACCTGGTGTCACCTGACTGTGAGAGTTTACCTGAGGTGGGCACCACGCTTCACGACAGGTGCGTTCGACTCAACCTTCCTGCTGATCACCATAGTAACCCAAGTCGGGGTGAACTTCCAGTCGGGGGCAACAACCCGAGTGGAGGTGATCTGCCATCCGGGGGCAACCCAACGAAAACAGGGACCGTTTATTCAAGTAAGAATGATCTTGCAGCGCATTCTCTCTGTGTGGCGTGTCTCGTTGGAGCCTACGCGATAGCGTTATATAGAAGACTCCCTCGATGGTTATGATCTGTCTGTCGAATTGTTAGTTCGTCGGAAAACTCTCAGTCTACATTCTATTATCAAGCAAGCACTTACATGTGCATATTTTCATTGAAGCTTCATAGATATTATTTCCTTCCTTTAATACTTGTCAGCATATAGACCCTAGAATTAAATCTCAAGAAGTTAATGTCAAGTGCGCATCAACTGCCCAGCCTACCAGATAGTGTCATAAGTCCATGAGTAAATGTCATTAGTCCACTGGTAGATGCCCTAAGTCTACCAGTTAGTGTCATAAGTCCACCAGTTAATGTTATAAGTCCATTGGTAGGTGCCATTAATCCACCACTTGGTGTCATTAATCCACAACTAAGTGCCATCCACTAGGCATCATTAATTCACCACTAGGTGTCATTCGTCCACTATTAAATATTAGTGTAAGTCAATACAGGCCGGGTATAGCCTAACTTATTTCTTCATAGTGTTTTCTCTCGGCAGAGCACGCGTGCTACAATGGTACCGGGCAGCAGTACCGCGGTACCGTCAGTACGACTGCCAGTGGTTATACCTGTCAGGTGTGGAGCGCCCAGTTCCTTCACATGCAGCCCTACAACACGGACCAGTACCCAGAACTCGGTGAGACACAACTCCATCATAGTTTCCACAAACAGTTTTCTAGGGGTGGCTTGACGGGGTCGGCCAGAGCTTGAGTTTAGGCGTTACAATGCAATTGAACTTGTTTAAAATTTCTGAAGCTTTTCTGAAATAAATTATCTGCAATGCGTTCTTTCAGGAGATCATAATTACTGCTGGAACCCTGGTAACCGTGAAAGTGAACCCTGGTGTTTCACAACGGACCCCCTGGTGTTCAAGCAAAGTTGTGCCATCCCAAAGTGCAATGAGTCGTCTTTGTCTATAAATAAGTGTGTGCGCGTGTGCGTGCGCATTTGTATGTGCCTTCGTGTGATTTATACGGTGAATATCATTATAAAATCGGCGTCCTCAAGTGTCTATGAACTGTGTTGTGTGTGTTTTTTAAAAGCTTCCACCAAAGAAGACAAAACCAAGACTCTTCTGATGATCCTCCTGCCGTGTATACTGGTGCCCATAGCTCTGGTAGTTCTTCTAATTGTGCGTGTACCGGCGAAACAGGGCTCAAGCACTCCCAGGAAGCCTAAACAAAAAGGAAGCTAAGAACCAGATGGAACTCAACGCCATGTTGTCTACCAAAGCACCCCCACTGCGCACGCGCGAATTTCCCATGTCCGCCATCCGGTTTCTGCAGGATCTCGGGGAGGGAGCTTTCGGTAATGTCTACAAAGGGGAACTAGTTGGGTATTACGGGGAAAACAGCATAGCGCCAGTAGCTTTAAAGACATTAAAGGAAGGCGCCAATACGAAGGTGAAAGCAGATTTCCGACGTGAAGTCGATCTGATGAGTGAACTTCAGCATCCTAACATCGTGTGTTTGTTAGGCGTGTGTATGAGTGAGCAGCCGATGTGTATGCTATTTGAGTACATGTGTCACGGCGACCTTCACGAGTACCTCACCATACACTCCCCGCATGCGGATATGACGTCACCGGAAGATGAAGACGGTTTGCATATCATGTCCCATAAGGATATGATACACGTTGCCATCCAGATCGCGTCGGGTATGGAGTACCTGGCTAGCCATCATTACGTCCACCGGGATCTGGCCACCAGGAACATCCTGGTATCCGATGGACTCACCATCAAGGTATCCGACTTCGGGCTATCCAGGGATATTTATTCGTCCGATTACTACCGCCTCTAGAGCAAATCCCCGTTGCCGGTCCGTTGGATGCCGCCCTAGTCCATCCTCTACGGTAAATTCACTGCCGAGAGTGATATCTGGTCATTTGGAGTTGTACTTTGGGAGATCTACAGTTACGGCTTGCAGCCGTATTACGGATATGCCAATCAGGAAGTTATTGAAATGATTCGCGGCCGTCAAATCTTGCCCTGCCCTGACAAATGTCCGTCGCGTATGCATGCCCTCATGGTTGAATGCTGGCACGAAAACCCGACTCGTCGACCAAGTTTGAAAGAAATCCACAAGCGCTTGCGAACCTGGAACGCCGAGGGGTTAACAGGGGAGCTTCCGATCTCCTGCGCATCGGGTTCTGCGCAGGCTGGGATTCGCCTCTGCAATACTCTGATCGCTTTGGGCCAAATTCGGGCCATTACGCGACGAAATATTATTACGGAATGTCATCTGTTAAATATTACAAAAACATTTTCTGTTGTGTGTGATTAGAATAATAACAATCATTTTGTTATGGAAAACCTTTTATAGGCCCATTATGAGGCATTTATCGAAAAAAAGTAGTTCCGCGGACGTTTCATCGAAGCTTCCGTTTAACGAATTTGTTAACGAAAATCGACTGAAAAAAGCAATAGAAAGTTACACTCCGGGATTGAAAATGACAGACAAGCAGCGAGAGTGTTTGGAGAAGTTGTTCTTTGGAAACTTATCTACCAACGGGATATGGGAAAAGCCTGATATACCATTTGCTCCCAGATTTGCTGCTCCCCCCAGCCCTCCGATGGGAGTTCACATGTTTTATGGAAAAAATAAAAAGACACACAACCAAAAAAACTTGGACTGCTAATGTTAGAATAAGATTTGCCCAAATTTAATACTTGTGACTGCAGGGCCTTGGTTATATAACCGAAATAACTGCAGCGTATAAAGTAAAGAAAGTTCATAATCAAAGACATCAAAATGCGGCCTTTGTGGGCAGTAAACACAGCTTACTTCCGAGCTTCCCCGATAAGCTCCATTCATGTTGACCATTCTTGTTTGTTTATGTTTGACGCGCGCTGCTTGTTATCGCCCGGTCAGATGTTATGTTAGCATTCGGGAGTTCGCGTAGTCGCGCGCGCCGCCCTGGTGAGCTTTTTGGAACTAACTTCTGTTGACTTCCGGTTTCTGCTTGGTCTTCACTTGGCTGTGTTGTTATGGAAATCGTTGGATTACGCACGTTAGAAAAAGTGATATAATAACACGAACTGGACAGATTCTGTGGATTTATATGCGCGTGGTTGTTTATAGTTGTTCATAGAACATCAGGAGGGATTAATATCGTGGCGATTTACAATATTTTGTTGTGAAAAGCTTGGAAAAGAAATGCCTCCCAGACCCAAACCTGTGCCTGTGGTGGTATCTCTACCCGCTCTCGAGGTATATTTTTCCTTTCTAACGCCACTGGCCAATTGCATTAAGTAAGCAATATTGTGGAAAATGCATAACTAAGTGTATATAGAATGCATAAATTATATACAGCCAGATACATAAATGATTACCGTGTATTGTTTAGTAATGCATCGTATGTGATATTTATTGTATTGACTATAGTTACTTGCTGTTTATATCTTTATTTCTTTTATATATTTCAGAGTGCCGAAGATGTACGTCGGCTCAATGCCAAGCAGCTCAACATTGCACTGAAGCAGCATGGTCAGTGTCCTAAAGGGAAAAGACAACACAAAGTCTCAGTTCTCTGCAGTGCATTGGGCTTTAGTACCAGTCCAGGCTCATTCCAGACTATACTTTCATCTGTGAGGAGCACCACTCAAGGGTGGACCAAGGATATCAGAAAATCTCCATGCATTTCACTCTTAGATGTAACAGACTACCTTCTTCGTGCTCATGACACAATCACTCATACTCAATCCGGTGATATAGAGGAATTCAACAGCAAGAACTTGAGGCGTTATAAAACTTTGCGAAGTTACAACCTTTACAAGTCAAAGCATGTTCACAGCATGCTTTACCTCCCTATGACAGATGCACCGTACTGTGCAATTCAGGCAAGGTGTAATCCTTCATGGGATACCTCTGGAACCATGTACATTTGTATGTGTTTATTTGAAGAAGAGAGCGGCAAGCCGATTGGCTCCAGTTGCACCTGTGTTGCTGGACAAGGTGAAGCCTGCACTCATGTGGCTGCAATGTTGTTTGCTCTTGAAGACTTCTCTAGTTTGGGATATCAGGATTTGCCTGATGACCCAGCTTCCACTGAGCTTCTATGTGCATGGAATGCTCCAAAGAACCCTAAGGTAAATAAATACACACCCAGTCTTACCTATTTCTTACCTGTTCTTTAACTTACCCTTGAATATGCAAAGTTACTGTTTAATTATTTTATTTTTTATAAAAGGCACTGACAGTTTAGCAGAATATTGATTTGTTGACATCCTTTTTATGTATATTGCAGGTGGATCCTGTACCACTGAAGGAGCTGAATTATCGAAATCATGCTCCTGGCCAAACAGAATCCAAACGCCCACCCAAGCGCTTAGCAGAGTACAATCCGGTAGCACCACACAAGCGAAGGGTCAATCCGGATAGCTACCGTAGGCTCATCCACGAGCTGAGTCTTTGTCAGCCTGACGCACCCTTCCTCACCATTGCTGATGCTCCTCGTTGGGATACCTCACCTGTCTTACAGCCTAGCACAGTTGTCATTCCCACCTTGCCCCTTGCCATATCGGACCAAGATCCTTTGTTGATACCAGCTGCTGAGGAAAGTGTTGTCACCAGTCAACCCGATCCACCAACACTCACCTCGTGTATCAAACACTTCATGAGTAGCCACCAGCATCGTGCAGTCACTGAAAAAAACTTGGTTCAAGAGTTTTATGCGACAATGAACATCACTGAGTCTGATCAGTGCACCATCAATCAGCTGACTCTTGGACAATCGAATAATCCTAAGTGGACTGCATACAGACAGGGCATGGTCACAAGCACCAGCATTCACCCAGTTTACACCAGGATGCAGAGCATCAAAAGAAACTCGGCTTTGAATGCTAATCGCCTTGTTAGGCTATGTACAGAAGTAAGCACTTTCAAGGGAAACAAAGATACTCGATATGGTTTGAAGTATGAGAAAGTGGCAGCCAATGCATATAGACAGGAAATGAAGTTGGCACACTCAAACTTTAAGTTGAGAGACTGTGGCCTTATGGTCAGCAAGACGCACAGGTTCCTGGGTGCAAGCATTGTCTGTATTGCTTCATGTGACTGCCACCCAGAGCGACCAGTTGAGATCAAGTGCCCCTCATCGATGGAGAGCAAACCAGCTGGGTCACTATCGAAGCTTCCGTTCTTGATCGCTTCCGCCACCGACCGCTCCCTCCAACTTAAGAATCGGCCCACTCCTCATCCATACTACACACAAGTTCAGTGCCATATGGCTGTAATGGGTGCTGTTACCAGTGAATTTGTTGTGTGGTCTCCCCAAGAAATGGCTGTTGTTAGTGTGAATTTTGATGCAGGCTACTGGGCATCAGTTCTTGCAAATGCTGCCTACTTTGCCAAGGCTTTCCTCATCCCCCACATGTTGGCTGCTGTGTCCACAAACCATGAGGCTTCTGCTGTCAGTGTTACCCAGGTGGCACGGGATGACTTCCTCAAACATTATGTTTGTGGGAATACCAAGTGTAAGGGACTCATTCCAGATGCAAGTGTCAATCAGGATAATCAGGAAGCTAGTGTTATGTGCGAATGCAACTGTGGCTGTCGTGTGTTGTATCACTGGAGGTGCTCAAATTTCAATAGCATTGAATTGGAGGAGGGCGAGGAGTTGCCAGGGTGGTACTGTCCAAAGTGTGTGAGGGCATGTGATATATGCTACTGAACAATTGTTCTTTTGTGACAAGTTTATTGAAATGTGTTTTGATGTGATGAGTGTTATAAAAATGCATTTTGTGTGATGTATAGTATATAATATAAGTATGAGATTATTGTGGCACTGGTAGTTGAATGAATAGTGGTATGACACAGGCTTATGCTCTAGACATATATAAATAGTGTGCTGTAAGATGTTATGTGCTATATCTGTCAGAATAAAATTTAAGTTAAATTATATAAGCTTTATAGATTTATGGTATAAATGTTATACACAAACTACAGCTGGCCATGTCAAAAAATTTATTTGCAAAAAACAGCAAGACATGCAATGATACCAACAACAGTAATATAGATATTTGTAAAGAATAATTGAAAAGGACGGAATGATACAACAACAAAACCACGTTTTGTCAATTGACAGCTTATATGGATATATACACATCTTAGGAAATCAAGAAAGTTTCAAGAAAGGTCGTTTGAAGTTCACAAGGAATGCACATGCTTTAAAAATGTTTTCGTAATTGTTAAGCATTGCAACTTTCACTTCAGTTTCTAAAATCCTATATTCCTTAATTGCCCGCATAGCACGCTCCACATGGATACGAGCCACAGAGATCTTTGCTGAATACTCTAACTGTTCTGCAGTAAATTGGCCTGTTAATTTGTTTTTAAATGGGGGTATGAGCAGTTTGACACCTGGAGGCAAATCTCCCGCAATGGTAAAACCTCTGTCTACCATTACTTGGTCACCAGCATCAAGTGCCTGCATCAAAACATCTGATTCTGACGTGATTTTTTTGTCAGACGCCCTTCCCCCCCACATGTCAGACACATAAATGATAGCACCAGTAGGACTCATCCCCACAAGAAATTTCACAGTGCTGTGGTGTTTATAATTTGAATGCTGTTGCTTGTGGTTTTCCAGTGTCCCTGGTGTCTGACTAAACAGTTCTGTACAATCCAGAACAATTCTGACGTTGGTAAAGTCATTGAAACATGGAGCTGCCTTCTCTTGCATTGTCTCTGTTGAGGGCATAGAACATATTGTCTCCAATTCTTGAGATATTAAGATACACCAAGTGTTGAACACATTTGAGAAAGTACTCTCCACAATCCCAAATCGTCGGGCACAATCTTTTGAAGGCAGTCCAAGACGAAGGCGGACAAGTGTTGAAAAAAATTCCTCTTCAAGGCTCAAGGCTCTTTGTCGACCAGGTTTGGATTTGAATTTAGACGAGTGATTATCGCTGCCAGTCTGTGACACATACTGCATGTCCTGTGCCTTATCCTCCAGGTAATGAAAAACTGTTTTGAATGTTTCGTATGATGGCATACCGGTGTAATAGGCAAAATGGACCGAATTATCCTTGATGAGGTTCAAGCATCGAACAGGGCAATATTTGTATTCAAATCGTCGCTTATTTATTGATTGGGATTTGCCTTTGATATTATTTATTTAAAGCATTGTCCAACTCGGGGTAATATAATCTATTCTGCCTTTCAAGATTTAGCATTATTGGAGCAGCCAACTGTTTCAAGGTAATTTGTTTTATTGCTTATATATATGTATATATAAACGCATATATCAGTTTTGTTTTGTGCATATATGTTGCAAAGTTATGTGTTCAATTTGAGTGTAGCAGAAGTGTTTTTCTAAAAAAGATAGATATTGTTATTTTGATGCTTGACTGTTGCTTATGTTGATACATGCTCCATATAGGGTTAACTATGTGGTTTGTTGCGAATGAATGTAGATCCGTGATTGTCAACAGTGTTGCCTTCATGCCAACATTAGCCAACACATGTGTGAGATCACCTGACACATCCAGTATTACACTCGCTGGTGGAGACGCACGTAAAGGAATGAATGAACTACATTTATAATATCCATTTACTTAATATAAAAGGCTATGTTAAATAAAATATTTGCAATATTTATACATGTGTTTATCACATTCAGTGTTTGATTGCATATTTTGTTAATTGATGTTTTTGTCACACCTGTGCTAGTTGATATTGATAACCTAACAAATGAACCGTGGATAGAACATTGTAAATTAAGTGACACAATCATTATTAGCTGCTGTATATTATCGATTGAGCAGCATGTTACTTTGTTTCAATGCCAATGACAGAGCACATGGTATATACCCCGTCTTTCTCAAGCTGCTTTTGCAATTTCGCCTTGCAATGAAGGTGGCCTAGTAACATGCTCGGTAAACGTCTAATGGATACAAATATCATAGATCCTACTTGTTTTAGGTATATATTATTTATTGTTGGTTAAAACTTTACTGACCCTGTCCCTACTAATTTTGACACTGTCGTCCGGTAATCGGTAACCTCGGTATTGTTTTCGGGAGGTAATACATTAACATGATATGGTCCGTGAGTGATTCTATCAGACATCCCAAGCAGCAAATAATTCACGACAATGGTAGAAATGCTTATGCATTACTGTTCACAATCTCGCTATGCATCTGGACAATTTTGTAAATAAGTATTTGACTTTATCAATCAATTATCGATGATTTGGATTTCCCTGTACACAGTCGGGAATACATTCGGGTGATTTAAGTAATAAGAGTTACACGAAATTAACGGCGCATACATCTTAAACATGCATCCTAAAAATGCGAGAAGCATTGGTTTAGCATTATATATTTGAACAAATTGCTTTCGCAAAGATAAGTTTGGTATCACTCTGATTCAAATAAAGTGATGCAGTGGTATTAAAACTAACTTCTACATATTACTACGATAGGAATGGAAATTGCCGATTCCATTGTCTCTAATTCAATGCACAGTTTACTTCGCGGTGTGAGTGCAATTTTGTTATCATGCCGACGCACAAGGGCACAGTCCTAAGCACTGCATACGTGCATTCTTAGAAAATAATAACTTAAACTAATCCTATAATCGCATAAAGAAAAAACTGTAGCTGAAGGCAATGACGAAAGGGCCCAAATAATGAAGTCACACGCATTTATATAAATACATATACATATATAAATACATATATCTATATATATATGCATGTACAAATAAAGACATAGCTAACAACGATTCTTCGCGCCCAGCTGTCAGAAAGAGAGACCCGATGTCTGAAACGTCCAAATGGTTGGTTAACGGACGTACACATGGATGCTGCCAATACGATTTTGCTTAAGGATCACCCTGGCGTGTTTGGTCTGCAGGACACTGTACTCCAACAGAACAACTCCTGGGATGCGGACACCGAACATTCTAATGTCACTTTAAGATGGCCCCTGCTTACACTGTTTCAATGATGATATCTGTTGGATTTGTATTGATGTTAATTTCGATTACTTTTGTTGATGATTTTCTTTTCACATACTATGTTGTGTTTGTATTTGACACAATTGTTTCTTTCGCCGAATGTGGTTTGCACATAATTTTTGTTGGTTTTGTGACACTAGAAAATTAATAAATGTCGATAAAAATAATCATGATATGATACTTTTTTCGCGGTTGGGAAAATACATTAGTATAAGACGATGCAACCCTGATCCGCAATTGGGTCAGAACCATCTGCAGATGGGTAGCTCTCATTCCGTCACGGGGATCGGCAGATGGGTCGCCCATCTGCAGATGGGCGACCCATCTGTCGATCGGTAAACGGGTCAGATATACATATATATATATATATATATATATATATATATATATATATATATGTATATATATATATATATATATATATATATATATATATATATATATATATATATATATATATATATATATATATATATATATATATATATATATATATATATATATATATAGCATGAACGCTACCTTAAGTAGACTAACCGCCAACATTTCGTTGACTTAGGTCCACGAAAGGATATACTGCTATGCCCACATGAAGCCATGGCACTTTTTCTTTCAAAATGTTTGAAAATATTTTAATTTGACCATTTTAATATGATAATCTGGTCCTAATGACTTACAAAGATAATCTTATACGACTGTTGTCATTGAATTTAGAATTTTATGGCGAAAACTTAACAACTAACCATTAGTTTACTTTACCAGATGACCTCAATATCTTCACTGCAACCATGTATGCGTTGGCCCAAAGTGTCATCATAATGTTTTAAATATGAATTTTAAAAGATTTGATTGATCTTAAAATTGTAATACCGAAAAACTGTATTTTTCCACCTCATATTCGTCTATCTACGACTTTGAATAAGTTCGCAAAACGCTACCAATGGCTCATGATGATCACATTTACAACAAACACTATGATTATAATCCATGATGACGGAAACAGATTTCAAAATTTTCTGTATTTCGCAAATATATGCATAAATATGGGCACCAAAGGTTGGATTTATGCGTATAAATTAGCATCTTGACCATTCGTGGACGACCTTCAGAGGACCAAAAGTATATACCTGGAAAAAAAATGACGATTGTCGATTTATTCGTACAGGGTTTTTATTACTACCGGTAACTTTCTTAATCTGTTATGGTTACATTAGTTACCAATAAAATCGGTTCCTTTATCGCTCACAATTTTTTATTTGGCGAATGTTGTAGTGTTTTCAACTTTCAATCCTACCGTTCCTTATCTTTTAGGAACCGAAATAAGCTTATATCCCTTCGGTTCTTTCTACAATATATACAGTTAATTGCAGCGCAGAAATGCCCATTTGTGGTTGACTACCAGTCAGACATATTCGCAAGACATAACGAAGTTGGTTGATTGCTGCGCGTCGAGCAGCTACCGCAAAATTAGGATGCGCTACCTACACAGTATAACGGAAATTGCTCGGGTATCTTATCATCATAACAAGATCTTTGGTTCCAAGCGTTATGCGCATTTTTCAGTCTCTTGCATTTATGTTCATATCTTGTGTCCATTGCCTGAGGTTTCAGAAGGTTTGCAGTTGTTGATAGTGGAGTGCGTGTTCTTCTACCCAGCATCCTCTGTGCTGGAGTCGTGTCCAGATCCTGTGTTGGTGTGTTTCTCAAATCAAGCATTGCCAGATTTCAGTGTTCAATACCCCAGTCTCTGGTAAACTCCTCACTCACAAACTTTGGTCCATTGTCACTTATCAGCACAGATGGAGATCCAAGTATCGCAAAGTGAGCTTTAAGCTTTCGATAACAGCCTTGGACCCCGAGGACCCCTATCGATCCACTTCCCAGAAATTGCTGTCATAGTCCACAATGACTAAGTATGCATGTGACTTTAGGTCCATAAGGTCCACACCGACCTACTCCCATGATCTATCTTGGGTCTCGTGTGATATGAGTGTCTCTTCCTGTTGGGCTATTGGCCTTGAAATGCACACCTCACATGTCGAAACATACTACTTCATCTCTGCTGCCATGCTCGGTCAATTAACTGTGCTGTGCGGTATGACCACTTTGAATGGTCAACTCATCGCTGGTATGGAAATAAGGCGAAAGCTGACTCGGCAGATTAGCTTTGCCCTCGGGCAATCCGGACAGGATTGCTTCTGTAAGCAAGTACATGACATCATCATTCTGTATCTTCTCAATCCTCTCTTGTCTGATGGGCAGGTATTGGACCATGTTCACTGCCACAAAGCTCTCTCCACCTTGTCTGATATAGGTGTGCTCTGGACAGGGTATCAGCTATGTACATCTCGGTATGTACATCTCATGTACTCAACCTCAATGTCATACTGCTGGGTCGTGAGGATCATTCTTTGGTGCTAAATCTAAGGGCTCTTTTATGATCGATTGCAGCGGCTTATGATCATTCTCAATATTTGTGTGCCTGCCGAAGATGTGAAATTTATTCATGCAAACACAACCGCCAACATTTCTTTCTTTCTTAGGGTGTATCTGGTCTCAGGGCCCTGCTGGCGTGTGACAATGACTTGCCACCCAATCCGGGCTGAGCTCGTATCACATTGGAACACCAGCGGTTTGTCCTGGCTAAATTTCATCCTCACGACATCTTATCAGCAATGTTCTTCTTATCATGGTCGTTTGTGACTTTGGCATCATCATTTACAAAACCATACACCATGATTTCATCGACTATACAGGTCACACCCTATAAGCCATCGAGTGCGCTGAGTAGTCTTTGTTGGAAGATCTCGCTAGAAAAGTCCAAAGGTAAAGAAACATACACACATACATACACACGTACATACATACCTACATACATACATGCAAGCATGCATACATACATACATACATACATACATACACATACATACATACACATACATACATACATACATACATACATACATGCATGCATACATACATACATACACATACATACAATACATACATACATACATACATACACATACATACATACATACATACATACATACATACATACATACATACATACATACATACATACATACATACATACATACATACATACATACATACATACATACATACACATACATACATACATACATACATACATACATACATACACATACATACATACATACATACATACATACATACATACATACATACATACATACATACATACATACATACATACATACATACATACGTACGTCCGTCCGTACATACATACACACGCATGAGTATGCATGTGTGCGTGCGTGAGTGTGTGTGTGCGTGCGTGCGTGTGTGTATGTGTGTGTGTAAAGATAGGGGTATAGGAGAGTGTGAAGTAATTACATAGATAACACAAGATGGAGGAATGAAGACGGCAGAACAGCACAGTGAAAGATAACAGACGAGATAGTAATGGTAAACGGTATAGAAGTAATTTGATATAAAAAAAACGATACAGTTATGTTGACGGTAGCCCTACAAGACGTCTGATTGGACGTCTTACTTTCTCATGAACCGAAGCAATGTAAAAATTGTGAGATCGATTCAGACAACTACCAAACACCAAACATACTCAAGTGATGGAGTTTTAGAATGCAATGATGTTCATGGACAATTTCATCCCTTTTCTCGGCGGGGGATTTCATCCATGGTAAATATTTATAGCACAATCTATTTGGGAAGTCCGAAACACAGCAATATGTTTGTTTTCAACTTCAAGACCACCTGCATTGCGAATGCTCAGAATGACGTCACCCCCTTGACGACCAATGCTAAGGGAGGGGAGCATGTTTTTTCGGCCTCTCGACTTGTACGACGGGTTATGCATTCGCATAATACCTTGTACGACGGTGTATACTTTTTGTCATTCTCAACTTGTACAACGGGTTTTCGAGGTCCCGCGGCACACCCCTATCCGAGTTAGGGCAAGTGCACCCCCTCCCCACCCCCTGGGATGCTAGTGCAATGCGGGAAATATTTTCCAAAATGGCGGTCATCGTATCGCTATTTGTCAGAAATGATATATCGATGGCATTTCTTAAAGAATAGCGTCGAGTGGGGGCAAGTTTTTTGAGGCGTTAAGGCATTTAGTTGCATAGGCTCTTGATATATGTTATTTTCTAGAGGCGTTATAGAGCACTTTAACACTACATGTTTTCTGCGACGCGCGGACAATGTTGAAGCAGAACGGTATATATTCATATTACCGTTCGTCCGGAGCTATGTTGACGGTAGATAAGTACTGTTATAGATAACTGAAGATATAGGAATGATGACGTTAGGGAAGCACTGTGATAGATAACAGAACAGATACGAATAAGGATGGTAGAGGAGTACTTTGAGAGATTAACATATGAGATAGTAATGGAGACGGCCGAAAATAACTTTGATACAGAGTAGAAGAGATAATACTGGGGATGTTAGAGAACTGCAGTGATAGAGAACAGAAGAGCTAGTAATGGTGACGGTGGAAAAGTGCAGTGAAAGAGAACAGAAGAGATGGTAATAAATAATGGAAGGGAATGGAAAGGGAAAGGGAACCGAAAAGAGAAATATTCACTAACCATATGGCCTTAATCCATGAATTACCATCCCGTCTGTAAACAAAATAAAAGTAGCATGTATTGTTATCATCGTCCGTTGTAGTGATACCGCCCACAAGCGACATCATCAACAATAGCTGAAAAGCTAGTTATTCATTGTAATTATGTTCTGTACTAGGTGCTCATGTGGGCCAATGATTACAGTAGCAGAGAGTAAATGCTGTCAGGAAATTCCACAAGTTCTCGAGAAAGTAAAATCTATGGGCGCGTCCTGTATTACAGCACACCCAGGATTTGTCTCAGGGTTCCTGTGTCCCTCGACACTAGAAATAGCATATAGTGCTTCTATCCAGAGGTACAAGAAGAAAGTTACTACTCAGCATGAGTGAATATACTTAAAAATGGTCTGGTTCAGATGATAACTGATGAAAAATATTCATGTACTCTTTTTATTGCAGGTTATTCCGATTCACTGCATATCGGCAGTTGGTACAGTGGTGATGGGGTAATCTAGGCAGACATCATAGAGTGCCACTGCCAGCTTGTGCTGTACTTAAAATTAGAGATGATTTCCCAAGGGTGAATCAGTTTATGTTGGTTTCAAACTGCCAGCATTACAATAATAAAGGGACAAAAAAGCATTATGTGTCTTATTCTGTTATTTACATTAAGCTATGATGATACTACACGCTGATGACAACCAGCAACAAAATTCAGTTAAGGCCAGTCCACCTAATTTATTATACCATATGCATAAAATGATAGGAAGCATCAATTCCAAAATCATGACATACCTGCAGGGCATCTTGTTCCTGTATCCTGTATCTCGTACAAAAGATATTTTATCACTCAAATAACAGTATGTTAACAGTCGTTTAATAATTTTTGCAGGATATTTTATATATCCTGTGCCATTGCACATCAATCATCATGATTAAATTTCGCGGGCACATTATACAAATAATGCTTATGCAATTCTGCTCACAAATACCAACAATGTCTGGTTCTTATTCACTTGTCTGTGATAATAGAAATGGCAAAATATATACACCAGTCCAACATATATATTTACAAAATTAATTCTCAGCAAGCCACAAAGAGGAATCATATAACAGTGTTTGAGTTTCACCACAGCTTAGCTTACCTTAGACCCATTTAACATTCAAATTAAGTCATAAAGCCATACACATGCTGGATGATTTGAAAATAAAAATGGTTAATATTGTTGTTTAACATCACTTTCAACATCAGAGGTCATATTGTGACGGTTACCTCACCAATGATGTTTAAGATGATAGGTCCACAGCTGTGGTCTAGCAGGGTGGGTGTTTGTCTAGTTTCCCAAATGTGGCAAGTTCAAATCCCACTGTGTGCTATGCACGGTGGTGCCATTTGGGCGATAGGATCTTAAACTCCAATGTTTGTTCGTCATCTTACACCACCAGTTTGAAATGACCTTTGATGTTCAAAGTGAATTTTAACCCCAATATTTACCATTTATTTTGTAAGTATGATGATAAGAAATAGTTATGACCTTGTGCACTTGTTAACAGATAGGTAAAATTAAATGTTACAAGCTTGACTTAGCTGAAGCCAAAGCTGAAAAATAAACAGAGCTTGGATATTACTTGTAAACAAGCAAATATCAATCGGCCAACCACCAACATAATGCTTAGGCCACCACCATCAACTCCATCACCACCCCTCCCCTACCCCATCACTACCACCACCATCATTCATCATCACCTTTAGATACCTTACTACATGACTCATCTAAAGAAGAAACCTCTAATATATGAAGAATACATTTCAGCAAGTCACCTGGTTCATTGGTCATCACGGCTGTACTTATTGATACTCTGTGCCTATCGGTGATGATGCAGTCCTCCTTGTCAGGACATGCTTCGTTTGAGCCCTAGATCGAATTATTGCAGTACTGGTACTCAGCACAATGTGATACAGACTGGAAGACATAAGGGTAAAGTTATATGAAGCAAATTTGACAGTAGGCCAGAACTGACTCACTGAGCACTGGGCATCGTCCGAGGATTGTTTAGGACAAGTGTAAGCTACTGTCAGGCTAGCATACATCTACATATTGCAGCCTGACGAGACAAATTTATACGTTATCTGTGAAACAGCCTTATAAAACTTGAGCCGCCCCACACTGATCACTACCGGCCATGTCATTTTGTCAACGGGCAAGTGAAAATTCTGTTTTCAAAATCAGTACGGAAACATAACTAATGAATTCCGACTTTCATATGGGAAATGTAAGAATGAGTATACTTACAGATTCTCAAGACCATGGATACAAAAACGCTGATGAGTTTCTGTAAATAGCGATAAATTAGTACGACAGCTAGTTCGCGAATAGAAACGGCGTCCGTGGTAACATAGATCTTCTGGTGACATATGACGTCAGCGCCTTCGTTCATCTTCGGTGTGAGGTCGGGAAGTTCCGGAATGTGTTGTTTGTTTTTTTGCTTATTTCTTGTTTACTACGCGTCGGATCGAAAAAAAGAACTGCAAATTATTGATCAGAAAATCGCGTTCTATAAGATCCCGAAAATTCATATTTTACCTATTACTTGCACTTTAATATAGAGTTCGCTGCAATGACATCATAGTCAGCTGTATATAGAGTTCGCTGACCTGACATCATAGTCCACTGTATAAAGAGCTCACTACGTTGATAGCTAGTGTGCTACGCTGACATCATAGTCAGCTGTGTACAGAGTGCGCTACGCTGATTTCGTAGTCAGCTGGGTAAATACCAGGATATGCTGACATCATAGTCAGCCGTATTTAGAATTTGCTACATCGACATCATAGTCAGCTGTATGTTGAATTCGCTACTCTGACATCATAGCACGTTTTATATAGAGTACGCTACGATAACATTATAGTCAGTTGTGTATAGAGTTAGCGCTACGATAATGATTGATCATCATTATATGTCAGTTGTGTATAGAGTTAGCTACTTCCCTACAGAGATTACAATGATGTCAGTGTTGCGTAGTCTTTACACAGCTGACTATGATGTCAGTGTAGCGAACAAAACATACAGCTGACTATGATGTCAGCGTAGCGCAGTCTTTACACAGGTGACTGTGATGTCAGTATGGCGATTTCTATAATCAGCTTGCAATGATGTCATTGTTGCGCAATCTATACACAGCAGACTATTAAGTCAGAGTTGCGCGCTCTGCACACAGCTGATTTTGATGTTAGTGTAGTGCGCAGTTTCTACACAGATTACTACGATGTCAGGGTTTTGCAGTCTTTAAACAGACGACTATGATTTCAGTGTAGCGCACTCTATATACAGCTGACTGTGATGTCACTGTAGCGCACTCTATATACAGCTGACTGTGATGTCAGTCTAGCGCACCCTTAATACAGCTGACTATGATGTCTGTGTGTAGAAATCTATATACAGCTGACTCATATGTCAATGTAGCGAACTCTATATACAGCGGACTATGATGTCAGGGGTAGCGAACTCTATATACATGATGTCTGAATCTTAGATGTCAATGTATAATATCAGTGAATATCTCTACAGCTGACTATATACAGCGCGAACTATACATGTCAGTGTAGCGAACTCTATATACAGACTGACTATGATGTCAATGTAGTAGTAAACTCATATATAGCGGACGATGATGTCTGAAAATGACGTGTGATCTCAGTGTAGCGAACTCTATATACAGCTGACAATGATGTCTGTGTTGCGAACTCTGTATATTCAGCTGACTGAGATATCAATGTAGTGAACTCTATATACAACTGACTATGATGTCGGTGTAGCAATCTCTATATACCGCTGACTATGATGTCACGACAGCGAACTTTATATTCAGCTGACTATGATGTCAACGTAGAGAAATCTATATATAGCTGACAATGATGTCAGTGTCACGAACTCTATATACAGCTGACATTGTCTAAATTTGTTCCATTTTATAACATCATTGTTGCTGTATTGGTTCCATTTTATAACAGCCATGTGGCTACACTGGTTCCATGTTAGAACAGCATAGTGGCTACATTGGTCCATCTTAGAACACCCTAGTGGCTAAATTGGTTCCATCTTAGAACAGCCTAGTGGCTACATTGGTTCTATTTTAGAACAGCCATGTGGCTACACTGTTTCCATCTTAGAACAAACTAGTGGCTTCATTTGATCCATTTTTAACAGCGTGGTGGCTATATTGGCTCCATCGCATAACAGCCATGTGGCTACACTGGTTCCATGTTAGAACAGCATAGTGGCTACATTGGTCCATCTTAGAACACCCTAGTGGCTAAATTGGTTCCATCTTAGAACAGCCTAGTGGCTACATTGGTTCTATTTTAGAACAGCCATGTGGCTACACTGTTTCCATCTTAGAACAAACTAGTGGCTTCATTTGATCCATTTTTAACAGCGTGGTGGCTATATTGGCTCCATCGCATAACAGCCATGTGGCTACACTGGTTCCATGTTAGAACAGCATAGTGGCTACATTTGTTCTGCCTTAGAACACCCTAGTGGATACACTGACTCCTTCTTAGAACAGCCTAGTGGCTACCATGGTTCTATCATATGACAGGCTAGTAGCTACATTTGTTCCATTTTATAACGTCATTGTGGCTATATTGTTTCCTTCTCTTAACAGCATTGTAGCTACACTTGTTCCTTTATATGACAGCCATGTGGCTACATTGGTTCTATCTTAGAACAGCATTGCGGCTGCACTTGTTCCATTTTATGACAGACTAGTGACTGCATTGGTTTCAGCTTATGACAGCCTTGTGGCTACACTGTTTCCATCTTCGAATAGCCATGTTGCTAAATTGATTCCATCACAGCCTTGTGGCTACACTAGCTATATCTTGAAACAGCCTGTTGGCTACACTGGTTTCATCTTAGAACAGCCTTGTGGCTACATAAGTTCCATCTAAGAACAGTCTAGTAGCTACATTTGTTCCATTTTGTAACAGTATTGTGGCTATATTTGTTACATATCGTAACAACATTGCAGCTACACTGGTTCCACCTTAGAACAGCCTTGTTGCTACATTTATTTCATGTTGTAACAGCATTGTTGCTATTTTGATTCCATTTCATAAAAGTATTGTGGCTAGATTGGTTCCATCTCATAATAGCCGTGTGGCTACATTTGTTCCATATTATAACAGCATTGTGGCTATTTTGATTCAATTTCATAACAGTATTGTGCATTTATTGGTTCCGTCTTATAACAGCATTGTAGCTGCACCTGAAGATCCATCATGTCAGCCATATTGGATCCACTTTATAACAAAACAATATTGTGGCTATATTAGTTCCACCTTATAACAACCGTGTGGCTATATTAGTTCCACCTTATAACAATCTTGTGGCTATAATATCCCCACCTTAATCTCATCTGGAGTAACATCTTTCTTCAATTGTATTATTAAAAAAGACGCTTAGGTTCCATCAAAGATAACGGGTTTTTTTCATTACATTATCGCACATATTTTAAATAATAATCGCTAAATATGTCAATACATTCATTAACATTTGTAGATATATATTTAAAAACATTTATACACAAACACACACACGCACGCACACACACATACAGGCTGACAATAATCTGCCACTTAACTTCCATGCTCTGTCATAACTGTCTGCTTACTTACGCCACGTCCTATACCACTGCTGCCTGAGCAACTCATTGAGCATTGTGGCTATTTTGGTTCCATTTCATAGCAGCAATGTGGCTATATAGGTTCCATCTTATGACATCTTTGTAGCCACACTCGTTCCATCATATGACAGTCATGTGGCTGCATTAGTTCCATCTTAGAACAGCCTACTTGCTGCATTTGTTCAATGTTGTAACAGCATTGTGGCTATTTTGGTTTCATTTCATAACAGCATTGTGGCTATATTGTTACCAGCTTATGACATTTTTGTAGCTACACTTGCTCCATCATATGACAGCCATGTCGCTACATTGGTTCCATCTTCGAACAGCTTATTGATTACTTTTCTTCCATGTTGTAACAGCATTGTGGCGATTTTGGTTTCATTTCATAACAGCATTGTGGCTATATTGTTACTTGTTCTATCATATGACAGCCTTGCGGCTTCTTTTGTTCCATGTTGTAATGGCATTGTGGCTATATGTGTTCCATCTTATTACAGCATTGTAGCTACACTTGTTCTATCATCTGACAGCCTTGCGGCTTCTTTTGTTCCATGTTGTAATGGTATTGTGGCTATATGTGTTCTATCTTATTACAGCATTGTGGCTACACTTGTTCCATCATATGTCAGCCATATTGGTTCCTCCTTATAAAATCCTTGTGGCTATATTGGTTCCACCTTATAACAACCTTGTGGCTATATTGTCCCCACCTTAATCTCATTTGGAATAACATCTTTCTTCAATTGTGTTATAAAAAAAGCATTTGAGTAAAATAACGTTTTTTATTCATTAAATTTTTGCACATATTTTGAATAATGATCGCTAAATATGTCAATACATTTATTTACATATGTAGATATATATTTATACACAATAATAAGAACACACCCACACACAGTCTGACAATAATCTACCACCTAACTTCCATGACCTCTCATACCGTCTGCTGACTTACCACCACGTGTTATACACCTGCTGCATGAGCCACGCAGGGCGGGGCTGGGCGCTGTACACATGCTTACACCACACGGAGACGTATCCCACCGCGCGGCTGTCGTGCACCACGACCCAACCCCGCCGCCCCAGCTGCCCCTCTCTCTCACACACACACCTCGCCATGCTCTCCCTGTCAGCCTTAGACACGCGCACATATACTCTACTGAAGACACGCTCAAGTGCCTTCACACACCCACTCATATCAACACCCACATCACCCATATACACAACGTTCACCCGCGCGTTCCCACTCACTGCTCCACTCACGCCTCCACTCATCACCCGTCAATTCACACCGCTCAACACACACAACACGCAGCTTCTTACAGCCACACAATTTCACTACAGACTTACATGACAGACGTTTGTTATGACTGACATCGATCTCAGTGATGTGTGAGGATGACCGCATGTGACTGCAGATCAGCTCCACATCACTGTCGTCGATGTCGCATTCACTCAGCTGTAACACTGTCAGGTTACTGAGACACTCCAACACACACCACAGCTTGGTGAACTCGTCATGGAGAGGATTGTCAGACAGATTGATATAGAAACATTGAAAAAGACTGGCAAGATGCGCTGCCACTGGGGCAGTCAGTCCGCACCCCTGCCAGAGAGAGGTACCTTAATGTGTTGTTGACTCGATGGAACTCGACCTCGGTGTCGCCTACTTCATTACCGTCCATCGACAACACCGTGAGGGACGAGTTGGCAGCCAGGGCACTCATCACACTCATCACACTCATAACATCCAGTCCACAGTCATCAAGCAACAACGATTGTAGACGGCAGTCTGAGCTCTCTAGAGCCCGGCTGATGAGCCGAGCTCCTTCTCTGCCCAGCGCCTTGTTAACGCCCAGGTTCACATGTCTGAGCTTGTGGTGGGGAGGCAGAAGGTGATTCACATCGCTCCCATTCAGTCCACATTGAATCATCTTAATACAGGTAACCCCCGTGTGGTGGACGCGGCTGATCCCAGACACATCCTCCTGCGACCCGCCTACTTCATTGCTGCTGACGTCCAGCGAGGTGACGTGTGTAGGCAGCCGGTCACATAAGGTGGCCAGGGAGGACGCGTTCAGGTCAGCCAACTCGACACTCAGCGCCTGGACTGAGGCGGGCACCAGGCGCGTCATGTCGTCTGCCACCACACGTGTGAGAGCCAGAGTCAGCGTACAGAGCGAAGAGTCCTGAGGGACGTCTGTCACGGCGGCCGATAGGGAGGAGAGGTTAGGGCGCAGCAAGATCAGCGCCTCAGTGCCACGTGGCGGGGTGAGGAGGTGGCGGGCACTGGGTCCCAGGTCACCACCGAGGTACACCACAGAGAGGGGGCGTGGTATGTGGTGCATGAACTCCCCGATGATAACAGCGTCATCAGGCGTGGAGTAGCTCTCAGTCAGCACCAACTGGTCTCCCAGAACATCCTACACACAGATACACTATCATTAATATACATTGTATCTTACTGGGTTCACATGGAGTAATGATTGCAATATATGGCAGCTTAATGGACTACAGGAATCAAACATCATGCGATGAACGAACACTGAATAACAGACAATGATAACATCAGACGGCGTCGTCTGTCAATCGTGATTAGCGCGTTGGGAGGAAAAGCTTGTCTAGCGCGTTCGGTGGAAAGCGGGTTTCAAAATGCAAAGTTAGCCTGGATATAGGATGTGAAGTGTATTATCCGAGGATGAACGTCGCAAGACTTAATCAAATCAAAACCTAATATTTACCCCTGTTTCTCCTACTGCTGTTTCCCCTGTTTCTCCTATACTTTTTCCAGTTGATATTTGCGAATGGTGTTATACTTCGACCAACTCCTTCAATAAACCACTAAATTCGGTTTGAACGAGCTGTAACTCTGCGCGCCAAACAGAAGAAACGAGACGAATGAGACGCGTGGCGAGACGGCGGGAAAATGACGAGGTGCCTGGATAAAACTTTCGTCTGCCGGCCTCAACACGCGCTGTTTCCAAAGTTTGCCGTGATGCGCCAGGTCATTATGATGACCGTGTTAAATTGGTAATCACATCGCATTCACTGCTTCCCTATTCGATATTGCCGGAGAAGTAACAGAACGTGGAGAAGCAGTTATATATGTTAATCGAGGTACAGTATGATGTAACATGTGATGAAGTTCTATATGATGTAGCAGGTGGAACAATTCTACGTGATACAGAAGGTTGTACAGTGTCATGTGATGTTCCAAGTGATGCAGCAGGTGGTTCAGTTACATATACTGTAGCAGGTAGTAGAATTCGATATCATGTGCCAGGTGGTGCAGTTCTATATGCTGTAGTAAGTGGTACAGTTTAATAAGATGTAGCAGGTGGTACACTTCTTATGAAATGTAGAGGAACAGTTCCATGTGATATAGAATGTGATACAGTTATTTGTGATGTAGCAGGTGGTACAGTTCAATGTGATGCGGCAGGTGGTACTGTTCGTTTTGATGTATCGGGTGGTACAGTTCTATTTGATGAAGCGGATGGTACAGTGATGTTACATGTCACGCAGTTCAATGTTCTGTAGCAGGTTGTACAGTTTTGTGTGATAGAGCAGGTGCTACACCTCTATGCAATGCAACAGGTGGAGCAGTAATGTGTGATAGAGCAGGTTGTCCACGTCTATGTAATGTAGCAGGTGGAACAATTCTGTATGACGTAACAGATGGTCTAGTTCTATGTCATGTAGCAGGTGGTACTGTTTTATATGATGTGCCAGGTGGTACAATTCTATATGATGCAGCAGATTGAACATTTCTATATGATGTAGCAGGTGGTACAGTTCTATATGATGTGCCAGGTGGTATATTTCAATATGATGTGATGTTACATGTCGTACAGTTCTATATATTGTAGCAGGTAGTACAGTTGTATGTGATGTAACAGGAGGTACACTTCTCAATGATGCAGCTAATGTAACAGTTCTAAGTGATGCACTGGAACCTACAGCTGCAAGTTATGAAACAGGTGGTGCAGTTTGATATGTGTCAAGTGGTATAGTTCTATATGGCGAAGCAGGTGGTAAAGTTCTATGTAATGTAGCAGGTGGAACAGTTATACGTGATGCACCAGAAGTACAGTTGTAAGTTATGTAGCAGGTGGTACAGTTTGATTTGTATTAAGTGGTAAAGTTCTGTTAGGTAGCAGGTGGTAATGTTCTATATAATGTCACAGGTGGAACAGTTTTATGTGATGTACCAGGCAGTACAGTTGTTAGTTATGAAGCAAGTAGTACACTTGGACATGATGTGCCAGTTGGTACAATTGTAAGTGATATCACAGGTAGTACAGCAATGTAGCAGTGGTACAGTTCCATGTGATGCATCAGGTGTTACAGTTCTGTGTGATGTACCAGATCGTACAGTTCTAAACAATTTACTATGTGTGTCAATGTATGCTATGTACTATGTGGTACACCTTAACGAGAGGTGCCACTTGGTGATATGTGTCACTTGGTGATATGTGTAATGTTCCAGTTAATGCTTTCATCCGTCTACGAGAACATCGAGTAGATATGTCGTAGATTATCTACAGCAGAGGTGGTGGTGAAGGAGAATGAATAACGAATAGCTTACCCTGACGTGTTCCGTCAGCTGCCACTGCTGGCACTCACGCAACGACCTCAAGCAGAACATTTCACCCCCGCGTAGAAGTCTCCTGTGACTCCCAACAATGGCTCTCACAACTCGCTCTGCTTTCTGTTCATATCTGGAGAGCAAAACGCAATACATCCAATCGATCATGCAATGATAATGCTTCCAAGCACAGTCAGTCTGTCACAGCAAATCAGTGATTCCCCCTCGGGTTGTAGTTAACCATGTCACTCCCCATTCAACTCCGCCATGACATCTATCTGGACAAGCACAAACCCAGGTATCAATGTAGATCGGGCGGATGTCTCTCCTTCTGGGCAAGATTGAGCAGAGGATGTCGGCGAAGTGGTCTTCCTTCCCGGCAGCACTCTCTGGAGCAACCGTTTTAGTGTCCTCTTGGGACCCCCCGACTGAGGCGTTCTGAAAGATCACATGGAATACGCACACGTTTGTTGAGGAGCTTTGAGGAAGGCCACTAATGATATAGATGTACATTTGAACATTATCTATAACGACATCACCCCCCCCCCCCCACACACACACACACACACACACACACACACACACACACACACACACACACACACACACACACACACACACACACACACACACACACAAACACACACACACACACACACACACACAACTAACGTTTAACCCAATGAATGTCAGACGACAGAATCGCTACCTGTGTTGGGCTGTGGCGCCGTTTTCGTCATGAGGTTCAGGTGATATATTGGTGGGACTGGTAGGACCTCCAGTAACTGCATCCAGCAGCTTGTGGTGGCGGCATTACCCAGCAGCCCGACTGTATACAGGAGCAGCAGGTCCATTCTGGGTAACGCACGCACAGAATACGATCAGAAGGGGTGATAACAAGCAGTGAACGTGTTGATATTGTCGTGATGTGTGATGGTTATACCGCTGTTTAATGCTGTGTACTCATTGTCTTATAGAAACACTTTTGAGCAACATACCTGCCGTTGTTGGTTGCCACCACCTTAAGAAGCTCCTCAATGCTGCCTACTGCCGAAGCTACAGCCGCGCAGATCTCCTGCAGGGACTGGTGGGGAACGATGTAAGTGGTTATGCAGCCACGGCCAGACTCTGTTTCAACAGGTGTCAGGTGTTTGGAGACAAGTCCGGTCTTCAATAAGTCATCTTCTCTGATGTCTTCTCTCCTGAGATCCTCTTCAGTGATGTCCACTTGCTTCATATCGGTGTTCACCAAGAACTTCTTGACCAACACACAGAATTTCTGTACGGTTGTTCCTTTTCTTTTCCACAACGTGTCGTTTGTGATGGGGTTCGCTTTCAAATCTACGTCACCTGTTTTCATTAGCGAGGCCAGGAGGGCAACAGCAAAATCCGTGCGGTTTTCCAGATGCAGGTCGTCCTCAGCTGATAGCTTCTTTACATGCCAGACTAACGAGACTGCCATGAGGGGTGTCTGACATAAGAGACGGATGTCATCCCTTTCTTGTAAAAACTCCCAGACATCTCCAAACTTGGTCCCGAGTTCTGCCTGCAGAAACTTCTTCAAGCTGCTTTCACCGAACCCGAGAACATTAACTTTTTCGTTGAATGTCCCCCAAGCCTCCTGTAGGCCCCACGGCCGTGATGTAACCAGCACTTTCGAACTAGGAAGCAATTTTCCCTGCAATAGGTTGCCGATAACATCCTTGACGGGTGCTACCTTGATAGTGCCAGACACAGGGCTGACACTTTTTTTGATTTCTAGGAACGGTACTTGGGACTCGTCCGCCCCGTCAAGGATGATAATGAGCTTGTTGCTTTGCTTCTCTATTTTCTTCCATATCTCCTCTTCGAACTCTGCGTCTGGTCCATGCTGCATGAGTAAGTCTCGCAGTGACGTACGGTGGTCATGGATTGATCGCAGGGGAATAACAAATGGGGAATATGGAATTCCAGGCCATTTCTTCGCGGCAATTTGTGACGCAATATACTTCATTGCAGAGCTTTTCCCAGTACCTGGATGCCCGACGAACAACATAGATCTTGCTTTGTTCCCGCCCCGCTCCTCGAATATGTCCTTCAGATCGATGTGATCTGCGGCCGTGCGTGTGAGTCCCTGTAGGCCGCTTATGTTGGGTTCATCCTCTTCACGATTTAGTGTTAGATCTATGTATTCCCGAGACGGAAGATTCAGCCTTTCTTCTAGCAGATTTGGTTCAGCATGTTTCTCCCCAAGAAGACTGAAATAAGCTTCGATCCAAACATCCTCCACGGACTGTGCTGCTTTGATCGTGTCCTCGTCACGGATGAGGTCGCTCAACTCGCTTTGGTTGGAAACAAGGAGGAATGTGACTAATGCTAAGTATGCATGGAGGCTAGCATCCATGATGCAATCAATCAAAATTCCGACTTGGTCTTCTTGTTCTGAGGCAGCTAATATCATTTCAACATCCCTAACAGGAAGGTAGCTATTATCTGTCGTCATCATTCGCAAGATGGCGCCCTTCTGTTTCATTCCAACGAGTTGATCTTTCTTGTTCGCCATTTTCGCCCGTAAGTGAGTCGGAATCTTTTGACCCTTTGGGTATCCCTCTTGAGTAAGGCTGAATAGTCGATATCGTAGCGTTTCAAGCCCCTCTGTAGGCGGGTCCACTTCTTCATCAGGACTCAGTAGCTTCAATAGGGATAGTTGTTTGGAGACTTTCAATGTGTCAGCGAATTTGCTGTGACAATGTTTTTTTATGATAATGGAGTAAAAAAGATATTGAACTTGCTCATAATGGTTTTTTCCTTCAGTTGAAGCCGCCTCGAAGCAAGTGATCACATTGTCCACACGAAGCTGTTCCATTATATATTTTGGATGCTTAAGTCGCTCCACGAATTCCTCTACATGTTGTATCAGTAGTTCGCACTCGGGGCATTCTGATCTCGTAGCCATGGCGCTATCACTGGTGTCATGCGATAGGAGCTGCTGTTGAATAGAACCAATTCAATAATAAATATATAACGTATCAAGCTTAAAACACATATGAATACACATTCACTATACCTAATATTATGTTTTGTGATACCAGTTAACATTTCAGTAGGAAATAGATGTTGCATTGATATCGCGCACTGGCTCGGTTGTACCAGGGAGTGGGGGCAGCAGGTTTAGCGAGCATTGGAATCAACAGGAGTACATCGCATGAAAAATGCAGGTACAATGAGGCTGTGACATCACAATATATATTATCTTCGGTTTCCACTCATGTTCCCCATAATTAATGTGTCTTGCAGCCTGAATGTCAGTTTCTCTCGCTCCTATCTCATTCTCCTGTTATCCCGCATCAGTCAGGCGAGGGTGTTGGATCGGGCTGGGGGACGGGGGGTGGGCTAGGGTTGGTACCAAAGTAACGGGAGCTAGACAACAGCTCGGTATCAAATAATCATCGCCATAGGCATAGTCTACTTGAGATTATAAGACTCAGGTGGGTCTTTAGGGGAGGTATACTTTAAAGACCATGCAGTATGGTCGTTCAATTTGATGTCGAATATCAGGTATGCAGGTTATATGCAAGTGATCGCTGTACAAAAGTGTCAGCAAACACAAATGCAACTGAATATATTCATTACCTTTGAATAAGTATGTTGACCGCCGTATGTTGAGTGTGGTACAGTATTTCTTGACAGTCAGATTTTTCCCGGATCCCTAGATAACAGGTAAAATATCAATTCGTCTTCTTTGTGACGTAAATTGATTATCTCATAATACAAAGTTCCTTAACAAAACCACAGAAAACAGTAATCGATTCAATGCTGGTTATTATATGTTGAAGGCCTGCCGTCCTCTCGCAAAGACGAGCTGCGATCGAATAGCTCAGTTGCGCAAAGACCACACCCTTAACTTTCGCGTCTAGTTGACCGAACAGCCAATCAGAGTTTGAGACGAACTCAGGCAAAGTTGTTTTTTTCTATTTTTCATTTGTCGGTTGGCTAGCCACCAAGAACATCGAGCGACGTCATCGCGGCGCCGCTACAGGGAAAACAACTCTGAAGTGCAAAAAAATGTCATGAGAGCACATGTCCTAGAGTTCATCGGGTTAGCTTGGCTTGGGTATAACCAACAGCTGATTCCGAGAGAGTAAATTAGTTCATTTTCATTTATCAATTGAAGAAATATCTGCCAGTGCAATAGTAAGCGATTCAACCTTGAATATGGCAATGTTTGTACTACATATAATGACGATCTGAAGCTGTTTTACCGAGTCATTTAGGGCATTTACTCCTCCGATGATTGGATGTTAATATTTGTCTATTTTCCTTGGTATGGAAGTTTGTTGTATATTTCTAAGAAAGTTCGTTCTCTGGCCATTGTTTTTTATATTTATTACAGATGACAGATCTGGTTATCAAAGTAGGGCGCCTAATATGTGACAAGGTCTTCGGAATCCTACGCGCTCAGGGCGTCGCCGCGCATGCTCATACGATCCCTACGGGGAAATGCTACCACTCCCGTACAAAAACGCTACCAATAATGAGCCATCATACCAGATACTAAGCCTGCGATATGACACTCTGTCATCTTCTGTCAATTCCTTGCATCATTCTAATCTGCCACCTGCTGCTAGCCACTTCTGACATCTTAATCTGCCACCTGCTGCAAGCCTCTTCTAACATCCTAATCTGCCACTTGCTGCTAACCCCTTCTACCATCTTAATCTGCCACCTGCTAGCCCCTTCTACATCCTAATCTGCCACCTGCTGCTAACCCCTTCTACCATTTTAATCTGCCACCTTCTGCTGCCTCTTCTACCCCATGTATGCTCCCAATCTTACCTGCTGCCAGCCCCTAGCATCACCATCTGTCACATACTGCTGCTGCCAGTCCCCTTCCCAATCATCCACATACTGACAGCCTTATGTGAAGCTTCTTTCTCTGCCACTTACATCCAGCCCCTGCTCCGCCACCTTTTACCAAGCATACACCTTCCACCTGCTTGCAAGTCCCTTATAACCTCCTAATCTGCCATCTACTGCCACCTCTAATATCCTCATCGCCTGTCACCTACAGCCAGCCCTAATATCCTCCTGGTCTACCACCTACTGCGAACCCTTATATCCTCCTAGTCTAACACCTACTGCAACCCCTGATATCCTACTGGTCTGCCACGAACTTCCAGTCCTTAATATGCTCCTAGTCTGCCACCTACTGCAAACCCTAACTATCCTCCTAGTCTGCCACCTGCAGCCCCATACTGTCTAACACCTACTGCAACCCCTAATATCCTCCCAGTCTGCCAGTCCTACTGCTAGTCTCTAATATCTTCCTAATCGCCCACCTACTGCCACCCCTAATATCCTCATCATCTGCCACCAACTGCCAACCCCTTACATCCTGCTAATTCCCACTTACAGGGAGCCCCGTATACTGTTCTTATCTGTATGCTACTACCAGCCCTCTCTCATTCTGCCACCTACTATCAGCCAGTTACGTATTATTAATCTGCCACCTACTGCTAGCGAGCTGCCTGCACGTCGACCAATCTCCAACATACTATTCTTTTTCAATCATCATCATCATCATCATCATCATCATCATCATCGTCATCATCATCGTCGTCGTCGTCACTTCATAATAACTCTTTTTCTACCCTCGGGGACGAAGTCATCCTTCTTGCTGTGATAATGCGGTCATCTCACCATCTGCTTCCAATACCACCACTATGACTCATTCTGTAAGCATTCCGGGTGTTTCAGCACTCTCTCTACAATTCTTTGCATTCCATGGTTTGCCTGTCACGCCATCGCTTACTGGCTGATGCGTTCTACAATCGACCCGGACGATATATATGCCCTTATAAGGCATTCGTTCAAAATGATCGAGGCAAGAGAGAGCCTCCCACGGAAATAACAGTCTCGACATGGATGTTGCCACGTGACCTGTGATCTACAAGTCCTTATAAGGTATACAGTTTAAATGATCGAAGCAAAAGAGAGCCCCTAATAGAAATACAGGTCTCGATTCGCTGCGCTTGAATGCCTGGTTTTGTTATTTTTACTTCGAGTGAAGGTTCAATTTGTGACTGAATCGAATAGATATTTCTTTTTCTTGGTTAGTTTCAGTTGTGTCAGTATTTTTATTCGGACAAGAGAGTTGCGATGCTTCAATAAATTGAAAACAAGCGAGTGAAATGCTAGACGTCCCTATGACTGGGTAATTTAGGCTGCCGTGTAAACAAACACGTCAGTACCTTCACACCTGTACGATTTAACTGGTCATAATAAAGTACATTAACAGAATAAGCGTAGAGAAGGCTACACTGATAAAACCCCAATATATATCAACAATGTAACGAATGAGTTACACGAAGATTTCAGTGCTGTCATTGTAAACGGGGTCCACCAATCATAGGTTATGGTCGAGCTGCTCAAAAAATGGTTCATATTTTAACACCTATTATTGCCCAGCTCATAATTGGTCTAATTGGTAAATTAGCAAAAGCACATTCATTTCTGAAGAATGAAACCGCTGCATAGTTTCTACTTGGATCCTCGAGATGTTTTGAAGCCTTAAACGGCGTTTCTCGCCAACGAATTTCACCGCGTCTCACGCAAACATAAAGCGGTTGGTTATTTCAGTAAAACGCCACGCCTTTAAACATCTCAGGCAGAAAGCGACAACCCCGTAACGCTCGGCGGCTCGCTGGTTTTAAAAAAAACGGTTGCGAAGTCGACTCCCTGTTCTTTAATTGGAAGTCTCACATTCTCGGGGATGCGCATAGTAACATATCGCGTTAGAGGCAATGGACGGCTATATGCATTATCAAACACGAATATAAATGCACAGCACCAAAACGATACATTTTTCGAATTGTCCACCTATATGTACATCCCACACCCTGTGCGTGCCATATTTTGACATATCTTTATGAGCAAGAAGTGGGAAGCCTTGGCGCTAAACACTCCTCAATGAAGCAATCATTGCATCACACAAGGTGAAGAGCAATTGAAGGTGATAAAGGGTGAAAAGAGAAGAATGAAAGAGAAGAAGGAGTGACGCCACAGGGAAATTAATGACAGAGAGTGAAAAGTAACAGAGGAGGAAGAGTGGCAAAGGAATGGGAGTGTCTGTGGGCGAAAAGTGACAGAAATTGTGGATTGACAGAAGAAAAAGAGTGACAGAGAATGAAGAGTGGTAGAGGACGAAGAGTGACAGAGGTTGTTGTGTGGCCGAGGGTGAATAGTGCCAGAGGGTAATGACGCCACAGAGGGTGAAAAGTGACACAGGATGAAGAGTGACAAAGGAAAGGGAGTGTTTGAGGTCGAAAAGTGACAGAAGATAAATAGTGACATAAATTGCAGAATGACAGAGGATAAGGAGTGACAGAGGGTGAAGTGTGCCTGAGGGTGTTTAGTGACAGAGGATGAAGAGTGGCAGAGGGTGTAGTGTGGCTGAGGGTGAACAGTGACAGAGGATGAAGAGTGACAGAGGATGAAGAGTGACAGAGGTTGTAGTGTGCCTGAGGGTGTTTAGTGACAGAGGATGAAGAGTGACAGAGGGTGTAGTGTGGATGAGGGTGAATAGTGACAAAAGGGGATAAGGAATGACACCGCAGGGAAAAGAGTGACATAGGGTGAAAAAAAGAGTGACAAAGGAAAGTGGGCTTTCTGTGGGCTAATAGTGGCAGAAGATGAATAGTGATAGAAATTGTAGAATGGCAAAGAATGATGAGTGATAGAAGATGAAGAGTGACAGAGAATGAAGAGTGACAGAGGCTGTAGTGTGACTGAGGGTGAATAATGACAGAAGATGAAAAGTGACAGAGGGTGTAATGTGACAGAGGATGAAGAGTGACAGCAGGTGTTGTGTGACTGTGGGTGAATAAAGCCAGAGGGTGAAGAATGACAGAGGATGAAGAGTGACAGGGAATGAAGAGTGACAGAGGATGGAGAGTAAAAGAGGATGAAGAGTGGCAGAGTACGAAAGGTGATAGGGTGTGAAGAGTGACAGGTAATTGAGAATGATGGGGTAGGATAGTGTCAGGGGGGGGTGTGTAGTGTAGCTTAGGGTAAATAGTTACAAAGGGTGAAGAGTGACAGGATTGTAGTGTGGCCGAGGGTGAATAGTGACAGAGGATGAAGAGTGGTAGAGGACATAGAGTGATGGAGTGTGAAGAGTGACCGGTAATTAAGATTGATGGAATAGGATAGTGACGGAGGATGCAGTGTAGCTGAGGGTGAATAGTGCTAGAGGATGAAGAGTCACAGAGAATGAAAAGTGCCAGAGGATGAAGAGTAACAGAGGGTGTAGTGTGGCTGGGGGTGAATAGTGCCAGAGGATGAAGAGTGACAGAGGGTGTAGTGCGGCTGACATTGAACAGTGATAGAGGATGAATAGTGACAGAGTATGAAGAATGACAGAGAATGAAGAGTGAGAGAGCATAAGGATTGACGCCGCAGGGAAAAGGATGACAGAGCGTGAAAAGTGACATAGAGTGAAGAGTGACAGAGTGTGTAGTGTGGCTGAGGGTGATGAGTGACAGAGGGTGAAGAGTGACAGAGGGTGTATTGTGGTAGAGGATGATGAGTGACGGGGGTGTAGTGCATATGAGGAAGAAGTGTGACAGAGGATCAAGAGCGATAGAGGGTGTAGTGTGTATGAGGATGAAGAGTGACAGGGGATGAATAGTATCATACGATATACATATGTTCCCGTTACATGATATACAATGACATTGAATTGAGTACCTTCACCATAAGTTGTGGTTACCCTTTTTCTATCCAGACATATTAAAGAGTTGTTGGGCATTCAACTGTTAACAGACCTAACTCTCTGCCAGGCTTCGAAAAAACCTCAGTCAGACGCTCGTTTGAATCTATACCGTAACCACTGGGGTGTAGAAAAGCCGAAAGGTCACAAGTCAGACGAACTGTGCGTTGGTATACCATGCGAGGTGGAAATAGTTTACATAGCGCTAATGGGTGGGTCTGAGTCTTCACCCAGCGACGCAGGGGGATGGGCAACTCACTCAAGCAAGAGAACTCTAAATAAGTATCGCCAGCCATTACTCACGAGATCGCGTCCGTTGGTGGACAAGGTTAGAGCAATGTCCTTGTTCATTATTCACTTTGAACATAAACGGTACTTATACTGACGGCAGATATATATATATATATTCCAGAGAACAAAGAACCTTAGTTTCTGCACCACTGGAGCATGGAATTTTCAGGATTTATTCGTCACAGCAGACTCACGTGAGAGAGGCAAAAAAGCAGACATTAATGAAACATCTGGAAATATGTGGAAAAGCGAAAATGTAACAATGACTAAGCGTTGCGCGCAAAATTTTCAATGCTGACAAATATTAGCTTGATGACAAATATTTTCCCAATGACCGCGCCACGCTCCTCTCTTACCGACCTCACTCGAGTCAGGCAAATACCAAGCCCCGCCATCAACCCCACACAACATCACCTCGCCTCTAACCAGACACCTGCAAAGACCCCAGGTTAGAATTTCGCGTTTAAGAGCAAATCCGTCGCAGCGCAATGTATGATGTCGATGTAAGATATATATTTCGCGTGTGAATGAGGGAAGGGTGAGACAGTAGGAATCCTTGGTTTCATACATTCTTGTTATGTATAGATAGCGGTTCGGCGCTCGGATGCGAATTGACGCTCGGAAGCATGGCATCGGGAACCGAGCGTCTGTGCAAGTAACCATGAAATATAGTTAAATGTCTGGGTGAGCGGTAAGCCCTGCCCCATGGGTCAGCATGAGGCACTTGGCAGTGCTTTCAAACCCGAACCTAAGCTACCAACCGATCTACCTCGCCTTCAGCTGTCCCTTGTCGCCGAAATACAGCTGACTCCCATATCCCAATCGCGGGATCCCAATCGCGAGCCAGCCGCAATGGACACCCCACCAGCACACCGGCTGCTAGAGCATCCGAACCTTCCGCCCGTATCTCTCCACGGCCTGTTACAGCGTATGAAGGAGGACAGCACCAACCAGACCTCGGACGTGATGTTGGTCATCGGCACGATGCAACAATTACACCCTCCCGCATCCCGACATTAATGTTTGTGTATAACATAGCCGGTAGGACGGTGATATAAATCAGACGTCGGGCACGGTTATTTATTACAAAACATCCTTCACGCGTCACGTATTAATTGTATATAGAGTCACAGCCGCCCCATGTGCCCGGCTTGTACAGCCCAGAACACTCCTTACAGTTTTCTTTGCTTGTGCAATAGTCAATGAGAACTTTATAATGCTTTTGATCAAATAATGAGATACAGTGTTGCGACAACGTTTGCTCATGCTGAGATTGCCATAATGTGAACTTGTCGACACGCCGCGTATTAGAGAAATAGTGACTAAGTTAGTGAGTTTGTGCGTGGCAGTGATTGAATGAGTGAGTTGGTGAGTGTGTGCGTGTTACTGAGTGAGTAAGTTTGTGCGTGCTAGTGAGTGAGTGAATGAGTGAGTAAGTTTGTGCGTGTTAGTATGTGAACGAGTGTGTATGTGTTAGTGAGTGAGTAAGTGAGTTTGTGCGTGTTAGTGAGTGAGTGATTGTGTGTTAGTGAGTGGGTTTGTGCGTGGTAGTGAGTGAATGAGTGAGTTAGTGAGTGAGTGTGTGCGTGCGTGTTAGTGAGTGAGTGAGTGAGTGAGTGAGTGTGAGTGAGTGTGAGTGTGTGTGAGTGTAAGTGAGTGTGTGCGTGTTATTGAGTGTGTGTGCGAGTTAGTGAGTGAGTGAGTTTGTACGTGTTTATGAGTTAGTGAGTTTGTGCGTGGTGGTAGTGAGTGAGCAAGTGAATTTGTGCGTGTTAAAGAGTGAGTGAATGAGTGAATTAGTGTGTGTGCGTGTTAGTGAGCAAGTGATTTTATGTGCGTGTAAGTGAGTGAATGAGTGAGTTGGGGAGTGTGTGCCTGTTTGTGTTGTGGGTGAGTGAGTGAGTGAGTGAGTGAGTGAGTGAGTGAGTGAGTGAGTGAGTGAGTGAGTGAGTGAGTGAGTGAGTGTGTGTGTGTGTTAGTGAGTTGAGTTTGTGTGTGTGTGGTAGTGAGTGTGTATGCATGAGTGTGTGTGTGTGTTAGTGAGTGTGAGTGTGTGCGTGTTAGTGAGTTAGTGAGTGAGTGTGCGTGTTAGTGAGTGAGTGAGTGAGTGTGTGTGTGTTAGTTAGTGAGTGTGTGCGTGGTAGTGAGTGAATGAGTGAGTTAGTGAGTGAGTTTGTACGTGTTAGTGAGTTAGTGAGTGAGTTTGTACGTGTTAGTGAGTTAGTGAGTTTGTGAGTGTTAGTGAGTGAATAAGTGAATTTGTGCGTGTGAGTGAGTGAGTGAGTAAGTGAATGCGTGTGCGTGTTAGAGTGAGTGAATGAGTGAGTTGTTAGTAAGTGTGTGCGTGTTAGTGAGTGAATGAGTGAGTAAGTGAGTATGTGTGCGTGTGATAGTGAGTGAGTGTGAGTTATTGAGTGTATGCATGAGTGTGTGCGAGTTAGTGAGTTTGTGCGTGTTAGTGAATGAGTGAGTGAGTTTGTGCGTGTTAGTGAGTGATTCGGTGGGTTTGTGCGTTTTAGTGAGTGAGTGAGTTTGTGTGTGTTAGTGAGTGAGATTGTGCGTGTTAGTGGGGAGTGAGTGAGTGAGTGAGTGAGTGAAGTGTGAGTAAACGAGTGAGTGCGTGAGTGAGTCACAATTTGATCAAAAGGGTGAGTGAATGAGGTAATACACCAGAGGTTGATTGGCTAGAAAGTTGGTTAGTGGATTGAGGAGAGAGTGAATGTTGTAAGGCGGGAGGGGATCTGTGAATATCGTAAGGTGGGAGGAGATCAGTGAATGTCATAAGACGGCGGGAGGGGATCTGTGAATGATCATAAGGTGGGAGGGGATTAGTGAATGTCATAAGGCGGGGGGGATTAGTGAATGTCATAAGGCGGGGGGATTAGGATTAGTGAATGTCATAAGGCAAGTGGGGGGATTAGTGAATGTCATAAGGCGGGGGGGATCAGTGAATGTCATAAGGCGGGGGGGGATCGGGAATGTCATAAAGGGGGGGGGGGGGGGTGTGAGTGAAGACAGATAAGTGTAGGAGTGAGTTAGTAAGTGATGGAGTAAGTGAATGAGTGACTGGGTGGACGAGTGAGTGCACGGGTAGGTTAGTGTATGTATATGTGCTTGTGCGGGAATGACTACGTACACCGATGCAATCACATTCGAAACGGTTGCGGGTTAGAGTTTCAATAAGCATGAGTAAGCCGTTTTGTGTTCAGAGCAGAAACGTAATGTCGATAAAGTTATTGGAAACACGACAGACAATGGCACAAAGAAACAGCGAACGCTAATATTGATCACCTGCCAATCACAAGAAGACACCTTCATTGCGTCAACATTTCTATGTTTGTTGAAGACCGAGCAAACTTACATATGTTCTTCTAGTACTTTGAGATAAATTGCTCTAGGCATAGAAAACAAAGAATTTGGTTGAACTATGAATCTTCATTCAATTGGGCACGTCTTTCCCACACTCACCCGGCTGCATATGGAAATCTACGCGATAAGCCTATCTATCATATAGACTAAGTGTTTGTTTCGTTATACCAAGTGTGTGAAAGCATACCCACTTCACTTGATAAAAAGAAACCACGACGCATAAAGGACTACCTCCATTAGCTACTCATGCCCTGCTTGGTTTGCTGAAGGCGCATATTTGCTTTAGTTTGTCGCCTACCCCGTCTCTTGCTTTGCAGCACCTAAAATGTATGTTTTATATTTCTAAGTAGTAGCTAGCAGTTGAACGGACATGACAATTTATGAGCATAGGAAAAGTAATCAGCAAAAAGCCGCTGTTTGTCATACACAATCGACCACCACCCGTCGTTTAAGTATTATCAATTATTTTGACCCAACCATGTGTCATGATTATGGACTGTTTGACTATATACACCCACACACACACACACACAAAAATTACACACACGCACAAATACACACATACACACTCACACGCATATATACACACATACGCACACACACACACACACACACACACACACACACACACACACACACACACACACACACACACACACACACACACACATATATATCATTTTGATTGACAGCAGAACCGTTAGATTGAAAGGATGGCAGCCGAGCGTTTAGATCGGATCCCACAAAACTCGACCGCGGTGATCTGGTGACGTCACACATGAGATGGGTCAGAGGACGACCATTTCATCGACAGCATGTGCAGTCCTGTCACCCATTTTATATGCGTAGTCCTTGGCCTACCCTGTTGAATGCAGCGTGCGCGTCCTCTCGCTTTCAGGCGCTATCATCAATGTTGATTAGTTAATGAAGGTGGCTATTCAACCAACTAACACAACCACCAAATTATCAACGAGCATTACCTGGATAAGGTAAGAGGCTGATTAAGGTAATTGAATTATAGAGGTTAAAGGTTTATTGGGATAAAATGTGGACACCTGCTGGACAGCAACACAGGTTCATTTTCAACCATTTATGTGTGTTTAGCCGATACACGAATGAATAACCAAGTAAACGTCAATTCAGAACTATAAATACTCGAAATCTGAAGATTAATACTGCCTTCATATGATTAAGTATATGAACATGTTTCCAACTTGTGGCTATGTTAAAGTCATGGCTTTGTATCAGCGTTATGTTTTAAAGTCATGGCGTCATATCAGCGTAATGTGTTAAGGTCATGGCGTCGTATCAGCATGATATGTTAGTCATGGCGTCGTATCAGTGTGATGTGTTAAAGTCATGGCGTCGTATCAGCGTGGTTAAGTGTTAAAGTCATGGCGTCGTATCAGCGTGATGTGTTAAAGTCATGACGTCGTATCAGCATTGTGTGTTAAAGTCATGGCGTCGTATCAGCGTAGTGTGTTTAAGTCATGGCGTCGTATCAGCGTGAAGTGTTAAAGTCATGGCGTCGTATCTGCGTGATGTGTTAATGTCATGGCGTCGTATCAGTGTGATGTGTTAAAGTCATGGCGTCGTATCAGCGTATTGTGTTAAATCTTTATATTTTAAAACATCAGGCTACTTTGTGCTGACGTGGGAGTAACGGGGCCAAGTTGTCACGTGTCAAGTGACTGTCACGTTGTGTACTAGCTAGGGCCTCGGCAAATCGTTCACATAAAATTCTACTCGACCACCAACTCAAAATGTTTGACTAATGTCAGCTCTCGTATGTGATGGGGTCGAGCCTCGTGTTATGGTCCCTTTAGTGATTCTTGGAAGTAGGAGTGTCTCTTTTGAACTTCAGTGTAATGCTTACCCAGCGTGGATTGAATTTCAAACAGATACTTTTTGAGTTAGATCACCATCAGTAACGCCATTAAATGTACATTTTCCCCTTTGAATTATTTTGCATGACTAAGTTAGCCATATTCTTGGGGCATGCCGCTTTGATGTAAAGCACATTATAAAGCCATTGTAACAAAAGAGGTTTTAAAGTTACTCAAATGACTTAACTTCAGTATGGAGTATGGGTTTCATTTTTTTCCAACCAATCGACTTAATGGTATTTCCAACAGTGGTTAAACCCATCTTTATTGCAGGCGATAAACACATGCAGGAAAGCAGAATGTTTGCGCTTCAAGAGACCAGCTCCAGTCAAAATAACATACGCTAATCCGAAACAGGGATTCTATTTCACATATCACATTCAGTTGAAGGAAATCCCCTGATTTAAACTGTCACTTGAAAGTAGGGAGTGTCTGTCGCGATATCACTCTCCTAGCCCTACAAGACGTCTGCGTAGACGTCTTACCGTTTCTCGAATCAACGCAACGCGAATATTTTTAGATCGATTCAGACAACTACCAACACCAAACATACACAAGTGATGGAGTTATAGAATGCAATGATGTTTTACGGACGATTTTATCCCTTTTCGGCGGGGGATTTCATCCATGGTAATTATTTATAGTTTGATCAATTTGGGAAGCGGTAAAAAGTCAGAAACACAGCAACATGTTTGTTTACAAGTTCAAGACCACATGCACTGCGCTAGCCCTACAAGACGTCTGCGTAGACGTCTTACCGTTTTTCGAAACAACGCAATGCGAATATTTTTAGATCGATTCAGACAACTACCAAGCACAAAACATACACAAGTGATGGAGTTATAGAATGCAATGATGTTTTACGGACGATTTTATCCCTTTTCGGCGGGGGATTTCATCCATGGTAATTATTTATAGTTCGATCAATTTGGGAAGCGGTAAAAAGTCAGAAACACAGCAACATGTTTGTTTACAAGTTCAAGACCACATGCACTGCGCTAGCCCTACAAGACGTCTGCGTAGACGTCTTACCGTTTTTCGAAACAACGCAATGCGAATATTTTTAGATCGATTCAGACAACTACCAAGCACAAAACATACACAAGTGATGGAGTTATAGAATGCAATGATGTTTTACGGACGATTTTATCCCTTTTCGGCGGGGGATTTCATCCATGGTAATTATTTATAGTTCGATCAATTTGGGAAGCGGTAAAAAGTCAGAAACACAGCAACATGTTTGTTTACAAGTTCAAGACCACATGCATTGCCCATGCGCAGAATGACGAAGTCTAATGCTAAGCCCGGGGGGGCACTTAAGTGTAATGATATAGTATACATGTGCCGCACGAAGGGGGTGGTTTTTTGACATCTCGACTTTTACGACGGGTTAGACATTCGCATAATACCTTGTACGATGGAGTATACTTTTTCTCATTCTCAACGAGTACAACGGGTAAGGGTTTTCGAGGTCCCGCGGCACACCCTATCCGTGTTAGGGTAAGTGCTATCACTCTCCATGTTTGACGCTATGTTAACATAACATGCGAATCCTAGCCTGCGCAGAAGCCGATGCGCAAGGAGATCGTCGCTGCAGGCCCTGTTTTCATGTTAAAGATATTCAATGCTCGCGCCAGCGTCTTGGCTGACAACTTCCCTTGAGGTGGACAAGCATCCCTGATTTGGGATGCTCCAATATGAAGCCGTGTCTCTCGGGTACTTTTGAGTCATTGTCTCTGATTGGTCAGTGTTACCACGAGACGAGGAGTCCCTCATGGCTCCCATATGGGTCTACTGCTGTTTATCGCCTACACCCAGCCACTCGGTCAAGTCATCAGCTCTCATAACCCCCATTGGCTACAGATTGAGCAACGCATTGAATACAAGACCTAGACAATGTACTCGCCCTGGTGTTTTGATGATCTAATGCCACCTTCTACAGCGCGGATATGAGCGATCGAAACAAGTTCTCGCGGACGCTGTAAGAGGCGAAGTTTTTTCTGCCTATACAAGACCCAGCTCCTCACTTACAAGTCTCTCCATGGCCTTGCACCACTATACCTAGACAATTTACTTCCGAATCACCATGCTACTCGCCGTCTACGCTCCTGGTAGAGATCCAGTATAGACTGAAATCGTGAGACCACAGAACCTTTCAGTTCACAGCCCCTAAATTGTAGCATTATAGATGTGGCTACTTTCAGCATGGGAGTATGTCACATGCAGAACGTTTCATGGGCAATTTTATCAAATCGTTTTTAGATGGAACACATCAAATTTTTTTTTTTAAATTGTCCGAAAAATGGATGTTTAAATAATTGAAATCATTGATAACAATGATGGGAACAGGATAGAAAACAATAACAACTTTTAACATGGGAGTATGTCACATGCAGAACGTTTCAGGGGCAATTTTATCAAATCTTTTTTAGATGGAACACATACAAGTTTTTTTTTAAATTGACTGAAAAATGCATGTTTAAATAATTTCAATCATTGATAACAATGATGGGAACAGGATAGAAAACAATAACAACTTTAAACAGCTCCTTATCAACATAACAAGACAGGATGTTGGAATGGTCATCTTGACATCAATACAATAAATTTAAACGTATTGTCACATTTAAGAAGTCTTCAATCAATATACAAATTTGTGACACCCAGAAATAATACAAAATATACAACCATGATTGTAGCCACAAAACGTCATGAACATTTCAACTTCATAGGTAACTCAATTCACATCTCAGCAGGTGATTTCATGCTGCTCGACCTTTGTAAAGGTCAATATTATGCATTAAAAAAATAGATACAAGCCACCACCAGCTTTTAAACACATTCAGCCTAGGTAAATTACACTTTGCAAAAGAAAACATAGCATAAAAACAATTGAAACATTTTAAACTTAAGATGTTACAATATTGCATGGCACAAAGAAACAGCAGCCAAATCTGACCCACACTGCCATCCAAGCCTCTCCATCCTGTACCCAGCCAGGAGAAATTGATTAACAACCTGGCCGGGAAAGGGTTAAGGGCGCTGATGAACAACATATAACAGGAACATTTATAACACAACACCAATATTTGGCTGGTATTAATGCATAAGAAGGGCATGACTCGCATCAACCCCTGTATTCATTCTAATGGATGTGACTGCAATTTATCAACACAAAGTGAGATTCAGCACAAAGGCCATCCAATTCATAGTTATAATACCTACCAGTTTGAGTGCATTTGAATGGTGGAGACACAATGAAATATGATAAGAACCCAGAGGCCATATTGTCATGATGCTACTATCAACACCTTTTGAACATCGCAATAAGGACATGACAAGACCTATTTACATAACACTGCATCACAAATAAAGCGGCCGGTCAATCCACAACACCGTTCAAGCAAGCAAGCCACATACAGTTATAAAACACCCAGAAGTAAGTCTTAAGATGAGGAGATTGAGAGCCGTTTGAGCCAGTTCACAGCAGGATCATGGTTTCTCTGAATCCAATCCACGTTCATCTCGATCCTCTCCAGACTCTGTGACACCGCCCGCACGTCACTCCCACCCATCTTAGACATCAAGAAGTCCTTCACCTGGAGGGAATGAGAGGCAGGTTGAATGAGGGTAAGTTTACTGACACTGTCAACAATGATTGGCATACAGACAGAAACACACAGGGAAATATATTCAAATGTCTGTCATGTCTGGGAAGCAATATCGCAGTGACCAAGAATATGACTAACAGATAATTTGCAATGCTAGAGATGACTGATGCAAAAAAATTCATTGAATTTCAAGGTCCAGAGGTCAAAGTTGTCCTATCTTGTACAGTACTGCTATTATAGCGGTCCTGGGAGACAGGTGATGTGGTAGGTACAACAGAGGTAGACAAGACTTGGTAGCCCTATAGTAACCGTTGAAATGAATGCCACTTCACACTCAATATCTACCATGGCAACCATCCCCATGACAACCAGTAACTTTCACTCACCTCATCATAGTCATACTGAGTGGTGAAGTGTCCTGTAGTCCCCATTAGCATGCGCGAAAACTTGGATGTCATACCATGGAATCTGCAGGAGAATGTCCAGAAAACATACAATAGGCACAGAATGTTCCACGAATTATCAACCAACAAATATTCTTTCATAGCTGAAGTGAAGGAAATACTGGCTCACTTTGAATAGAGAGTGTCCCAGTGTTGCTTAACAAAACGCCAGGCCAGGATTCTGCCGGTTGGGGTACTGGCCACAGATGAGATGACATATACAGTGTCTGTTTGTCTGATATTGGGGCCATTCAGCGCTTCTTCAAGCAACCTGTATCCAAAAAGACCCACACAGATTGAGCCACATACACAATTACCGGCACCTATTATAATTTCACACCTGACACGCCCACTTACAAGCTCTCCCTGACACACAAACTTATGAGCGTTCTTCGACATACCCACTCAAACGTTCCCACAGACACATCATTAATACGCTCTCTCAAACATCAATTCACATCCACTTTTGCAATCTCCCCATCACATCCACTTATGCAATCTGCCCATCACACCCACTCATGCATTATATCCAACACACCCACTTGTGCATCCTCCCATCACACCCACTTATACCTTCTCCCCATAACACCCACTTATGCATTCTCCCCATCACACCCACTTATGCTTTCTACCCATCACACCCACTTATGCTTTCTACCCATCACACCCACTTATGCTTTCTACCCATCACACCCACTTATGTATTTCCATAGACATACCTAAACATGTTCACCTTAACACACACACATATCAATCCCCTCTGACACACCCACTTTAGAGATATTCCTGACAAACAAATTTAAAACTTCTCCCCGACACGCCCACCTTCAAGTTCTACCCACCATACTCACTTATACGTTCTCACAAACACAACCACCTATGTCGTCCTCCGAACACCCAAACATAAGTTTTTCCAGACAAACCAGCTTATTACATATCCCCAACACATCTACTCACTTTCTCCCTGACACACTCACTCAGTACACCCATATAGCCACAGGATAAAACCACATCTCACCTCTGTAAGAGAATAGTGTCAGTAGTTGAGGACAGGGCAGAGAGCAGAGTGGATTTCTCCGTAGCTACATTTGTCTCGCAGTATTTCCCCCAGACAAACTCCCAGTCATCCTCGTCTCCATACTTAACTCCTCCCCCATACACTAATAATTTAAAATCTGGTATCATACTGCAAGAGGAAGACAAACAATTACATAATGTAAAAAGGAGCTGACAATGTCTATAAATAGTAACCATTGATAAAATGAATATTAATAGAATAACCATTAATAGTGAACATTGATAAAATGAATATTAATAGAATGACCATTAATAGTGACCATTGATAAAATAAATATTAATAGAATGACCATTAATAGTGATCTTTGATAAAATGAATATTAATAGAATGACCATTAATAGTGATAAAATGAATATTAATAGAATGACCATTAATAGTGACCTTTTCCTCGACAATATAACCATTGGTAAAGTGACCATCGATAGAAAGACCATCTCTACTCACTCAGAACCCTGTTTCCATTTCTGAAACCTATCTTTAATCTTCCTGACAACTCCTGGTTCTCCAATTTCTAGAGCTCGACCTAGCAACAATGTCTGCAAATACCTGAAGCAAACAAAAATCATAAAATAAATATTTCCAGCAATAAGCCATCCTCCTTAGGCACATTGAATCACCCTTCACATTCACACATTTGTTCCCTAAACATTTGGTCTGTTACAGATGGAATAGCTTACAATTTCAAATATGATGACTCAAAGCAGGTATAGTTGAGTATCCCTTATCCGGAATTCTGCAATCCGGCAACCTCTGTAATCCGGAAATTTTGGGCGAGCACCGGTATGAAGCCACAGTGAAATTTTTCAATGGGAAATTTCAGGTACCAATAAAGGGCAGATAGTTACCGCTCTGACTTCGGCGGCAAAATGTTTGTGATGGGGCCGTTATCAAGGTGCTTAAATTAGTCACACCTTCTCAGCCGACAATGGGGGTCTCTTAAATTAGCATGACCGCTGAAACCGAGCGCCTACGGATCAAGCAGTAAAACTACCTAGGCAAAGAAACTACGCCTCTGATAGCGCTGTTTACTTATTTTGATTTCTCATATCTGCACTGAGGCATCAGTTCATCAATAGACCCGGGGCGAGTGCCTTGCCTATAAGACGACCATAATACACTAATTAGCATAAGCATCAGTGATGTTGTTGTTCTGTTCTATGCCTCACATCGTACATTTAGAAAAGAGTGTACAGGACCTCTCAGCTGACATTGTCTATAGCCTGTGTCCGAGCCTGTGTCCAACGTTTTGACCGTTTCGTTAGATTCCCCACCCCAAAATAACATTGAGGTAGGCTTACTATTAACGCACCCATTTTTTAACCATAATATTCAGAGTCAATATTTACAATGTTGATAACGTTATGATTTGCATACGGTTGTACTTCTCCAAACTTCCGTAATGCACGATAATGGATGTGTTCAAAAGCATTCTGAAATCCGCATCCGCACTCGCTCAGACCCAGGCATTCCGGATAAGGGATACTCAACTGTATTGGAATCGTCAGCTATGATACCTACACTGTGAGATGGTCAGATTCAGGCTTCCACAGAATGTCCCCAAGAGAACCATTAATGAGACTTGTCACATATTCCTGTCATATATCCATCACAGATACTGGTTACAAGCATGTCAAAAGGGATCCCACATGATAAACATAGCATCATATACTGCATTCTGAAGTGAAAACCTACATCTTCTACAATATGAAAGATTGTTTAAAATAATGGAGATAAAAATGTACATAATCAAAATGTAGATACAAGACAACAAAAATGTAGATCTTCAGAAACTAGTATGTCCGGCTGGTAGCGTTACCTTGAAGAGAGAGTAAGCTTGGGAGTACTCAAGCATCTTGCCCACGTACCACAACCCATCCAAGCCAGTCTTCAATGGCACGTACTCCTTCTCCCCCGATAAATAGCGAGACATATTGAGAGCTGTCACGATGTCAACATGACCTGACCTACATCACACAATATAACAATGACCTGACCTATTTCATATAACCACCCGTGACATCATCATAGATAAATTATGATGTACAAAATCACAGCTATTGTGAATAAGACTGAAAGGTAAAATGTCTTTTTGAACATCAATTAAATCTATTCAAATTATAATGGTCTATTACTCTTTAACATGATATATGGTTAGTTGAGAGGTACGCCACCTAGCTAAGCTGAAAACATCTTCCAACAAGCCAGTCCTGTCTGCTGGGGTCAGTACCTGTAGTACAACATTCAAAATATATCAGGCTGAATGAGACATTGAACCAGGCAAGATGCACACCTTTGTATGAGACTCAACACTATCCAAATGGTATCTCTTTATACCATCTGCTGCGATCACGGATGCTAGCTAGTAACAATCAGGTTGCTCAAAGAGAAAGCGTTCATCAAGCTCCGCCCTCTTACCGTGTGGTCGGAGAGTAGTCGGTTGGTCAGGGAGCTCCAAGTTGCCGTGTCGTACGACACGCGGTAGAAAACCCGTCATTTTCACATTGAACTTCACCCATCCCGATCACCCGGCACATCAAAAGATACTACAACAGAAGCACATATGTTGAATAATAATAGTTGATAATCTTAGGGTGACGAGTAAATATGTTAGCTATGTTACACCCACTTCCTCTTTTGTCCATCCACTTGAGCTGCAGTTGTCCCGGGTCATCCGAGGTCACATAGGTCAAGGGGATGTTCCATTTATAGTTGTAACTGCAATAAAAACGCACAATTCTTTGCTAACACCATAACACACCACCTAAGTGATACAGGTGATGCCAGTGTGCCAGCCAAGACACAAGTCTCTCACCTCGACTTGAACTCCTCAGACTGATTACTGCGAGGGTTAAACAAGAAACCGCTCTTGGGACACAGTGAACTTTGACCCTTTACGAGTCACCATGACAACAGGGTAACCCATCTGCTGTGTCCATGTATCCATGACCTCTGTCACATTGACCCCCTTTTTCTCCTCCACAGACTGCTCAGAAAGCGCCTCCCATAAGTCCTGGGTTTTAGCATTCCCATAGCTGTGTCTGCCCAAGTAACGACGAATTCCTCTGACAAATGTATCTTCCCCAAGGAATGCTTCCAGCATCCGAATAATCGAAGCACCCTACACACGGGTCATACCAGCAAAATGTAATTCAAGTTCATTTCTAACTGACTTTAATGTCCAAAGTTACTACATGCCATCATAGATATTTATGGCACTATTCAGCTGAGCAGCTTCTGTCAAATGCAAATTAGAACCTGATTCAACATGACCTTGGATACAGCCCTAACTTATTTTGCCTTCTATATAACATGGTGAGCTTGATTTCAATAAAGTCTGGCAAATGACATGCTTCAATTCAGTGTACACATTTCCAAAGCTGATGGTTCAAAGAGTTAGCTACATCTAATAAGCCTTGACCTAGAATAATCTACACTGCTCAGACATTTAATGGAACACCAACTTGATTCTTGCTTTTTCACAGCATTACCAGTAGAAAATACACATCAACAAAATAGTTTTACACAAATAAAAGTGGAAATACCTTTTTATATGATATGGAGTCAAATATCTGATTGATTTCTGTGGGGTCATGAACTGGGACAGAGATGGGGTGGGAGCTTCGTAAGCCGTCGCTGTACATCCCCAAGATCAAAGTCTCATCCAAAAACAGGTCCAGCTGCGCAATCATATGATATAGATTAATTATTCAATGCTAAAGACTGCACATTTCACTATCTGTACAACTTTACTGGAGCGGGAGGTAGTTTGTGTTATTTGAAAATTAGCATCACAATGGATAATATGACTCTGTGTTGGCATTACAAACAAATTTAACAGATGAGACCTACCATTTTCCAGTCTGGTTCTGCTTTGTTCACACCTTTGTACTCCATGAAGTTAGCAAATCCCTCATTGAGCCACAAATCATTCCACCATTCCATTGTTACTAGGTTACCGAACCACTGTAAAAGAAATACACGATGATAACAAATTTATGTAGAAAGGAAGTCAAAAGAAAATATTGGGAAAAGCAAGAATAAATTATTACCGATACTGCTACGTTTCCATGGTATTGAGGTATGAAGAGGAGACAATTGAGGGTAATCTATACTATAATACATCATAGTGAGATTTTTGTTGGAGGATATTTCAAGTCCTTCCAGGCCACTTGCTACCAAGTTAATACTCATTTCGAGCAGTGCACTGGCCTAATGCATTGGCCACAATGTTAATGCATTGGCCTACCATGTTAACAAAGAGTGTGTAGCTTCCCTAAGAGTGCTCACTCAAGCCTCAACCCGAGAAAAAAATGCGAAGACGCCAACTGTTAGGCACTGTGCGTTGCTTTGTCATAGCATCCCTTACAACCACATGGAATTCTCTGATCAATTTGAAGCCGTGGAAGCTTCGACCAATCAGAAGCCGACCCCGAGACAACTGTTTTCGATAGGTCTACTCGGGCAACGTATCAAGTTGATATTTGTTTTGTATCGGACGTGGTTTGGCAGCAGAAATGCTCTGCGAAGCTAAATTTTTCCCACTCTCATCAATCTCAGTGAAGTCAGCCCAGTAATCACGTGTGCTTATGTTTATATCACGGTAGTGCCACTAAGCGATTGCAGTCTATTATAATTAGCCAAGCGATCATCACAGAGCCACTGGAAGTGAACCCTCTTAGTGTAGCTATACACTCTTTGAAGTTACTTCTAAGAAAATGATGACATTCATATCATAATGCAATAATAAACTGCAGGCCATTATGATAACTTTCCTCCATATCTATATCCCTATGAGGATGCTGAATAACATCAATATATCGATTTGTGTTTCGTTGAGTGTTCAAGTGACCTGACCTTGATCGAAGCCACTAAAGGCGGCCATTGAAAGTAATCATAGAGATTCCTGTTCATTGAGGACATAACCTTGGACATCTGAATTGATCACAATACAAACCTACACAACGGCCAACAAATCAGAATATCCAAGCATTTGATCACCTGATGTGCTAATTCATGGGCCACCACAGTAGCCACCCATTGCTTGTCTCTCACTGACGATGTGCCGTTCTTGTAGAGCAGAGATCGCAGGAGGTACACAATAAGGCCCCAGTTTTCCATGGCTCCCGCAGAGAAGTCGGGGATGGCGATCTGATCTGATACCAACATGAAAGGGTGAAAACAACAATGTTGTATGTAATAGAAAAGGAATCAGTCTTAACCATGGCTTATAACAGTATTTTCATCGTCATTTAAGTTTCCACGATAAACAAATAACTTTGACCTGATTTGGACATTGGGTAGGGAATGTGGAAGTATTCATTTTCGTAGAAGTCTAGTACTGTTGTTGCGACTTCCAGCCCATAAGCTGTTTGATCAATCATGTTTGATGGTGAGAAGACAGACACCTGTGTGAACAACACTTCAATATACACCCCCATCATCTACGAATGACCATCCCTCACCATTATACACAGGCAAAATTATTAGTTGAAGTTTACTTGAATAAACTCTGTATCAGCTGATGCTCTTTGATCAGCATCAATATTCTACTCTCACTCATTGTAAGGTTGGCTGAGGCATCACCAGCAACCAATGATTGAATCAGAAATAAAACCTAAGGCAAAGAGAATGTACAGCCATACTCTGATCTGATTGGTGGCTGTGCGGCGGGTGATGTTCTTGAAGTCACAGACAATAAAAGCCACCAGGTAGGTGCTCATTTTGACGCTGGTATGAAACTGGTCGACTACGAGGGAGCTGCTATTGGTTGGATAGGGTCGGCTTGACTGGATGTCCGTGTTGGACAGAGCTATGTGCTGAAGTTCTCTCACAATGGAGATAGTGAAGTTGGCTTTCAACTGAGGCTCATCAAAGCAGGGAAATGCTGTCCTTGCGTCGGTGGGCTCAAAATGGGTTGTAGCGATCCATCTGAATAATTGACCACACAAGTTTCATGATGAAGACTCAAAAGAGAGATATTCAACCTAGTACACACACTTTATAAGTAAAACAAATGATTTTCCAAGGCATTAAACCCAATTCAAATACAACATAAAGTGTAATAGGTCTCTAAGGCCAGGATTGCTTAACGAGCTCTTCGAAATTAACACAGTGATGAGGATTCATCAATGACATCCATTTCAAACACATCACAGATCTGCACAGCAAGGAGTTGAAATCAACAAAGTTGTCAACATTAAATCAAGCAATAACATCTGATCTTCTCACTTGATATTGTCGTGCTCATCTTTATAGGAGCTGCGGTAGAAACCAGTCAAACCTTCAGACAGTATTCCCGAGTATTGTATTCGGAGCAAGTAGGTGTGGCCTTGGTTAAGCTGCTCCCCGAGACCCAAATAGACTTGCTGATGATCCAGGGTCTCCATGTTACTAGCAATAGCCACATTATCACCATCACTCGTGAGCAACTCAAAAGCAGAGATACTGAGCTTGCTAACGTGGAGCACAATGAAGTTTGTGGCTTCCTTCACTTCCATAACAATGGACATCTCGCCAGTGAAGGTGAAGGTGGTTAGGTTTGGGTTCAACAGCAGATTGTAGGAGACAGGAGTGATGGTTGTGGGAAGGCGGATAGGCTGCCAGGGAAATGGTTTTCCATTGGTATCCACTGGAACAGTGGTAGGGTTGGGTGCTTGTAGGGGTCTGGTTGTGTTGGAAATGCAGCCATTGTTGAAAGACGGACGGGCGAACGCTGCTATGACAGCGATGATGATGGCAAATATAATCAGGGTGGATACTATAAGAACAGCACGAGCTTTACTGCACACCAGCTGCTGACATTTCTGGCTACTTGTGGGCTCATAGACTGACCGTTTGGCTCCAGCGCTACTGCCACCTGGTGGACACACACAGACACCTTGTTATCGCATGAGAATTGTTAAGAATAACAACAAGTTGTCCAGCGATAAAAGGAAATGATGGAGTAGAATAAAAAGGAAAACATAGCAATGTCTTTTGGAGAAAGTTAGAGTGAAAGAGGTTGATGCATTGAGAGAGCAAAGGAGGTGGCTATCATCCTGAAAGAGACAAGGGAGGTGGCTATCATCCTGAAAGAGGCAAGGGAGGTGGCTATCATTCTGAAAGAGGCAAGGGAGGTGATTATCATCTTGAAAGAGGCAAGGGAGGTGGCTATCATCTTGAAAGAGGCAAGGGAGGTGATTATCATCTTGAAAGAGGCAAGGGAGGTGGCTATCATCTTGAAAGAGGCAAGGGAGGTGATTATCATCTTGAAAAAGAGGCAAGGGAGGTGATCTTGAAAGAGGCAAGGGAGGTGGCTATCATCCTGAAAGAGGGGGAGGTCATCTTGAAAGAAAGAGGCAAGGGAGGGAGGTGGCTATCATCTATCATCTGAAAAGAGGCAAGGGAGGTGGCTATTATCATCTTGAAAGAGGCAAGGGAGGTGTTTATCATGATTATCATCATCAAAAGAGGCAAGGGAGGTGGCTATCATCCTGAAAGAGGCAAGGGAGGTGGCTATCATCTTGAAAGAGGCAAGGGAGGTGATTATTATCTTAAAAGAGGCAAGGGAGGTGATTATCATCTGAAAGGGAGGCTTGAAAGAGGCAATGGATGTGGCTATCATCCTGAAAGAGGCAAGGGAGGTGATTATCATCCTGAAAGAGGCAAGGGAGGTGATTATCGTCCTTAAAGAGGCGAGGGAGGTGGCTATCATCCTGAAAGAGGCAAAGGAGGTGGCTATCTTCTTGAAGGAGGTGAGGGAGGGGAGGGATATGTGCCCAAGGGGAAGGCACTTGGCCTTATTCTTGATAGGGGTGCGCCGCGGGACCTTGAAAATCCATACCCGTGGTACAAGGTCAAAATGGCCAAAAGCATACCCCGTCGTACAAGGTATTATGCGAATGTATAACCCGTCGTACAAGGTGAAAATGGCAAAAAAGCAAACCCTGTCATACAAGGTATTATGCATTTGTATTGTCAACGATTGATAGGAAATATGTATATTCAACCCGTTATACAGGTGGGAACAGAAAAACATACCCCGTTGTACAATAAGAAGCCCCCGAAAAAAACCGTCTTACAGATTGAAGCTGAAAAACATACCCTGTCGTACAAGTATGAGGCCCAATAAAACCTGTCGTACAAGTCGAGAGGCCGAAAAAACAAACCCTGTCGTGCGGCACATAAATACTACCTCTAAACACTTAAGTGCCCCCCCCCCCCCCCCCAGGTTATGTGGCTCATGTCTTGAGTAAGTCGAGAGAGGCAAGCAGGTGGATATAAATTCAAGTCAGGGAAGTTATTTTCAGTGCATGATTTTAAAGATTTTTTATGAAACACAATTTTAATTGTAGCAGTTCATACACACATACATGTACAATAACCAAGTCCGGTCGGATAAACGAAAATGGTGATTTATTTTGTAGCTGGTTTTGCGACTGCACCGAATTCGCCTCACCAGGAAGGAAGGACACATCTTCAATCTCCAGTTCACCGTCTCCCAATTCTGCAGTATCGCTCGTCAACTGCTTTAGATCAGACATTGCAATCGACATTGAGTTTCGTCATTTGTGAATCAGGAATAACCACACGAGTGAGGCAATTATAATCGCGATCTCCGAAGTTGGCGCAAAATAGCAGAACCAAGTAAGTCGAGATCTCGCGAGTTCGAAATAAACCATTTTTTTTTGCTGATATTACTATTGACCGGAAACCCGGCGTCGAGAACCAGACGAAATACGGCTAGATTTCCGAGATAGATTGATGTGGTCGTCTGCTACAATATATATTGTAAATTTTGTTTATTTTGAATGTTTTATATGATAAGAGGGCAGTGTGATATAATGAAACTTATAACAACGAACACTCACATTGATATTCTCACTAGTGTTGAAACTAAATATTAGCTTTGAGCGATATTAAAACATTATTATTATTGCATACAGGTCTACCATAGACATATGTCGATAGGACCACACAGGTGTGAATAAAAACTGACATTTTAAGCAGACTCAACAAAATAATTGTCTAAAAAATACACCCGTTTTAACTCAACTGTTTCGACATTCTTATATGTGAAGCAAAGAAAAGTTGCTATAAAAACGAGATTACATATTTAGGAGGTAAAAACAATATAGTCTATATGAACTCATCAGTCTCATGTACAATAAGGCAAAGAAACTCCGCCTCTGACAGCTCCGCACTGTTTACTACTTTCGATCTCTCACATCCGAGCTGTAGAGGCGAAGTGCCTACTGCGAGATTTCGGAGCTTCCGAAGTCAAAACGACCGATAAACTCACTAAAAATTTACCAAATCCCTCCAAGAAAAAAAATTGTGACAAAATGCAAGATTATATCACAAAATGACACGAGGACTGTTTCTATTACTACAGTTTTGTCTAATTGTTCTGTTTGAGCACTAAAATACGGCACACCATGAAACTTTGTTCAAAAACTCAACATGGCCGACTCCCACAATGCAACATAATGGAGTTAATACTCGTTAATGCGCTATGATATTGTTCATATTTTCGATTCGCGCGGTAGCCATGTTGGACAACAATTTTGAAATTGTGTTTGATTTCGTCGATTCTGTGGATCAAGGAGTATGGCTGTTGTTGCTCTCTAGGCAAGATTGATGGTAAGACATTTATGGATATGAAAATCTATGTTTTTATATGAAGCAAAGAAAAGTTGCTATAAAAACGAGATTACATATTTAGGAGGTAAAAAACAATATATATATGAACTCATCAGTCTCATGTACAATTAGGCAAAGAAACTCCGCCTCTGACAGCTCCGCACTGTTGGCTACTTTCGATCTCTCACATCCGAGCTGTAGAGGCGAAGCGCCTACTGCGAGATTTCGGAGCTTCCGAAGTCAAAACGACCGATAAACTCACTAAAAACTTACCAAAGCCCTCCAAGCAAAAAAAAAATGTGACAAAGTGCAAGATTATATCACAAAATGACACGAGGACTGTTTCTATTACTACAGTTTTGTCTAATTGTTCTGTTTGAGCACTAAAATACGGCACACCATGAAACTTTGTTCAAAAACTCAACATGGCCGACTCCCACAATGCAACATAATGGAGTTAATACTTGTTAATACGCTATGATATTGCTCATGTTTTCGATTCGCACGGTAGCCATGTTGGACAACAATTTTAAAATTGTGTTTGATTTCGTCGATTCTGTGGATCAAGGAGTATGACTGTTGTTGCACTCTAGGCAAGATTGAGGGTAAGACATTTATGGATATGAAAATCTATGTTTTTTAAACTGTCCCTTGTCTGCATTGCGAGAAGGAGCAAATTTGCTTATAACGCTCAAGATTCTGCATACGGACCCTCGCCCTTAAGATGGCATCAGATCATCAAAACACCAGGGGCGAGTTGCCTTGCTTATTGTACAATGTGCAGGGTCCTCATAATTTACAGATCACTCTGATATTGTATGGGTGGATTTTGATTTTGTATTGATGCATGGCCTAACTCGACTGTATGGATATCATTTCCAAAAAATAAGTAGGGAATCAGCCACAAATTTTTTTTTCTCAGCTGAATTTAGATGATCTTTGTTCAAATGTACCTTTACCTGTGTTTTTGCATTGACAAGGGATATATTCTGGGCTGAATTCATTGTAAGGAATGTACGTGCAGGTTATTAAGGAATGACAAATGCGGACACAGGGATAATTATTCCCTCACTCTTTTTATATCTGGTTCTGCATAGCCACTTCCTCAATTACTATTGAATTTCGTGGAGTTTGTTTGGGATGTTCTCATCTCATTCATACAACCTTTTTGCAGGAAATCTGACGTTTTAAAGAACGTAATATAACCACAATTGCATGATTGTGAAGATCCTCCCAGACTGCTCTCTTGCAGCATATTCGAATTATACATATCTTGATCAACCATGTCAATATTGTATAAGTTGCTCCCTATTATTCTAGAGCAGTCTGAAAACATATATAACATTATGATATTGCGGATGTGTCTTTATTAACTTGCCATGCGTATCATTATATGGTGTTCCTTAAACAATTTCAATATGAAGCATTTGATCTATAAATTGCCTTAAAATTAATACTTGCATTATCTATCACCCTGTTCTGAGCACCAGGTAATGAAATATTTCCATTTAACAATATTATTGTGCATCTTATTGGTAGGACCATAACTGAAACAAATGGTCTAATTAGGAATTCAAATATTTCAAAGCCTCATTTCAACTTGTTCTCTGTGTTTTCAGAATCCCACTATTTACCAATCATTGGTTACTTTTTATCAATTTGATCACACATAATATTTTCCACCTATGATACATTTTTGTGCTGATTGGGGAAAGTAAAGAGTCTGTTGTGTCTCCAATCCAAAAACCGAGGAAACCAAACCAACGATCGAATGTCCCATTAACTTTAAGTGATCCTCCTGTCATAAATATTGTTGTGGCATATTATAAAACTATCGAAGATAAGTAGTTTGAGTGAATTGAGCCCGATTTATGAATATGATTTAGCCATGATCAATGAAAGAAATTTGGGAAAAGAATGCGTTCTCTTCCTTAGGCGCTGCCATGTTGGTGCGCACATTGTGGTGACGTTAGAGGCTCAAGACCTCCATATGAATTGTTGTTTACACCGCGCTTGCTGTGAGCGACGGAATTTGTCTGAGTTTCACTAATTGTTGCTTATGAATATAACGCCTGGTACACTTATAAAATCACTTGTTGTGGAACACTATTTTACTTCAACGAAACATGAGAAATTTGTGTTAATGTGATGCATAGTCTACAGTGGCTATCCATTTATATTGCACGTGATTCTGTATTATCCATCGTAATTTTAATTGACATCGATCGCAACTATTTTCCAGTTGATGATTGATTCAAAAATTGAATGTGACATAAAAATCGGAGGAGCTTACTAGAAAGTCCTTCTTGGGCTGTATCGCTCCTTGATCTGGTCCAAACTTGATGCCTATGATAATCAACCTGCCCCTGACTTTAGTAAACGGCGCTGTGAGAGGCGAAGTTTGTTTGCCTGTGTCTACCCCTGACTGGCCAGTTTATGTACTTTACAGTTTTTACAAAAATCCGACCCCATTCGTATACCAGTCTATTGCCAAGTTATTGACCCAATATTTTTCAACTCGTTTAAAAATATTAATGGAATAAGCTTATGTTATAGAATTGAACTAATAAAATTTGTAAAATCCATATAGGAAATTAATAGTGAAAGATAACATCGCATCTGGCATCTTCCATCTGATCAGCATCGCAATTAATAAGATGAACGACTCCAGTAATATGAAATGCGAAGATCATTTTTCGATCAGAGTAAGAAGACAACACTGGGACATAAATATTGTATTTGTCTACTGAACTCCAAAGGATGTTAACAGGGCAAAACGTGTTCGTTCTTTGCGTTTTTAAGTATCTTTCAGTCTATTCATTTGGAGAGTTGTATGTAAAATAGTCCTTTGAATGTCCAACTCCAACTCACTTGGGCCAATATTTTTCAACTCATTATTAATGGAATAAGCTTATGTTATAGAATTAAACTAATAAAATTTGTAAAATCCATATAGGAAATTAATAGTGAAAGATAACATCGCATCTGGCATCTTCCATCTGATAAGCATCGCAATTAATAAGATGAGCGACTACAGTAATATGAAATGCGAAGATCATTTTTCAGGTCGGAGTAAGAAGACGACACTGGGGCATCAAATATTGTGTTTGTCTACTGAACTCCAAAGGATGTTAACAGGGCAAAACGTGTTCGTTCTTTGCGTTTTTAAGTCTCTTTCAGTCTATTCATTCAGAGAGTTGTATGTAAAATAGTCCTTTGAATGTCATTCTGCTATTGCCACGCGGCCACGCCTTTTCGACTGCCAACGCCTTCTCTCAGATGCTCGTGGTTATTTTGCTCTAGCTGTTGTCAGGAAGCGGAAGTTCATTAGCGTCGGGTGGGAGATTGACACGCGTAGATCATATCAAGTGGGTTTTATGAGGGCAACAGAACGAAGACAGATATCCCATATACTTTGTGTAAACTTTAGCGTACGTACGGTAAGAAAGGCGAGATTACCCAGAGAGAATAAGCCTACTGAAAACTGAGGGTTTCATCTCTATCGTTGACGATGTAAAATGTGTTATGTTGTCATGACTTTATAGCTGTTCAATGTAAACCATCACAGAAAAAAATCAAAATCTGTTGAAGCAACATCAACCAAGATCAACCAACATCTAATCACCTTTTTATGGTGCATATATGCGAGGCTAGCGCGAGTTTCTAGCGCTGTGTTATAGCTTGCAGTCTTTCACTGAAATACCATGTAAATTTGACATAAACTATATGTGGTCACTGAGACATTGCCTGGCAAACCCGACTAGTATGCAACGGAGTTAATGTGTGAAAGCACCAGTGAAAGTCGTTAACAGGGATGTGAACTCACATTTGGTATGTCGATGTGCTGTACATGCAGAATGAGACAGGGTATTTACAGCAGCTTAAGACTAGACAATGCAGACGTTAAGCGCGGTCGGGACTTAAAGAGACTGTTCAGCTCCATATTTGTTACGAGGTTGACTAGCAAGCTGCTTGGCAACCGCACCTTGGAAACCAAAGGTTTAAAGTTTTCAGACTTTCAGTCGCTACGCGGTGCTGCGGTGTCCGAAAATAGATCCTTACTTTGGCTGTCGCCATTTTTGTTGTCAGAAATCACCCTGCCTGTTCGTTGGTCTAATTTTTTCGCAACAATGTCGCCAACTTCAATAAATGGAGACTCGATGAAATCTCCATTTGGTAACCCAAGCAGAAATCTACACACCAATAGCGAGGAAGTTATAGAGTGCGCAATGATTTACAGCTAACATTCGCGTGGATTATGGTTTTAGGGAGGCACCTTTATCGATGGAACAACACAACTAAATAAAACATATTTCTACTGTATTTCATGAGTGTTTCCAGTCAAATAATAATGTTGAAAATTCATCTGCATGATTTTCGATCAAGTAAGCTGTGCGGCACAAATTAAAAGATGACATTATTTGTGTCTGCGTTAACGTATTAACAAAATGATACCCGAGTATCCGATATGGAGCTGAACAGCCCTTTTAATATGTTCATGCCAACCGTCGCATCTTTATACTTCTTGACACGTTTAAGGCGCACCTCCTCGCGCTACAGCTTTGAATACGCCTATTTTTTTTCCGGACGTATAATGTTTTCACGAATTAGGCGCCGACAACCGTAATCTTCCTACACAAATTAAGACAATCGACGGATACAATACACATATCACGCTTTCAGTTTGTCAATGTTTACAAATGGTGCGTGCAAATTCGGTGAAGCATAAGAATTTGCCCGAGAATCGCATATATATTGGAAATAAAATCGGTCGGCCAAAGACGAACGTTTGGGCGACTATGATGTGCAAATTTCTATAATGCAGTCGCCCATATCAATAGTTACTCTCCTCGGGCCAGCGGTCGACCGGCCATTTCGAGCGGTGTAACATGTGGACAGTTAGAAACATTTTCAGATACCAAGTGCCTGTTATAAAAATCTTGTATAAACATGATACAGAAACCCTTCATTGTGAGGTCCAGTCTGCCGGTTTTGTGGGTTCAATTTGTAGCCCAATATATAAATGTTTCGATAATGTTTATGAGTTAAACAAGACAAAAACAGCAATTATTCCATCGTATCTCACCAAGTTGCGTTTCACTGAACCCACGTGAGCGCAAGTTAAACATGCGCCTGTGAAATTTTGTTATAAAATTATTTGGATCTGTCAAAGTTGAAATATTATGCATAAATGTTCTTTGCATATACAGTATTTGTTTGAAAAAATTGAGGAGCAAGTCGATCTTATTTACTGATAATACCTATCGAGTTGGCATGCAGCAAATTTTCTTTGTTTTGACTACCGTATATATAATGCCAACAACTCGTTCCCCATGAGGTTTGGGCAACTAAACAATACTTTGGGCCACCAATATTCCATGCCTGGTGGCCAAACGCTTCTTTTTTCGGCCACCAATCATACCGGCTGATCTTATAGCTCAGTAAATTTATATATATATATATATATATATATATATATATATATATATATATATATATATATATATATATATATAGATATATATATATATATATATATATATATATATATATATATATTTATATATATATATATATATATATATATATATATATATTATATATTCTATATAAAACATATATCTATATATGTATATATATATTTATATATGTGCATATATATTTATATACGTACATATATGTATATACGTACATATATATATATATATGTATTAATTCATATATATATATATTTGTGTGCTTTTGTGTATATATATATATATCTATTTTTGTGTGTTTGTATGTGTGTGTGTATGTGTGTGTATGTATGTATGTATGTATGTATGTATGTATGTATGTATGTATGTATGTATGTATGTATGTATGTATGTATGTATGTATGTATGTATGTATGTATGTATGTATGTATGTATGTATGTATGTATGTATGTATGTATGTATGTATGTATGTATGTATGTATGTATGTATGTATGTATGTATGTATTTGTGTATGTATTTGTGTGTGTGTGTGTGAGTGTATGTGTGTGTGTGTGTGTGTGTAGAATTTTATATTTGCTATCAGAAACATAGATTACTGTGGTCAGAAATTAATGAAATATATCATATGTGTAGAATTTAATATTTGCTATCAGAAATATAGATTACTGTGGTCAGAAATTAATGAAATATATCATTCAACATTAGGTACCCTAAATTTCGAAATGATCTAAAGAGACATGTTCGATGTAGATTACAGCCATTAAGATCGGACGCTAATGTGATGATTATGTGATGACGCTAACGTAATGATGTATAGGACTGTTGAAGATTATGTGATGACGCTAATGTGATGACGTACAGGACTGTTGACGCTGATGTGATGACGTATAGGACTGTTGACGTATAGACAGTTGACGATTATGGTTCATTGGATCAGTTGAATCATCAATAAGATGGAGAGCTTGGAACTTACGTAATAAAGCAATTTCGTAAATTATACTGCAAGACAAAACACCACCTTACACAAACGCCACAGCACTGCAGTCTATCAGAGTCTCAGTGAAACTGGATATTAAGACTCAGTAAATTGACAAAACTGCTGCTGTTTGTGTCAGCAGTTTTGAGCGTGCCGCTCGCTGTCGCACCAGACGGCTGAACATCCAGCTCTTTGTTGTGTTTGTTCACAAGTTAGAAAGTATTCATCAACTTTTAGTAATGTTTAATCCATTTTCGTAATATCAGTAATATAATCTATTCGAAATGGCAATTAAATGCCTTAGTTTTCAATTTGAACGCTTTTCTGTACAAGTATTACTACTTGAGTGAGGGGTCAAAAATTGAGAAAAACACTTCATATGATACGAATATGATCGATCCTGCTGCCCAAATGTCAATTTGGTCGACATCGAATGCGTTGTCGAAAGAAAATTACCGTTTGGCCGATCAGAGCGCACAAATTGGGTGAGGTGTTGAAGACATGGTCACCGGACGAACGCAGGCTCGCCCTAGCGAGTAGATTGGCGCCACATGACAACAGGCTCACCATTAAAGGTGAATTTAATCGAAAACGCGAATATTCTGCTGATAATTTCTAAAAACTTCATTGACCGATTCTTTAATGCTGTTGGAATTGTTATCCGTAAAACTGAGTCAAAATTTAACCTTTAATGTCAACAAATATTTTGAACAATAAACGACTAGTTAATGCGAGAAAGCTCCGACTAATATGACCCTATGCTGCGTTGAAACAAACTAGGTAAAACTAACACGCTTGGCGGGCATTTTAAGTTAGCGGTACAAAATTACTGTTAAACTATATTTTTGTCAAGTCCAAGTTCCACTTCGAAACGCACAACATCTACTTATTGGAGTTAAAGATCCAAACATTTATTGTTGACTGGTGTCTAGGTTGTTTTCTTTGTGTTTGAATACATCGTGAAAAACACTTCCTAAAGGTGGCAGCAAAGAGCAATGCGGTCCTATGCATCGTCCCCACAACTGCCTAACGTGAGTACTCACTGGAGTACTCTTAATGTTGTGAAGATAAAATTGTTTTGTAACCTATACATGTTTGTCACTTTCATTATGCAAGTTAGTGTGGACTCACTGAGTTCGTGTTTTATAATTGATAAGAACCAAGAAATAAATCAAAACACTTTGGACTTCAAAGTCTCAGAGTTTGTCATACATTCCACCACCGACAATATGCAACTAGAGGGGTAGGTAAATAATTATCTAAGGAGAAAAGCCTTGACAGGTGATCCCTTAAACTTTTTTTAGTCCATCGAAGGTCTGGAGCTTCTCTGTGCAGCTTTCCATCGCTTCTTCCGTTCCTTTTTAAATTGCTGTAAGGCCAGACGGCCGTTCTTATTCATAAGTGATGTTTTTTTATAGGTTAATTACGATATAACTCGAAAGGTTTCGATCAAAAATAACGTTGGACTCATGTGCGCATTATTCTATGTATGTGCATTCGACCACCGGAAGCGGTCGAGGGACCACACTGCTCCGCACTGCCGCGTAGCAGATTAAAACTCGCGGGCTCTCATTATAGGCAGAATGAATAAAATAACTGTATTAAATTTTGAAGTGCAATCTAAAAACAACTATTTTCAGCAATAAAATGCTAAAAATAGATCAACGACTACCTACCTGGTTGCTGATCGCATTCTAAAGTCTGATAACTCATGGGTTTCGAACCGATATCCATATCTAGATAGAAGGAAAGATGTACTGCAACAATATAAGTGATGTAGCTGAATGCTTGCTTCCAAGCCGCCACGTGACGGGAGCGCACGACTGGCATGAGCCTCGCGTTTCTTGAGCTACGCAGCGCCACACCGCGGCCTGAAAATAAACAAGAGCGGCATGTTTGGTGATTATTGATGGCTGTGGCCCACAGGCTTGGGCTGATGATGCTGAAAAGGCACACATCACATCACATACACACACATACACACACACATATATAGATATATATATATATATATATATATATATATATATATATATATATATATATATATATATATATATATATATGCATATATATATATATATACATATAAATAAATGTTTATATATATATATATTATATATATATTAACGTATATGTATATATATACATTTATGTGTATTTACGTATACACACATATATATATGTATGTATATACATATATATAGATATATTATTTATATATATACAAATATATATATACACATCTATATATACATATCAATATATATATATATACATATATATATATATTTATATATGTATATATATATATATATATATATATATATATATATATATATATATATATATATATATATATATATATATATATATATATATATATATATATATATATATATATATATATTTGGAAACCTCATGAAACTTCATAAGTGGCGTCTTATGACTCGAGGGGATCAGGCGTATTTGGTCACGAGGCGTCCAGATGATCGGCACGACAACCAGTCGTGACGAGGAGGAATATCATGCCATAGCTTTTGTGTTAATATTCTCTGGCAATTGCACGCTTGTCAATACAATTTGTTAGTTCCGTGCCGATGAATATTAACACGTTATGAACCAAAAAATGCAAAGTGGTGTCTTCTTCATCAAGTTGGTTTCGTCAAACGCAAATCGATGCATTTATAGGACATCATCTTATTCATATGCGGTGTCGCATAGAAATATTCTTGGGAATTGCATCAAGTTACATCCTAGAAAGTTTTCCACATATGCAAGAAATTAACAACCTAAAGGATATAATAGTATTTTTGCGCAGTTAACAACGTTAGCTATGTCACCAAACTCCTACAATGCAATCAACGCCATCTATCTTAGTTACTCAGCATCCGTTTGTGCTTCCGCTTTGAAGACAAAATTGAATAATTGTGCCAAGTCCGACAATGAGCAAGGAGGGTTCTTTTGTCTTGGCTCTCTTGCGTTTTAGACAGGATAACAACCCCTCTTAATCATCTTTTCAACCGCCTGACTCAAGAAAACAACAAGTAACGGTCAGCTGCCATTTTTTTTCCGTTTCGTGACTATTATTCTTGAGGCTTACGAGATATATGCGCGCGCTATTTGCTCAAAATGACGAACACGAGGTTTTATCGGCCTTAAGAGAGCGTGAGTAGTGTTGTGGTAAGAACTAATAAGTGCTGTCTTAATTAGCTACTTCCCAACTGGAAAATACAGACAGCATAATCCCAGTCATCTCACGGCATTGCAGACAGGAAATTGCAAACCGTAAATCGTACCACTAAGTCCAGCCGACTCATCTTACACTGAGGAGTTCCTTGTATTAGGTAGGTAGGCATTATTCCAATATTGGAGGGTATTAGTTGTTGTCCATGAGCGAATCTAGGCTATTAATTTGAACGAAAGTGCGCCGTACAAGAAACTTGGAACGCGAAGCACCTGGCGTCATTGTAATATCAGTTAAGTCATCTACTGACGAGGGTGATTATAATAAGCAAGTGTCTTGCGTTTATGTTGCAGGTAAATACGAGCTTTGCTAGACTGGGCATTCCTCTTTGTAAAGTAGTGAACTAATCGGCTTATTTTGATAGAGATATCATAGCTGCTTAATTGCGTTAATAAGCAAAAAAATTCACCCAAATTTAACAGAACGCCTTAACCAACATATATTAAGAATTCTATAATTAAATAAATTGAGCTTTCCGAATGACCTTATGCGATAATAAAAAAAACGTGTCTGCATTGAGATCGACGAAGCGACATGCGAGGCCATCTTCTTACGCCAGATATAGTAATCTACATGTTAATATTACGACTTATCTTGCTATCCGACCCCCACGTCAAAGACTGCTGTCCGCCACTAATGGTCGAAACTACCTAGTTTACAATCCATCCTTCACGACCAAGATTACTATCTATCCCTCACTACCTAGTTTATTATCCATCCCTCACGACCAAGATTGCTATCTATCCCTCACTACCAAGTTTACTATCCATCCCTCACGACCAAGATTGCTATCTATCCCTCACTACCTAGTTTATTATCCATCCCTCACGACCAAGATTACTATCTATCCCTCACTACCAAGTTTACTATCCATCCCTCACGACCAAGATTGCTATCTATCCCTCACTACCAAGTTTACTATCCATCCCTCACGACCAAGATTGCTATCTATCCCTCACTATCTAGTTTACTATCCATCCCTCTCTACCTAGTTTACTATCCATCCCTCACGACCAAGATTGCTATCTATCCCTCACTATCTAGTTTACTATCCATCCCTCACTACCTAGTTAACTATCCATCCCTCACTATCTAGTTTACTATCCATCCCTCACGACCAAGATTACTATCTATCCCTCACTTCCTAGTTTACTATCCATCCCTCACTACCTAGTTTACTATCCATCCCTCACTACCAAGTTTACTATCCATCCCTCACGACCAAGATTACTATCTATCCCTCACTACCTAGTTTACTATCCATCCCTCACTACCTAGTTTACTATCCATCCCTCACGACCAAGTTTACTATCCATCCCTCACGATCAAATTAACTATCTATCCCTCACGACCAAGATTGTTAACTATCCCTTACTACCTAGTTTACTATTCATCCCTAACTATCTAGTTTACTATCCATCCCTCACTACCTAGTTTACTATCCATCCCTCACGACCAAGTTTACTATCTAACCCTCACGATCAAATTAACTATCTATCCCTCACGACCAAGATTGCTATCTATCTCTCACTACCTAGTTTACTATCCATCCCTCACCACCAAGTTTACTATCCATCCCTCACGATCAAATTTACTATCTATCCCTCACGACCAAGATAGTTAACTATCCCTCACAACCTAGTTTACTATCTATACCTCACGACTAAGATTGCTATCTATCCCTAACGACAACGATTGCCATCTATAATATGATTGATTTCATTTCATATTACGAGATTATACTAGCCAAACGGCCGCATCGAAGGGGAAATACTATCGCAGGAGCTATCTCTACTTAGATTCCCGTTCAAGCCTATTGAAAATAAAACATCGGAACGCATGAAGGAATATCGATAAAACAATTAAGAACATGTATAGCTGAGACATTAATATGATTCTCATACAAGAATCAACAGACGCATTTCTGCCAATAAACAAATTAAATGTCATTAAGAATTTAAGACCAATTGCCATCGTCCCGACCCTCTCTGAAATATCGGAATAGGTCCTTTTTAAACGTATATATAAGTGCCTGAACATTAATAACCTGTTCTACAGAAGTCATTACGGCTTTCTTCCCTCGATCAACATCATATGCACTTTTAGAGCTCAGTCAAAAAGTAATTTAATTAAATATTAAAATTTGTTTCACCATCGAAATATTACTTGACCTTTTGAAGGCTTTCGACACTAAATCATACTATTCTTAAATATAAAATCAATCATCATGGAATACGGGGAACAGCCTTAAATTAGTTTAACAGTTATTTAGGCTGGTAGAATTTTTTAGGCAACACAAAAAAAATACAAAATCGCAAGCACATCCGGTCAGTTGTGGGGCACCCTAGGGGTCGGTTTTATGTCCACTTCTATTTCTGGCATACATTGATGACCTCTGTTACTATCTGTAAAGCCATTTTATATGCATATGACACGGTTATATTGTACAAGGGTGCCATTATCGTACGACTCACCAAAAATTAACTAGGACCCTGAAAAAAAAATACAGAATGGCTAAAAAGCCAACAAACTGCCATTAAGCATAAGCATGTCTTAATACATGTTTTTTTCATATATGGGGCGAAAGATTCAAACCATCTTTGGCATACATATAAATCTCGAACTAAGACCTTAAAACATTGATCCTACATTGATCCTAAACTGATGTGGTGTTACCCCGTTGATCCTAAACTGATGTGGTGTTACCCCGTTGATCCTAAACTGATGTGGTGTTACCCTGTTGATCCTAAACTGACGTGGTGTTACCCTGTTGATCCTAAGCTGATGTGATGTTACCCCGTTGATCCTAAACTGATGTGGTGTTACTCCATTGACCACGCCAGAAAGAAACTCAGTGGATCACAACATATATTGATCCGCGTTAAAAACCATATCCCAAAACAACAGTTGACAATATTATTTTACTCATTTATCTATCAATATCTTAGCTATGTGCTCATTCACTGGCATGGTGCTGACTAAAAGTATATATATGCAATAAAAAATATTATGATCATAACCAACACAATCTTTTATCAGCACACCAGTCCGCTATTTAATACTTCTTTTATACAAAAACACATAGACATATATTCGAGTCAACTACTCAAATATATATAGAAGCTTAACCAACACAATCTCATTGGCTTTTAATGAACTGTGCATCAAACCCGATATCACACACGCATGTACCTTAGGTAATGGGAATATTTAGGTTTTACGTCACTTTTTACGAGGTGATATCGCGACAGTGAAGGATGAGGATGATCGTGATGCTTGGACAGCTCCCCTTAAGAGCCAGGGCCCACTTGGCACAAACCCGTTGCCGAGACCGGGCTGCGAAACCCACACCACTGGGACGGAGGTCCACCACGGTACTAAAGAGCAACTTGGCCGGGTCCACCCCCTTTCAGAGAAGGTACCGCCTTTTAAACGTGATCATCCGAGCCACGGGTAACAAGTCAGGTTTTCGGTCCCACAATTTGTGGCTCGAAAAGCGACGCAGTGTACAACTACCCCACGGGAACTGGCTCTCATGTATCTTAGAACACAAATATAAAGGGGACGACTATGGAAGTCATTGCCTATATATATTCAAAACAAGTTGAACTTAGAAATACCTATACGACACAATTGAAGTTATCAAATAGATACATACCAAGGACATAAAGCAGAAATTTAATTTGTGTCATAGGAATCTATCATGAAAGTTTTTGGGATAACATATCATTTTGCATGTTCTGTTTATTTCATTTCTTCAAATAATATCATGTGATATTCGATGAAAACAGATTGCCATTATCTTTGAATATTCATTATAAATTGAATCTTAACCTTATTCTGAGGTTGTGTGCCAGGTTTTGTATCCTTTTTCTATATACAATCATTCCAAAGAAGATCGAAGAAGAAACTACAACAATCGCAACCCAAACATTCAATGACCCATTCGAGTCATAGCGTGTCAACATTATGATTTACTTGGTTTGTTGCAATTATGTAAGAAAGAAGAGAGAGAGAGAGAGAGAGAGAGAGAGAGAGAGAGAGAGAGAGAGAGAGAGAGAGAGAGAGAGAGAGAAGAGAAAGAACGAAGAAAAAAAGAAAAATAAGCATGTATGCACTAGAAAAACCAACGATGTAAACCTCTCTTGGTATATCTGGCAAGTTATCGCTGTAGTATGCAGCCGCGTGCTTGGTAATATCGCTAGAGTCGTGGTAATCCTGCAACAAATGTTGCGTAGATGTGTCCAAGCTACATCGATAGATGTGATTTGCGTGTAGTGTTAGGCGTCTGTTCCAGTTGCACCATAGTACACACGCTACTTGTTACGTTATGACCGCAGGTAAGACTCGGAGAAATCACTCCAGTAGGACGCTAGGGGTAATTCGTCAATTACATAAATCAACAACGCAGAGCTTTTTTCTTGCTAGAGTTGATTGTTTCGTAGTCACGTTTCATATTGTGACTGTGGGGTGCATGAGAAGGTATTAAAAGCATAGACAAATCGATGAATGACTTGTTTCAACTTACTAACCTCGCCATAATGACGTTGATTTAACAATGAAAACTTCTACAATGTAAAATATTTTTCCGTAAGACCAAGCATATGGTCTGAATCTCAATTGGTTGGAACATTGGTTGTGTTTAGAGTGAGCCTTCCTAGCGTAGCTCTAAACTCTTCGATCATATGGCTAAGCTCGGATGAATCATAACGCGACCTGCTTTATGATTTCGACAGGACGATATGGTCTTAGTGGACAGGAGGGTCTACAACAGCTAGCCATTGGCTAGACTTCCTGCAATGTCAGCTGCACAATCAAATAGATTATTTTCTCATTTTGATCAGAACGATATTCACTTGAATGGTCAAACTGACAACGTAAATGCTGTGTCCTCATTATTTCATTGACCACTCACTTGTTCGTTAAACTGTATGAAAGCAAGCATCATTAGGATTCAGGTCATAACGATCATTTTAAGATGATTCACAATGCAGAGTCAGAGTGTATATGGACTGGGCTAAGGGATAACTATTATTCCTGCAAATAAATACCGGATATCGTTTCTATGGCACTGTAATATGACGGGGTTCACCTGAAGATTTAATGAAAATAGGCGCCCTCATGGAACAATAATGTTGCGCCCTCATGAGACAATAATGAGGCGCCCTCATGAGACAAAAATGAGGCGCCCTCATGAGACAAAAATGAGGCGCCCTCATGAGACAATAATGCCTGAACCAATTTTGGTCGGTGATCCTCCCGAAGTTAAATTTATTTCATATAAATAATTTATGAAAAAATTTGCTATCAGGTTATCGCTTGTTCTAACGTCGTATCCATTAGAGAGAGCGATTTCCGTCTGTGTAGATGTAACAAAAAATAGCTTAAGAAGCTATTTTCAGCAGACCAAAGCGAGATTCCATGGCGGATTTGTTTAATTAAATCAGATGAAGTCATCTTGCGTCTATTTCGCCAGTTCATGTATGGCTTCACCGTCAGCTTCTGTTAAGACATACTATACTGTAGCTGCTTGTGGATTCACGAATCGATTTACATGAATAAGTCAATACCAAACACCAAAACTCGCTTTCATATGATTGCGTCTGGTCATGTACCATACAGTTTGCTGAGTAATGTTGTTGTCAAATAGATGCCACCGTAGGAAATTCAGCTTTTAATAGCTGAAACATTGTGCTGATCATTTTGCTATGGTGAGACACATAAATATATATTAAACGATACTGCTATATATTTATTCTATATAAAGGTTTGCTTTCCATAAGATCGAGTACGAGTCATTAAGGCAAGTGAATTTCTCTCACGTATACATTCGTCATTAGAAATGGTTCAAGCCATGTTTGTTCCATTTTGTAGACCTGTTACCTCTATTGCACTTCAGTGACTCATTTTACATGAACATCAAGCCAACGGTTTGGCACAAGTGTAACAGCATACATGATCTTCATTTGATTTATCTAAGCGACAAAGTCACTTATACATTTATGACAAACTCATTCAACGATATTTGTTTTCTAGCGGATAAAATCAAATGTGTGAGCGTAGTTTTGCCAACATGTGGCGCTTGTAACGCCCGCAGTTATCCATCCTCAACAGACGACAAAATTCATTCCATGGCGGCAAAACGGAATCGACGTCATCAAAGCCTCTAATCTGCACTCGGTGAATTCCTGAAAGCAGAAATCGAACAACGTGGAACGACAGTTTTCTTCAATGTTCATGCGAATGCAATTTATCCACTGAAATTGATAATAATAATAATATATATATATATATATATATATATATATATATATATATATATATATATATATATATATATATATATATATATATATATATATATATATATATATATATATATATATATATTTATACATATATGTATATTTATTTATATGTCTGTATATATACAGGTAAATTGATATCCTGCAAACACAGAGAGAACGATTTACAGATCATGTGACGATGTATCAGTATTGTTGTAAATATCAGTCAGATGGCCCCATCACTGGGTGGACGTTACATATTGTTAACGATAATAACGACATTAGTATGAATTCGTTAATATATTTCTTAATATATATTTTTTTATATATATATATATATATATATATATATATATATATATATATATATATATATATATATATATATATATGCTTATATATATATATATATATATATATATATCTATATATATATATATATATATATATATATATATATATATATATATATATATCCGCATATATATTTCAATACACAATACTCTATTTACCCTCATCATCCATTTCGCCTTGAAATGGTTGGCGGATTTCTTCTTGGACGTATACGCCACTCACAGGGGTCAAGTCGCTGTGCACATCGGCATCTTGAAGTTGCAACTGCAGCTGTACGTAGGCTTTATGCAGCCGCGCCAATGCAACAGCCACGGGCGCTTCTGTAGGAAGATATTCAGACAAAGCCAAGAGTCAGTACCAGTGCTTTTGTCTCAATTTGGCCAAACTATGCCAAACAATCGGTGTTTATTGCGTAATATATGCAGAAAAACAAACACATGATCAGTTGTTTTAAAGTTGATATTAGATACTGGCGGCTGTATCATATTCCGTACTTTTCTACGAGTGAATATCAATTTAGATAATTTAACCATTGTCCCAGGACTAAAATGTTTGGTAAATATACGTACAGATGTACAATTACTGATCTGATATGAATTTGTGGCAATTGAGTTGATGCTCACAGTTGAATTGTTTGATATGATCTCACCACAACAAAATCTCTGCTGATAGTTCACAATTAAAAAACGTGATCGAGTAACTAATCATTATATTTAAGTCAGTTTGGTCACGTGTAATATTGCTTTTAGAAATAAGAGTTTCCTGTCTTCTGTATTTTCACCTTCAAACTCCATATTTGCAAATAAAATTTTGAATGATATTTGATAGGTACACTCATTTATTATTAAAGCATGTGGATAGAAATGTATGGGAGAAAAAAAATTTCTTCGTAATTCAACCAGAATATAGTATTCTTAATCATTATTTAACCGGAGTAAATTCTTCTTACTCTTTTGACAGGAATAATGTTTTCTTTTATTTAATTCGATGATATCTTATAAAAACCCACCTTGTATGGTTTGTTTTTCTGACGGTCTGAGATGAGGAGAGAGACGCGGTGTGGGGTAGGATTCCGTGACCTCTGTCCCCAGGATGACCGCAGTCACGAGTGCCAACAAGCTCCATTGTAACGTAGCAGCTGATAACATTTTCTATGATTGTAGAGTGATGCAGATTAGACCCGGAGTGAGTGTTTCTTCTCCGTCTTACGTTGATACTTATAAACGGTAAAGATGAAGGTGTAGCCTGATCGTGTGTCGGGAGAGTGGGTAACGATAGCGAGGACGGTGGTCGAACAGCGCAGGAGTAACGGCTGTAGATTCGCTTCTTCTTATAACGGACTTGGTTGACAGTTAGAAGAGGCGATTTGACGAGGTCGTTTCTTACAGCTCTTAGCCGATAACAAGGATACTATCATCCCGAATCCCAACTTCGACCAATATACACCGAGCGCATGCTACAAACCCTACCTTCACATCCCCCATCAACCAACCAACCAACCAACCAAAGTCTCATTCCTCTACACCCCGTACCCCTCCCCACCCCCCATTCCTCGCCTACCTAAGCTTTAAACACACCCTCCTTAAGGTAAACTGACGGACAGGGGGCGTAGGCAGCATATGCAGCCACACCAATGCAGTCTCCTCCAAATCTGAAGTTGGGCCCACTACCAATTGGATTAGATCTCCGCAGTCTCTCACCAAACCTCTCCCATGTGACCCGCTAAGCGCAACACAC
>CM067350.1:20897854-21067854 GCA_034190875.2 Urechis unicinctus | reverse complement strand
CTTCCGGCACTATAAGGAATGGACACGGTCAGGTGTATTACGTCACTGTATTGCTGTCACCATATGGCCGGGCTTGTAAATCGCATGACTTGAGTACAAAGCACGTTATGATCACACACAGTTGGTCGTTTGAACCTCATCCAACACCTGGCGCTTAATATTATCCCATGTAGAGAATATGTATGTTTTTGTGAGCATATGTGTGTAGGTGTGAGTGCGTGTAGGTGTTTGTGTATGTATGCGTGTGTGCATGTGTGCATGCGTGTGTGAGTACCCGACTGTGAGTGTAAGTGTGCGCATGTCTGCTAGTGAATGTGTGTATATATTATTATTACTTAATTGCCAAAAGCGGGGAAAGCAAATTAGGTGTGCATATATAAGCGTGCATGTATATGTTTCTGTGTGTGTGTGTGTGTGTGTGTGTGTGTGTGTTGTTGTGTGTGTGCTTGTGTATGTGTGTGTGTGTGTGTGTGTGTGTGTGTGTGTGTGTGTGTATTTTATTGGTCTGACGGACGTGAATGGACGTGGTAGTAACTGGTGACAAGGTGGTTGGAATGTTTGACAGCTCGGTTTACCGAAATAGTGATTCCGTCTACTAGTGGTGCCGACATTCATTAGAGAGTAGCCCTACTAGCTGTGTCTATCCTTATCTAAAAGTAAACTCATTCATTTGTAGAGAGTACCCCTACTAGCTGCGTCTATCTTCTCTAAAAGTGAACTCATTCATTTGTAGAGAGTACCCCTACTAGCTGTGTCTATCTTCTCGAAAAGTGAACTCATTCATTTGTAGAGACTACCCCTACTAGCTGCGTCTATCTTCTCTAAAAGTGAACTCATTCATTTGTAGAGAGTACCCCTACTAGCTGTGTCTATTTTCTCTTAAAATGAACTCATTCATTTGTAGAGAGTACCCCTACTAGCTGCGTCTATCCCCTCTAAAAGTGATCTCTTTCATTTTTGATTTTTTCCATACGTTGCAGTTAATTAAGCAAATAGTGACTACAACTACAAGCAGATACTTTTCAACAGTTGTGACGTCTTCCATTAATAGTCCCTAGTCAAGTATTTGTAAAGAGTACCTCAAATAAAATTGTGAGAATATCCACTAGTTGGGCTTTCTTTTTTTGTAATGGCTTCTCCCAAAAGTAGTAACTACTCCAAAACATAACGACTTCCTCATATTGTAGACACTCAAATAGTAAAGAAAACGACCACTTGAGACTTTATCAAATCGAAGGGACCACTACCTTAGAGGTCACGTTCGTCACCACTAGGGACTTCTTAGTAGTGACTACCTCCTTTATATATGACTTTCACCATCACCAATGATTCATTAGATGGTAGTGACCACCTCCGTTATATCTCACTTTCACCACCAACGGTGACTTCGCGACCACCTCCTTCATATCCTTAACGAGTGACTTTATGTAATTGTAGTGACTGCCTCCTCAAAATCTGCCTTTCATCACTTCCACTGCCGACCTCCAGCAGCTAAGGCTACCATCAATGTTTAAAATGAATAAGACTGTGATGTCCAGAGTTTGAGGCAGTCACTACTGTAGGAGGTTGCCACTCCTGGTCGAGGTAATCAATACAGGTGGAGGGAGTTACCACTGGTGGAGGGAGTTACTGCTGGTGGAGGGAGTTACTGCTGGTGGAGGGAGTTACTGCTGGTGGAGGGAGTTACTGCTGGTGGAGGGGGAGTTACTGCTGGTGGAGGGAGTTACTGCTGGTGGAGGGAGTTACTTCTGGTGGAGGGAGTTACTGCTGGTGGAGGGAGTTACTGCTGGTGGAGGGAGTTACTGCTGGTGGAGGGAGTTACTGCTGGTGGAGGGAGTTACTGCTGGTGGAGGGAGTTACTGCTGGTGGAGGGAGTTACTGCTGGTGGAGGGAGTTACTGCTGGTGGAGGGAGTTACTGCTGGTGGAGGGAGTTACTGCTGGTGGAGGGAGTTACTGCTGGTGGAGGGAGTTACTGCTGGTGGAGGGAGTTACTGCTGGTGGAGGGAGTTACTGCTGGTGGAGGGAGTTACCACTGGTGGAGAGAGTTACCACTGGTGGAGGGAGTTACTGCTGGTGGAGGGAGTTACTGCTGGTGGAGGGAGTTACTGCTGGTGGAGAGAGTTACCACTGGTGGAGGGAGTTACTGCTGGTGGAGGGAGTTACTGCTGGTGGAGGGAGTTACTGCTGGTGGAGGGAGTAACTATTGATGAAGAGAGTTTCTACTAATAGAGGGAGCTACTGCTTGGTAGGGAGTTACTCCTATTTGCTATGTCTGATGTTCATGTCATCATGTTGCCGATGCGCATACCCTGTACACCATTGACTAGAAATTGTCCCAAAAACTAGGTGTGTATCAGTTATATATTTGGAACGTGAAACCAATAGTATCAATTTCACCCGTTTTTGTTTTTATAGAACTGTGTTGTTGTTTTAAACCTATTCTCGCCTCAGAATTACAATTGAGGAATGTAGCGGTTTAAGCAGTATTAAGGATTGAATCGGTATTACAGTGAAACCTCTCTAAGTCGACCGACGATGGGACTGGAAAAAATCGATCGACTTAGGGAGGTGGTCGGGTTACAGAATATCCATCCGATATTTTACTCGTGGAGAAAAAAAACAACAGAAAAAGAGATGTTTTCACAATACAATGTAGGTTTTTGTTTATTTGGAAAATCAGATATTCAAATATACAAGTTATCACATTCTTCTCTAGTGGTTCTTGAAGAGAGGCGACAAATGGCAGCATGTCCCCCAGATCTTTCTCTAGACAGAACAGCATCACGTCGCCTACTCGCTGAAGGCACTCACTGAAGGTCATGGTGGTCGTTTCTGGTGTGGTGGAGGACGCGCGGTCGTCGTCGTCGCTCTCAGCCGGTTGTGATACGCCAGTGATTTGAGAGACAACAATATCCTTCCAGCCATCCTTCAGTTCCTCCGTTGTCGGCGCCTTATCGTCCAGAGCGACATACTCCTCAGTATCCGTGATGGGGTCAGTCATGTTCGCTCTTAAGTCCTTGAGTAATTGTGCAAGGGGGATATCGAGGGAGTGGTCGTCCTCCTGCAGGTCATTTGCTGTGCTCATGTTGAAACCACATCTCGCAAAGCATCTGGTCACTGCGGAGGATTTGCATTCGCTGACGGCGCTCGCCACCCCACCCTTACACTGATCACCCTTGATGCTGAGTGACCGGTCCGGTAGCGCACGGAAAAACAAGCAAGTCTCATCCATGTTCACACGCCGAATAGCTACGGATGAGGCTCGGCAGCTTGCTGGTCCAATCGTCAACGCTGCTTTGGGGCACTTCCCCACTCTCGCCATTGACAACGTGGTGCGTTATGTTATGACGAGAACGGAATTTCTGAAGCCAGCCATTCGATGCTTTAAAACCTTCAATTTTCATCTTAGCGGCGAACTCAAGGGTTTTCTTTTGCAACATAGGCCCGCTGACGGGAAACGTTGATGGAGCGGGCCTTCTGAAACTAAGTCCATATGGCACATTCTAACTCTTCTAACTGTTGATTTTCCGATGCCAAAGATATCAGCAAGCTGTTGATTGCTCTTGCCCTCGCGTTCCTTCGTGCCGATAAGTTCTACTTTCCGTGAGAGTGGAAGCTCCTTCGCCTTTTTCCGTGTTGCTGCCATGACACTCAGTGAGATAATGATTCATAAGACCAATATCCACACCTTAAATAGCCGCTACTTGTATCTTACGTGTGTGTTGTAACAAGAGGGAGTTTTGTGATCAAGATCATCAAAACTCACGCCGTTCACAGGTGCATCGCTCGATTGTATCTGTTCTAAAGGTATCGAGTTTTGTGATCAAGATTATCAAAGCTTCAGTGCATACTCTAACAACACCGAACGAACCGCTAACCTGTTTCACACATTTCAAGAGTGCTATTCAGTCCGCAGGCGTTATCGCCTGAGTGTGTGTTCTGCTAATTGCAATCAACCGGTGACTCTAATCCTTCCGCCAGCCGACAATCGATCGACTTAGAGAATATCAAATGGGGCGTTGGGACCAAAATGATCGATCGACTTACAGAGTAGGGAGGTGATCGGGTTAGAGAATTCTGTCACAATGCTTAAGTATAGGCCGACCATCGGGACTGGAAAAAATCGATCGAGTTAGGGAGGCGATCGGGTTAGGGAGGTGGTCGGGCAGGGAGGTTTTACTGTATTAGTATTGGGATAGTTGTTGCAAAAATGAATTGATGATAAAGATGATCACTACTCTTTTAATTTGCATCACATTGCGCGAGATTCCTCGAGCCTGAGTACAGCATCCAGCGAGCTGATGTCAAAGCGTTCAAGGGTTTATATCTCAGGGATCTTAAAAATCGGAGAATTTCAGTGTGTGTGTGTGTGTGTGTGTGTGTGTGTGTGTGTGTGTGTGTGTGTGTGTGTGTGTGTGTGTGTGTGTGTGTGTGTGTGTGTGTGTGTGTGTGTGTGTGTGTGTGTGTGTGTGTGTATGTGATCGGTGTGTGTGTGCTTCTTTACTGTACATACTTCACAATAACGCAACATTGAAAATGTTTCACAACTTTAAAAGTGGGCGTGGCTTATAAGATGGCCGTGGTCGGCACTGTCAGCTTGTATCTTGGTCGTGGGTTGAGGGGATGGATGACTGATGGAATGATTGGTCAATGCAGGACGGAATGTCGAATGGAGCGGTTCTTTCTCTCTCTCAACACCCCCGCCCACAGTAATCACTCCTCCCCCACCTCCTCCAATAGCCGGTACACCTCCAACAAGCGCCCCACTTAAATTTCGCTTCGTGCTTTCAAGGTTACAATTTGTCCCAATGGTGAGATCAGGTGCGGGAGACATAGGAATTGGTTGTCCACCCTCTCCAACAAGCTCTGGCGGTGTCAAAAAATAGCGACGTTATGATTCAAATAGTTACATAATGATGACTGCATGTACATATTTGAAGCAATGCGCTATAAGCTATACTAAGAGGGTTCACTCGCACCTCCACACGACATATATGTGAAAACACCACCTGTGTGCAGCGAGACGCTTGTAAAAGTGTCTATCTTAAAATCCCATGGAATTTTCTGACCAATTCAGACGGGAAGATGATAGCCTCTACCAATCACAAGACTCCATATCATAAACAAAAGCCGAGATACCCGAGAAGTGAATCAACAGTCCAATGTGCTTTTGTTATTTTTATGGTAGTGGACTCATTGACAAACCCATCACATATCTAGTCGGAGTGAGCCCTCTTAGCTTAGCTATAAAGCTATAAGCTCTTTGGTAATATCCTAGGGAATCTGCTCTTTGTTTGTAAGTGCAGCTGGAATGGCAGCTTACTTTTTGATGACCAGTAAAACCAATAACAAGAGCGATATACCGATGACAAGCCCAAGAGCCACGCCTAGCGCCGACACGACCAGGATACCTGTTACAATTCATCAACTCGAGGACAATTCATATGATTATGAACACGATGATTTGAAAATTGTTAGATCATGTGCCGTCACAGTTCTTACCGAATGGGGACGACCAATCTTCTGATAAAATATGCCACAAGTCGTCAGTGTCACCATCTAACACGCATGTGGGCAGATATATGTATATATATATATATATATATATATATATAAGAGATATATATATATATATATATATATATATATATATATATATATATATATATATATATATATATATATATATATATATATATATATATATATATATATATATATATATATATATATATATATATATATATATCTTTAATACTCATGCTTTGTCAGTTTATGGTAAAAACAAAATACGCACTTGGTGGCATTGTACAGTTGTGGTTGGGTGTGCCTTCGGTAATGTGCCACGTATTGCTGATACACTGCATCCTCCAGATATCGCCCTCTGTACCATTGCAGCCTGCATCAACGTGCTCTCCCACCCTGACCATCCAGCCCTGAAGTGGTCTGGCCGGAGTGGCACAACCAATCGCTAACACATATATACCATACCAAAATATTAACCTCTTGATTGCATATTTGTGTAAACAGGGAGGTATGTTGTTACGGATATTGAAAATAATTTTCGAAAATTTGATGCTCTAAATGCCAAGAGAAACTACAATGGAGTAATATTTGTAATAAGACTATAATGAAAACAGATATATGGTGAAAAGTAAAAGCAGAAACATTCATCGCGCGAGGTGCCTGGCAATGCCTGAACACAGGGTGTTGAGAACCAGGTTTCGTAATAAAGGGTTGGTTTGCGGAATCAAGAGATGAAAATACCCGGCTGGATGGTTGCTTTACATAAACAAATAGCAACAGTCCGGCGAAGTGCTGCTAGCTTCCTAATTCTGCAAAAAAAAAACAGTCTTTGATGTTGAAGCCGATGATGTCTCTTACCAGTTCAAGCAGACAAAGGAGATGCATTTCTCCTTGCGTCTACGGTGATGGACGAGTTCAGTTCATTACCCAATAAATTGATTATTGTTGACAAAGCTTTTCATTTACTATTAAATCAGGATATCACTAGAAAGAAACATTATGGCAAATTGTGGATTATCCACTTTATTTTGCATATAAAGTACTTGCAATAAGAACGCTTTCAGTGGACAAATACCCCATGTGTCACAACCATTGCGGCAGCGGTACGTTGATCAAAGACGCAAGAAATAAGGCACAATGTGTCACGCAAAAAAAAAGTAAAGTCACAACGGAAAAAGCCTGTCTTTGAACAATGATGCCACGGTGCTTTGCATGTCATTTTATCGTTTGTCATGAAATCAAGAGCTTACGAGAAGAAGAAGTTTCATACAATTAGTCCCAGACGACCAGGCAGAAAAACCGAGAGACAGTTCCTCAGTTTATGTGAATAATTAGTAGATATGCGCTGGCACTGTTTTCAAAGAAAGAGTATTGTAAAAGCAAGTGTGTGTGGAAGCGATGCGTCAGACAATGCATTGATAAGGTCGCTTTTATATAAATGTCATTTGGATGAAAGCATGGTTGCACATTGTTGTCAGCTCAGCCAATGTGACGCCATGGCAGCAGATAAAGACCAAGTTATAACATGACTAGCAATCGATGCAAGGCATCATATGGCAGACCACAGGTAGATATGGCGACTCTGTAGTCTGCATCTTCATTAAGGATGCGATTACCGAGATAAAGTGGTACACCTGTCTCCCGTTTAGTTCTTGAGGGGGTTGCTGGCGTCGTTGTGCCGTCCAACATCGCTGATAAGGACGATAAAGGACGCCACGATGTCAACTCAAGTTCATCTCGCCAGTATAGTGCGCAGATTAGATTACGCGTCTCCGTGCGAAATCCTGCTAGTATCATGCAGGACCGCACACACTATGGCTTTCGGGCGTTGACAGTTTGCTTTGGCTATGAGAAAATTCCTCATTTATCTTTAGCAATTGCCTAAAAAAGAGGAAAATTGGGCAATTTCTATTGCTGAGATGTCGAGGGTTCATATTCGTAATGTCCAACTCACATTTCCAGTGCAATCTATTCCACTTATTTTCAAATAAAACAGCTGACACTATAGATTTGTCTTTATCACAAAATCAGCTAAAACATCTATTGTTTATGAATTTCAATGCTAAAACCGTTCGTGAAGAGGGCCATGGTCTCATGTTTAAAATTTGGGTATGCCTTATATACCTAACCTGTATCAATTTATATTAACAACTATTAATAATTGGATGCAGCAAAAACGGCACAGGCCATATTGCGATTAGCAGCCTGGGGCTCAGCAAGCATTCTATTGGTGATATATGTTTCCGATCTTCGCACTGCCTCCATAATGGGTCAGACCGCCTTCTTGCATTACGGCGTCTCTGTTACATTTGGCTTCACTAATAGCACATCCATTCATAGGATCACCCTGAGAGCCAGATATTCGTCGACCAAGTACTGCCCACCATTATTTTTCACACAGTGCTCTCCAATAACAAAAACACCTTGCACGCGAGCATGCTATGGCATTATCTCGTCCAAAGGGACTCTCTCTGAAACAATTAATGTTTGGTGTTTACCAGGCCTCTCTTCCTGACACGCGTCGATGAATGAAGTGGGCCGTGATGCTAATAATTTGTGAGTTTAGATTACCATATATCTTACATATATTCCAGTCAGTCTTAAAGTATGGCAATCAAATCCTTTCTTGATTGTTAAGTATTATATATGACAGGTGAATTTCCACATATCGTCATCTATCGGCAGTGGTTTATCGTGAGGACGCCAACTTTGCGTAGGTTATGGTTACCACAACCTTGCCTTGATCCACGAGAATAATCTTATATTATCATTCTTAGAAGATTTGTAGGACTGCATTATCCTATTTTAGCCATACAGCACACCCAAATAATATATTTCAATTATATTTTCGAACATCTCACCAGAAAACAGAACTCGAATTTTGCCACAGACTTAAGTGAGGAAGTGGCCGAATCTGGTGTCAACGCGAGCCATCACGAACTCAACTGGGCCATTTGTCATAGAATAGAATAAATATTTTCTTCGCCAATTGCGCGCAAGCACTTCAAATAGGACATTGTATCATTTTCTTTGTAAGCCTCTGAACATATCACGAGCTCATAGCGATACATTTACCGCAAACGGCCTACAAACAGTGGAATTTGCACTGACACTTTGCTTTCTTTGCAGAATGGAATCATTGGTAAGTGTTGTATCTCGGCATGGTTCTGGAAAGTATACAGAAATATGTATGTCTGTCTGTGGTATTGGCTTCTAACCAAACCATCAACGCATGGAAGCCGTAGTCCACGCGCGCAATTATGCTATGCGGACAGTTGAACATTCATCATGATTATTCGAGATACACTTCATTTTATGAGAGTGGCTAGATGATGAAGTCTTGCATGCTGGGCTCAGTGTGTCACTGAAGCAGGTCGTTTGACCTCATAGCCAAAAGCATTGAAACGCCAGTTAATCTCGACAATTTGTCGCTTTTACAACACACTTCGAGAAACCCTTGTTGATGGTACTAGAAAGTAACTACAAGCGATAGGACAGACAGCTCATATATTTAGCTTTTAATGTTTCCGTGGTAAGATTGTTTTATATAAGGTAAGATTGTATTATATAACGTCATCTGCCTCAATTGACATATCAGCCGGCAAACGTCGGCTCGTAAGAACAAGTTGTCCATTGAATCGGCTTCAATGATAAGAAAATTATCCCTCGAAGGAAAGCGTACGGCAACAAGATCACCAAATTCAGATGAAACGTGTGTACACATCAGGCATTATTTTGAGCATAATTAATAAAGATTTTTACACCAACATATATGAATTTGTCAGCTATCATGGAACGTTAGCATTTTTGGCCTGGTGCCAGTTGAGCGGAGACATAACATACAGTCAGTCCACGGCAAGGTTCAAATTTACTCCTTTTAGTATTTTTATCTTTTGCCATTTCCACACGGTGAAGTTCCCTCTATCACAACGCAGTGAAGTCTAGGACGACTTATTAGCATCTTACGCCAAATGGATAGCAATAGCTTGTCCGCATTTCAATAACAATTTCTCTGCACTTACTAACCAAAGCCGGCACCTCCTTCTCTGGAAAACTTATAAAATATTCAAGATTTCTTATCGTCAAGGGAACATGACAACGCTTTGATGCCGAGCTACTCTGCTAATAACGAGAGAGCTCCAGGCTACAATGATCAGAGAAGGCATAACAGGTGGCTGATGTTAAAGCGTTCCATGATTTATATCCAAGGGATCAATCTTAAAAATCGGAGAATTTTAGTGTGTATGCGTGTGTTTGGTGTGTGTATTTGTGTTCGGTGTGCGTGTGCTTCATTACTATAAATACTTCACAATAACACAACATTGAAAATGTTTCACTTCAAAAGTGGGCTATTATTGCAAAATCTCAAAATAATAAAAATCGGAGAATTTCAGTGTGTATTTGTGCGTGTGTGTGTTTGGTGTGTGTGTGTGTGTTTGTGTGTGTTTGTGTACGGTGTGTGTATGCTTCTTTACTGTACATACTCCACAGTAACACAACATAGAAAATGTTTCACCACTTCAAAAGTGGGCTATTATTGCAAAATCTCAAAATAATAAAATGTTATAGGGCGACAGATGCTGAGTAGACCTTATGTATTTGAATGGCGTACGACTGCAGTGCAGTGTATTGGAGCATGACTAACCAACAATACGCTCCGATATCAATTCTGTGTAGAACAAACAGCTTCACAACACGATGAACAACAGAGAACGTTATGAATGTCAAGGCTAAACGGTCAGGGCGTTATGACGTAAAAATAACAACTGTACTACTATATAACAACTTGTAACACAGAATACATCAATAACAAGAACACGGCATTTTAAGTTTCAGAACTCCAGGGAAATAGATAAACCATTTCGATAGTGTGATTTCCAGTGAGATAAATAAACCATTTTAATAGGCAAACATCAATAAGTTACCCCACCAAGACAACATAAGAAATACAATTTGATTTCAATAACGCCTTTCTAGGTGAGTTTGTACAAACTGCTCAAATATTCCCATGCGCATGCGCCGAAAGAGTCCCAGCTGATTGGTTCCTTTTAATGAATTTCGGACTTTCGTAAACGTGTGGGTCCAGAACTCGTTGGTCAGTAGCATGGATTAAAAGATGGCCGTGGTCGGCACTGTCACTGTCAGCTTGTATCTTGGTCGTGGGTTGAGGGGATGGATGACTGATGGAATGATTGGTCAATGCAGGACGGAATGTCGAATGGAGCGGTTCTTTCTCTCTCTCAACACCCCCGCCCACAGTAATCACTCCTCCCCCACCTCCTCCAATAGCCGGTACACCTCCAACAAGCGCCCCACTTAAATTTCGCTTCGTGCTTTCAAGGTTACAATTTGTCCCAATGGTGAGATCAGGTGCGGGAGACATAGGAATTGGTTGTCCACCCTCTCCAACAAGCTCTGGCGGTGTCAAAAAATAGCGACGTTATGATTCAAATAGTTACATAATGATGACTGCATGTACATATTTGAAGCAATGCGCTAAAAGCTATACTAAGAGGGTTCACTCGCACCTCCACACGACATATATGTGAACACACCACCTGTGTGCAGCGAGGCGCTTGTAAAAGTGTCTATCTTAAAATCCCATGGAATTTTCTGATCAATTCAGAAGGGAAGATGATAGCCTCTACCAATCACAAGACTCCATATCATAAACAAAAGCCGCATTACGACGATACCCGAGAAGTGAATCAACAGTCCAATGTGCTTTTGTTAATTTTATGGTAGTGGACTCATTGACAAACCCATCACATATCTAGTCGGAGTGAGCCCTCTTAGCTTAGCTATAAAGCTATAAGCTCTTTGGTAATATCCTAGGGAATCTGCTCTTTGTTTGTAAGTGCAGCTGGAATGGCAGCTTACTTTTTGATGACCAGTAAAACCAATAACAAGAGCGATATACCGATGACAAGCCCAAGAGCCACGCCTAGCGCCGACACGACCAGGATACCTGTTACAATTCATCAACTCGAGGACAATTCATATGATTATGAACACGATGATTTGAAAATTGTTAGATCATGTGCCGTCACAGTTCTTACCGAATGGGGACGACCAATCTTCTGATAAAATATGCCACAAGTCGTCAGTGTCACCATCTAACACGCATGTGGGCAGAGATATATGTCTATATATATATATATATATATATATATATATATATATATATATATATATATATATATATATAGATATATATATATATATATATATATATATAGATATATATATATATATATATATATATATATATATATATATATATATATATATATATATATATATATATATATATATATATATATATATATATATATATATTTTTCTTACTCATGCTTTGTCAGTTTATGGTAAAAACAAAATACGCACTTGGTGGCATTGTACAGTTGTGGTTGGGTGTGCCTTCGGTAATGTGCCACGTATTGCTGATACACTGCATCCTCCAGATATCGCCCTCTGTACCATTGCAGCCTGCATCAACGTGCTCTCCCACCCTGACCATCCAGCCCTGAAGTGGTCTGGCCGGAGTGGCACAACCAATCGCTAACACATATATACCATACCAAAATATTAACCTCTTGATTGCATATTTGTGTAAACAGGGAGGTATGTTGTTACGGATATTGAAAATAATTTTCGAAAATTTGATGCTCTAAATGCCAAGAGAAACTACAATGGAGTAATATTTGTAATAAGACTATAATGAAAACAGATATATGGTGAAAAGTAAAAGCAGAAACATTCATCGCGCGAGGTGCCTGGCAATGCCTGAGCACAGGGTGTTGAGAACCAGGTTTCGTAATAAAGGGTTGGTTTGCGGAATCAAGAGATGAAAATACCCGGCTGGATGGTTGCTTTACATAAACAAATAGCAACAGTCCGGCGAAGTGCTGCTAGCTTCCTAATTCTGCAAAAAACAGTCTTTGATGTTGAAGCCGATGATATCTCTTACCAGTTCAAGCAGACAAAGGAGATGCATTTCTCCTTGCGTCTACGGTGATGGACGAGTTCAGTTCATTACCCAATAAATTGATTATTGTTGACAAAGCTTTTCATTTACTATTAAATCAGGATATCACTAGAAAGAAACATTATGGCAAATTGTGGATTATCCACTTTATTTTGCATATAAAGTACTTGCAATAAGAACGCTTTCAGTGGACAAATACCCCATGTGTCACAACCATTGCGGCAGCGGTACGTTGATCAAAGACGCAAGAAATAAGGCACAATGTGTCACGCAAAAACAGTAAAGTCACAACGGAAAAAGCCTGTCTTTGAACAATGATGCCACGGTGCTTTGCATGTCATTTTATCGTTTGTCATGAAATCAAGAGCTTACGAGAAGAAGAAGTTTCATACAATTAGTCCCAGACGACCAGGCAGAAAAACCGAGAGACAGTTCCTCAGTTTATGTGAATAATTAGTAGATATGCGCTGGCACTGTTTTCAAAGAAAGAGTATTGTAAAAGCAAGTGTGTGTGGAAGCGATGCGTCAGACAATGCATTGATAAGGTCGCTTTTATATAAATGTCATTTGGATGAAAGCATGGTTGCACATTGTTGTCAGCTCAGCCAATGTGACGCCATGGCAGCAGATAAAGACCAAGTTATAACATGACTAGCAATCGATGCAAGGCATCATATGGCAGACCACAGGTAGATATGGCGACTCTGTAGTCTGCATCTTCATTAAGGATGCGATTACCGAGATAAAGTGGTACACCTGTCTCCCGTTTAGTTCTTGAGGGGGTTGCTGGCGTCGTTGTGCCGTCCAACAGCGCTGATAAGGACGATAAAGGACGCCACGATGTCAACTCAAGTTCATCTCGCCAGTATAGTGCGCAGATTAGATTACGCGTCTCCGTGCGAAATCCTGCTAGTATCATGCAGGACCGCACACACTATGGCTTTCGGGCGTTGACAGTTTGCTTTGGCTATGAGAAAATTCCTCATTTATCTTTAGCAATTGCCTAAAAAAGAGGAAAATTGGGCAATTTCTATTGCTGAGATGTCGAGGGTTCATATTCGTAATGTCCAACTCACATTTCCAGTGCAATCTATTCCACTTATTTTCAAATAAAACAGCTGACACTATAAATTTGTCTTTATCACAAAATCAGCTAAAACATCTATTGTTTATGAATTTCAATGCTAAAACCGTTCGTGAAGAGGGCCATGGTCTCATGTTTAAAATTTGGGTATGCATTATATACCTAACCTGTATCAATTTATATTAACAACTATTAATAATTGGATGCAGCAAAAACGGCACAGGCCATATTGCGTTTAGCGGCCTGGGGCTCAGCAAGCATCCTATTGGTGATATAGGTTTTTTCCAATCTTCGCACTGCGTCCATAATGGGTCAGACCACCTTCTTGCATTACGGCGTCTCTGTTACATTTGGCTTCACTAATAGCACATCCATTCATAGGACCACCCTGAGAGCCAGATATTCGTCGACCAAGTACTGCCCACCATTATTTTTCACACAGTGTTCTCCAATAACAAAAACACCTTGCACGCGAGCATGCTATGGCATTATCTCGTCCAAAGGGACTCTCTCTGAAACAATTAATGTTTGGTGTTTACCAGGCCTCTCTTCCTGACACGCGTCGATGAATGAAGTGGGCCGTGATGCTAATAATTTTGTGAGTTTAGATTACCATATATCTTACATATATTCCAGTCAGTCTTAAAGTATGGCAATCAAATCCTTTCTTGATTGTTAAGTATTATATATGACAGGTGAATTTCCACATATCGTCATCTATCGCCAGTGGTTTATCTTGAGGACGCCAACTTTGCGTAGGTTATGGTTACCACAACCTTGCCTTGATCCACGAGAATAATCTTATATTATCATTCTTAGAAGATTTGTAGGACTGCATTATCCTATTTTAGCCATACAGCACACCCAAATAATATATTTCAATTATATTTTCGAACATCTCACCAGAAAACAGAACTCGAATTTTGCCACAGACTTAAGTGAGGAAGTGGCCGAATCTGGTGTCAACGCGAGCCATCACGAACTCAACTGGGCCATTTGTCATAGAATAGAATAAATATTTTTTCTTCGCCAATTGCGCGCAAGCACTTCAAATAGGACATTGTATCATTATCTTTGTAAGCCTCTGAACATATCACGAGCTCATAGCGATACATTTACCGCAAACGGCCTACAAACAGTGGAATTTGCACTGACACTTTGTTTTCTTGCAGAATGGAATCATTGGTAAGTGTTGTATCTCGGCATGGTTCTGGAAAGTATACAGAAATATGTATGTCTGTCTGTGGTATTGGCTTCTAACCAAACCATCAACGCACGGAAGCCGTAGTCCTCGCGCGCAATTATGCTATGCGGACAGTTGAACATTCATCATGATTATTCGAGATACACTTCATTTTATGAGAGTGGCTAGATGATGAAGTCTTGCATGCTGGGCTCAGTGTGTCACTGAAGCAGGTCGTTTGACCTCATAGCCAAAAGCATTGAAACGCCAGTTAATCTCGACAATTTGTCGCTTTTACAACACTGCACTCCATCAATGATCACACTACAAGGAACCCTTGTTGATGGTACTAGAAACTAATAACAAGCGATATGACAGACAGCTCATATATTTAGCTTTTATGGGCCGTGGTAAGATTGTTTTATATAAGGTAAGATTGTTTATATAACGTCATCTGCCTCAATTGACTTATCTGCCTGCAAACCTCGGCTCTGAAAGCAAGATTGTCGATTGAATCGGCTTTAATGATAAGAAAATTTCCCCTCGAAGGCAAGCGTCCGGCAACAAGATCACCAAATTCAGACGATACGTGTGTACACATCAGGCATTATTTTGAGCATAATTGATAAAAAAAATTTAAAAAAAACATGTATGGATTTGTCAGCTATAATTGAATGTTAGCATTTTTGGCCTGGTGCCAGTTGAGCGGAGACATAACATAGAGTCAGTCCACTGCAAGGTTCAAATTTACTCCTTTAAGTATTTTTATCTTTTGCCATTTCCACACGGTGAAGGTCCCTCGATCACAACTCAGTGAAGTCTAGGACGACTTATTAGCATCTTACGCCAAATGGATAGCAATAGCTTGTCCGCATTTCAATAACAATTTCTCTGCACTTACTAACCAAAGCCGGCACCTCCTTCTCTGGAAAACTTATAAAATATTCAAGATTTCTTATCGTCAAGGGAACATGACAACGCTTTGATGCCGAGCTACTCTGCTAATAACGAGAGAGCTCCCCGCTATTATTATCAGAGAAGGCATAACAAGGTAGGTTGATACCCACTCCTTTCCAATCCGGATGGAACACGTGTAGGTGAACAACACCTGGAGTGAGATGTGAATTTCACGTGATCCAACCGTAAAGTGTTGATTACTGAATATAATATGATTGCACCAAGCCTTGCATAATGATGACATTTCCATTCTCTCGAATCGTCCAATTTCACAGCCTTAGTTAATAGACAAGTTGGATAGAATTACCCGCGTTCTTTGAGGAAGACAGAACACACAGACAAATAGAACAAATATTGCCTAGTCGGATTCGTGATTAAAAGATATGCGTTAGAAAAGAAGACCAAGGTCGCGCTAAAAATAATTATCTTGGTCAAGAAAGGAGCAAAAATATTACACTATCTAATTATACCCTCCAGCACTATATTTAACTACAAGAAAAACTCGCGCTCGTCATCAGGAGCTGATCTTTTGCAGATGAGCAAAGAAGGTCGAAATAGTAAACATATACAGCAAGCAGGTACACTGGGTACATGGGCTGTCTCTCTGTGATTCAATGTAATTAATCATAGGAATAGCCAGAACAATTGGAATGTAGGAAATATATAGCGTATAGGTCATAACAAAAAGATGCAATATTGCCCCGTATGAAGAATATCACTCTGTAAAATGTGATATTAGCAGCCTTTCACATGTAATAAAAAAAACCTTTTCGTAAATTATTCTTACTCACACTTCCTGGTAGAGCAAGCATGTCCCAATACGACGAGCAATGTTAGCATATTGGCGGCATACATGAAAGCAGAACGGTTAGATCTGGCAAAGGGTCGATAGAAAGCGCGGAGCCCGTCAGCATCGTGACGCCATGATGTCTGGACAGGTGCGTTGATACAGTGTACCTGCCAGGAAGACCGACGCCACGGAAACTGTTATCCATTTGTTGCAAATGTGGTTTATTTATACGCCACTACCTGCAACAATACCTGTGGCAACATGGAGTCCGCTAGCCCCAGCCTAAGCAATGTACCGTAATTAAAATTTAACTTCGTCGCTTATTTTCCTTAGATATTAGCTTTTAGCGGAGAAGGTGAGTTGAGGACGTGCGTTATATTCAGCCTTCGTCGGCAAACATAGTTCAGCATGTTCGTCTCAACCTAGCTTATATCGGCGCTTGTTTGTCCATGCGAAACCAAATGGAGGAGAAAACAATGGGAACCAGGCGAGCAGCAGCAGCGCTCCTGGCGGCAACATGCTCAGCCAAAGACAGCGCCCTTGGCGACAACACGACCCGTTTATGACACATGAGTAAATCAAAGTACAATGATTCTAGCGAGAGAAAAAACCGACTCTCTTTTTAACATTATATGTGATTAATTAGCAGGTAATCACTTGACAGGTTGAGGGAGAAGAGCCGGGTGCCTTCTTAGCCGACCGATCGTGCACCTCACCTGTCGACTAACACACACGCACATACACACACACATACACACGCCAACTCACTAACACACTCACACACGCACACACGCATACAGAAGCACGCACACACAGGTATAGAGAGACACACACCTATGGATAAGTACAACCACAGACAAACACTCGAAGAAATACACATACGCACCAACACACTCTCATTAACACACACACATATAAAGACAACATGTATGTATGTAATGAGCTAACATTACAATGCGTTATGTGCATGGGGTAGAGTTATGGATGACCGCACATACACTACCTGTCCGTCCATCTCAAAGAACCTTAATCAACTTACGTTCGTAATGCAGCAGAAAAGACCACTCTGCGTTACTCGTTATCGCTATCTTGACACTGTTGGTCGTGGAGCGATGCGCTAGCACCCTACGGCGGTGTCTGCCTTGACAAACGACCGTTTTTCTAGGGATCAGATCCTCTTCAATCACGGCGTATTTCTCACATCGCGAGTTTGGCGGGTAGTAGCCAGGATTACCCCTTCCGGTTCCGCCCGAATCCCGCACGACCTCGTTCAAGCCATCTCGTACGTACGTGTAGTCATACAGAGTGATGTTCAGCTGTTGTCCAGTTCGTGTTGTCAGTAGCCAGGGACATTTATCAGAACCTCTGCCCGTAGTGGCCGTGACGTCACTGGCGATATAGCCCTCGGAGTGAGCCCTGATTGGAATCGGAGTCGCGCAGATCTTCGTATCCCCTTGCTGAACTGTGCGACCACAGCACACAATGCATAACCAATAAAATATAGGCCAAAAATGTTAATATTAGATCAACACAATGGGATATGGATTTTAACAAGGATTCGTGTTTCATATAGTTTGCAGTGCATTATTTATTAATTATTTCCTGTGATTCCATGGCAATTAAACAAGTAATTGTATAATCATGCTGTGATACTGATGCACACACAATCTACCCTCCCAAACCCCCAGGGGGGTTGAGTTGCTATATTTGGTTAGCTGTTATGTTTAACTTGACAAGCGAGTCACGGACGGTGTGCTGCCACTTTAGTCATCTGAGATCCAGCGCTGATTAAATCTGGACGTGGATCCGTTAACGAAAGTAAACTGGGAGCAAAAAAGATGTGAAGCAGCTCAAATCAATGGTCCAACACTTAGCCAACTCTGCCCCCACATATTGCCACATACACACATCACGCACACATCACTAACAGAGAGAGAGAGAGAGAGAGAGAGAGAGAGAGAGAGAGAGAGAGAGAGAGAGAGAGAGAGAGAGAGAGAGAGAGAGAGAGAGAGAGAGAGGAGAGAGAGAGAAAGAGAGAGAGAGAGAGAGAGAGAGAGAAGAGAGGAGAGACAGACAGACAGACAGACACACATTTTGACAAACACATGTTTTATAAATATTTATATGCATTTATATGTATTTATACATATATATATATTTACATATAGATGTATATATATATACATACATATACATATATGTTTATATATTCAGACACACATATAGATGTATAAATATATATAGTCATATATATATATGTACATATATAATATATATATATATATGTATATATATATATATATATATATATATATATATATATATATATATATATATATATATATATATCAATGGTCCAACACACAGCCAACGCTGCCCCCACACATAGCCCACACACACACATTGCTAACACATACAGAGAGAGAGAGAGAGACGAGACAGAGAGAGAGAGAGAGAGAGAGAGAGAGAGAGAGAGAGAGAGAGAGAGAGAGAGAGAGAGAGAGAGAGAGAGAGAGAGAGAGAGAGAGAGAGAGAGAGAGAGACACACACATTTTGACAAACACATGTTGTATAAATATATATATATGCATATATATATGTATTTATATATATATGTATATATATTTACATATATATGTGCATATATATATATATACATACATATACATATATGTTTATATATACAGACACACACACACATATATATATATATATATATATATGTGTGTGTGTGTGTGTGTGTGTGTGTGTGTGTGTGTGTGTGTGTGTGTGTGTGTGTGTGTGTGTGTGTGTGTGTGTGTGTGTGGGTGGTGTGTGTGTGGGTGGGTGGGCGGGTGGGTGGGTGGGTGGTGGGTGGGTGGGTGGATGTGGGGGTAGGGGGGTGCATGTATAACTCCTTCATACAAACTAAGTAATACAGTTACACAAGCACTCACCTCACCCCTTCATCTAATCGACTAAATATACGCCATTAACAGTCAGCGGCAGCGCCATTAGCCGTGTTCAACATGAGGTCTGTAAGTTGATAAGGAGACAGACTGCCTGTCATCGCTGAATGCATTTACTTCTGCCAGACGCCGGTAGTCTACCGCAGCGTAAAGCCAGTGAATGATGCAACCAGCGGCGAATTGGCCGTGCAACACTCGTTTGACTCGGTGTTTTCTTCCGAGTAGACATCATCTTTTGTTGGCCCTATGGAATTGTATTTCTGTAAGAAGTGAATGAAAACGGAGCGAAGTGTCCACTCCAGCAGGTACACCCAACGATGGAAAAAAACCAGTATTGAAATCAACAAAATGTGGACGATAGTAGCCCCGTTAGGGGGCGCATGGTATGAAATACACGGGCAGATGTCCAGAAGGACGCGAGCAGAGCAAATAGGATCTTACTCTAATCCGCCCTCAAGCTAATAGATTGATTTTGTTAAGTAGTGGGGCTCGCAAGGCTGCAGCATTCTGGGTTGGATTACGGGTGGATTCAGCAAGTAAATAATTCTTGCAAATCTCTGAGCGAAACGTCCAGCATCCAGGACCATAAACAGCCTGGTGCCAACATTTCATACCGCTGTCTTCTCGGGACTTGTTTCGCCCTGAGGAATGTATTGCTTTGGGCGTTAGGGATTAGGCGGAGCTTGCAGAAAAATAACCTACACACTCGAGTTAGGAGGAGCCATTCGTCAGGGCGAGCTGACAGAATAATGAAGAGGTATTTAATCAGAAGGACCATGTAAATGAGGATGTTAGTAGCCGGGGAAGACATGAAGGGTTGAGGGATGTGGGAGGCGCGACGATATGACGTGTTAGCCGGTCTGTGGGGACGAGGATGGAGCTCGTTGACGTGTAGGCCAGGCAGTATGAACGAGCAAAGAGGGCCGGGGTGACAAGTGTAGCGAGTAAGCTGGTTCCGAGGACGCCCCGAGGACGCTGTGCTGCCAGCATTTATGATTTGATGCCTGGAGCAGACGACGACGACTGGTCAATATTCCGGCGAGTGTTATCAATCGTGATGTGAGGTATTCTACCGCGAGCCATGCACTCAACTGCCTTCTCGACACAGGCGTATATCCTTCAACCCATCGTGGACACTCGTAAAGGCTTTCATGGTGGTGGTGGTGAGACGGAGCCTGGCTGATCGTGTGCACTATGTGTGTAATTGGCGTGTGCACGCGTTCCTTATTTCGGTTTAAGTGTGGTTTGGTGTTTTTTTGTGTTTTGTGCGTGAGCTCGTGTGTGTTTGTATGTGTTAATGAGTGCTTTCAACTGGTTGTATATGATTGTGTGCTTAAATGAAAATGTGCATGTCTGCGATTGAGGATTGTTGTATAAATGTGTCAGCTTGTGGGTGTATGTGCTTTTGTGTGTGTTAGTGTATGTATGAATGTGTACACACATGAGTGCTATTTAATGTATTAATGCTTCATTGTAATTGTGTGTTTGAAACTCACAATGAATCTGGCTACCTAAGTAGTATTCGATATCATCGAAACATGATGGGCAATAGATGAAATGCAAGCAGCTGTTCTACATAACACAGAGCAGCTATCACCTTGGTGGGTGTAAATACTGAAGGCTAAATCACTGGGGGAAACAGCAATGATGTGCATTGTCTCCTCAATGATGTGGACTCTCTCCTCAATGATATGCATTATCTCCTCAATCATGTACATTCTCTCCTCAAAGATGTGCATTCTCTCCTCAAACCCCCTCACAGAGAAGACCTGGTGGACGCAGGCAACTGATCTGTCTTTGGAGACACAGCCAGTTAAATACATTCTTCCATCAGCTCCACGCTTAATGAAGTGACAGATACTCACCTTCCAGACAGGAGTAGCTAGCTTCTAGATAATTCTTATAGGCGTTGGCACACGGCTGCTTGGCGCGTAACGTGGAATCTGGTATGTCAAAAATGCAAGAGCGCCTTCCTGAGCACCTCCATTCCAGATGGTCGATGACGTCAATAGAACAGCCAAGATGCGAATTTCCGCAGCGTCCCTTCTGTTTCCGGCCATAGTAGGCGGTCTCCATGATGACAGTGTGGTTTGGAGGGCATGTGGCATTAAATGTCTCAAACTGACAGTATTGCTTGACTTCTGCAAACACAACAATAATTCAGACAAAATAACTATCACTGTTCCAGGTGGTTCCTTTTATCTTGCAATGTATGGGAAATTATGAGGTAAAATACTCATTTGTATTCCTTGCTATTAAATTGACTCATGTAACGAATGAGGTTTCATTAAAGTAGATAATGATGCGAGAGCAGGATGTTTTTGGTATTGAAGGTTTCTCTATTGGTAAATACTGCGAAATCATATATCAGCAAGGTAGTAATAGATTTAAAATTAAGGGATGCATTAAAACGCTTCAAAGAGATCAGGATCATTTGAGAAAGTTTGTCTGCCGTGGTGATGTAAGGTAAGATGGTGGACTAGTCAATTTGGCGTAGGCATTCGCTGAACAATTGTCGAGAACCGCGCTTGCCACAAGCCGTCATTATGATACTCCCCCCTACCCGCACCATTCAATCCGCCGCTTGCCACAATCCGTCATTATGATACTCCCCCTACCCACACCATTCAATGCATTCTCCCCACAATCCAACTTTAACATGACTCCCCCTACCCACAACATCACTAATGACGCGGCAACTGCATTCTCCCAAATGACGCAAACTTAACATCACTAATGACGCGGCAACTTTAACATCACTATGACACGGCAACTTTAATATCACTAATGACGCGGTAACTTTAACATCACTATTGACACGGCAACTTTAACATCACTAATGACACGGCAACTTAAACATCACTAATGACACGGCAATTTTAACATCACTAATGACGCGGCAACTTTAACATCACTAATGACACGCAACTTTAACATCACTAATGACGCGGCAACTTTAACATCACTAATGACGCCGGAGCGTGCTCGTGAGGCTCTGGCGACCAATGAAACCAAACGCAGGCAGTCATTGCAGTCATTACCTCAGCAATACCGACGCATCAGTTCACGCTCACACAGAAAGGTGGCTGTATTTCTTCACAACAAGACTACCAGATGACCCACGTATACTCATCCAGACCCGCTGATCCATCTATCAACCTAATATCTACCAACCTTTTTTTGACAAAACACACAACAGTAATTTAATTAATGCTGACACGAGATTTAAATGCCCCTTATTTGGTAAATTCCCCAAATATCGATTAAACGCCGATCAACACCAAGTCAATGAATTATCCAATTATCAATAATGCTTACGGAACAATAGTCACCCAGCTGTAAAATGAGTGCCAAACTTGAACCGAAAGCCATCTTACACACATCACTTATCCTAGCGCAATATCAATGACAAGCATTCCCAGTTCACCAGACAAGGGTCTTAAACGCGAACAGGAAATTCTTCGTAGCAAGTTGAAGAAAAACATAGGTGTAATGATCACACGGGGGAGGCACCATGATGGATGGCCACCGAGGACCTTCACTCCCGTTGTGCCGTACATGACAGTGGCGGAGGGGTGATTACTGACAAATTAGCGTTAGCTCTTGACAGTTACCCTAGTACGCAACCAGGAAGCTTGAGAACCCCCTTTCACTGAGAACCAGCGCGACGGAGCGTTGTTTGATGCGACGCGTCGCGACGGTAGGTAGACAGGTAGAGTACGGTTGTGATGATAGCATGGCGTGTGTTATATAGAAAGGAGGTAATAACGCGCGGTGCAAAGGACGCAGGCGTGCGGTGTTCATGGTATATAGCTGCATGCTATCGTTTGATTGACATATGAAATATTAAAAAGGTATATATGAGTGCGTATCTATAATATGGCACCAAAGAATGCGTTCATATTCTGAGTGCCAAGAATGCCACTGTTTTGTCATCTGAGTTCAGAGGGTCAGCTGTATGCGCGCAGGTAGTTAACTGAGCGCGCGTCTGAAGTCAGCCAAGTTAACGCAGGTAGGATACTGAATGCACATTGGTAATCAACTGAGTGCATATAGTTAACAAAGTGCTCATTTAGTTAATCAACCGGGCGCACGTTGGTAGTCAACCAAGAACACATAGGTGGTCAATTGAATGCACTTATAAAATCAACTGAGTGCACGTAAGTAGTAAATTGAGCGCACTTAAGTAGTAAAGTGAGTGTATATAGTTAATTAACTGAGTGCACGTTAGTAGCAAATTGAAGGAAATTAAGAAGTAAACTGAGTGCACGTGAGTAGTAAACTGGGTGCACTGATTATGCGTTCCTGTGGTAAGGCATCTATGGCAGCACATCACATCTCCTTAGATGGGCAGCAATTATATACGGTCCGTAAACTGAGTGCATATAGTGTATCAACTGAGTGCACGTAAATGATCAACTGAGTGCACATTGTTAAACAAACTGGTACACGTATGTTAAGAGGAGCTAAGCCTCTAGTGTTTCTGTGAGGGTGTCACATACCTTCCTAGCACCAAGGATACCTACTACAAAATGCGCACCAACCAACGTGTATTTGATCAAATATATCCAGTTTATAGAAACATTCTTTACACATATGCTTTTTTGTCTACTCAGACAGCAGACTATACGTTGTTATGGTGAGGCATCTATAGCATTACATCTCATTTCATCTCAGATGGGCAGCAATCATGGGAACTCACACACAATGTCTCTCGATATGGGCCCCGCACGCGTGTGTTTTAGACAACTTGCCATAATGCGTTTGAAGGGAACACTGGCTGTGAGGCCTGCCCTGTCTGCGACCTAAGTTGACCCCTATCTGTCTCAACAAAACGCTAGCTTCACTGTCTACCCTTTCTCAGTTCCGGTAATGGAAGCCGTGTAGCGAGACCAGGAATGGCACCCAATTCGCAGGGCCCATTTGAGACGAATCAAAGCAACTTGGTCCATACAAATGTAGATAGCCAGGGGGCCTCTAGGGGGGACGTACATTTGTCAGTTAAGCGTTATGTCATCAAATTACCACATTCTCTGATATATCGATATTGAGTCTGGTATCGATTTTCAACAGCCAAGTGAGTGGTAAATTTATCAATCGAACACACACAGAACCCTCGTTTAGAGATTCTGATAGCGATCTGCGTGCAAGCTTATTATCCAACCTAGCCACCAACTCAAGACGCAGCGTAGTTCATAGTGGAAGTAGGCTGGTATATGAGCGAGGGAGCGTGGAGGGTCGGGGTCTGAAGCAGCAAGGTGTGAAATAAGCCTTCAGTGGCTGACAAGTGGCGGTGGACGCGTGTTATGTTAGGTCTCGTTGGATCACTAGCTATCGGCCGTTAATCACGCTGTACTGCTCTTGGCGCAGGAGGCGATGTGACAAGGGTTGATCACGCTGGTAACGAATAACCACGGGTAAAGGTTAGGAGGAAAAGATGCGATTGCTTCCCCGGCTGAAAGATGAGGATGAGTTTCCAGACATCTTGCGCACTCGCCTCGTTATCCGAAGAAGGTTATACGTAATTAGTGACGTAGTGAGATACGTAATTAGTGGCGTAGTGAGATACGTAATTAGTGACGTTGTGAGAGACGTTATTAGTGACGTTGTGAGAGACGTAACTAGTGACGTAGTGAGATATACGTAATTAGTGACGTAGTGAGAGACGTAATTAGTGACGTAGTGAGAGGTGTAATCAGTGACGCAGTGAGAGACGTTATGGAAGACGTACATACGACGAACTAGAGCTTACAGCCAACAGACAACCTGGGAACAGAACGTATCGTTAACATAGTTTCCTGCTTCCTGACAGTTCATGATCATTTAGAATCTCAGGCATCAGACCTCAATTTAAAGTACAATTTCTATGAGACTATGAGTTTGACAGGTCGGTGTGTGCGTTTCATCGGTTCGTCGATGTATCAGTACGTATTGTGAGGTCAGCATGCTTGTCTAGTGCGTTATCTGAGCGGGAGTTTGACCAGGATAGGATCAGGTTTTGGAGTTTGTTGACTTAGTATTCTACGGATTAATGTGATTCTACATTGACCACGACAGAGTCTGTGCATATCACATCGCTCATCGCAGTGACTTAAGGCGACTGCAACGAGATTAGCTTTCATCGTGGGCAGCCACATTTGCTGCGGTTGTGGGTTGAAGAGCGCGGAGCTCAGCCTGAGTTTGCTGAATATGAGAAGTAAGAACTCATACAATCTAGTCCCGCAGCCAATGTCAAAACGGCATTGATTGGCAATAGATTGAGCGAACATGGCCATGGGCTGTAACTCAGAGATAGGCTGTTCATTTACCATAATTCACCGACGTCGCCGCCTCATTATGGTCGATATTTGTAACGAGTGATATTCGTACTTATGTAGATCAAAGTTAGTCAGTCTTAATTGCAATCTAGGCTGATGAATTCAATTATGAGGGCGACTTTGAGTTTTGGGGCTTCTGGTGGGAGCGACAGATTCATTCCAGTCAATTCGCCCGAGTGCGCTGCAGCAGTGCTGAAAATTGGGCACCAAACGAACTGTACAAAAGCGACTGATCTGATTGCAGCTGCGAAGATTGCAAATAGCCGTGGGGCAATGAACGTGGTCGGCAAGAGGCAGTCAAATCGTGTTTCAGGGCAGTCGAACCAGACCTTTATCTGACTATGAATGAAGTTGTGTAGGTTCGGGATACCCCAATCCACCCCACTCCACCCCCATCCCCTCACTAACCCCTCACCGAGCGCCGCACTTTACACGATGACCACGCGCGTATTCACACAACCTCAATATTCCATGGCAATCTTAGCTTGAATCTCCTCACTAACCGACGACAAATGCACGACGTGACCTCCATCCTAAATTTGCAATCTGTCTTGCGCCACTCGATGGCTGCGAGCAGCTCCCAAGAGGAAACTAAACCACTGCAACTTGATTTCGAATGTTTTCTAAGGATGGCCTGGCACAAATCGACGCAGGAATAATTGTTCGGTGGGATTCTAAGGATTAGGTCATAGCATATTTCTTTCGCCTCCAGTCGAGATCCAAGTCAACACTTGCTCCATTATGACCGGTGTATTTACATTGCCCTACTGGTCACAGGCCTGGCGGAAACATTGACACCATTTCAAGATGGCGACGCAATAAACGAGGAAATATAAGAAATAAAGCTACGAGGAAGGGAACCTCAAATGAGCAATGAATTGGTGTCAGCTTGGCACCGTAATAAATACATCAAAGAGCGCAGTCAGATCTGTAACTCTGATACGATAGTGAATGCGCGTTAGAAATGGATCTATATTTCGTTCAACGTCATTTCCACGTACCACACTTTTAATAACACTACCATATATAATTCCGCAATCTAAGATATTAATTCATTAATTATTTTAAGCTATAATTCTTCCGCTGGCGTTATCTACTAATCAGACTACGCAAACCAGATTGCTTCCAGATGCATAATCGTCGATTTAAGCTATAATTCTTCCACTGGCGTTATCTTCTAATCAGACTACGCAAACCAGAATGCTTCCAGAGGCATAATCGTCGATTAAAACACCATTAATATTGGTTAAAGAGGAGTAGTATATATAGTGGCGGCTGTAGACCACCCCTCAGTATTCCCATGTATAAAGGCTGTAAACAACATCACCCCATTCCAATCCTTAAAACATCCCAAACAAAAAGGCGTTAAAAAAAAGGCGACAAAAAGGGAGGGTAAGGATGGACTCTAGCACACGTAAAATAACACCATCACAGTCTGTCATGTGACACTACACATGTGAATAAGCCCCAGGAGTTGTTGACTTTGGCTTTCCAAATAGTTTAGTTATCCAGCCACATATTGTGTCCGCTGTAATTAAGAGTAGGCAGCCTATCAGGGGTTTTTGGTGCAAAAGAAACCAGAATGTTTTTGTTTTATCTATAACCTCGTTCTTGTTCTGTTGAATGAGAGATTTATCCTGGTTTTTCATCGATTGTAACATATTGGGATGTATTTACAGGTGGAACCTACTTAGTTTTATCAATGTGCTGCTTATCCATGATGAGTCTAAACTCAATATAATATATATTGCAATCTCCCAGTGCAATGGTAGGATTTACTCCCAGTGGATATAACCATCCTTGTTACCGGTATGGTTAAGTACCGATTGATAAATTCCCCAGTCATGCCGAGACGAACGCCCATAGCAGTGGCAGTAGCTATGGCGAGTATTGTGGTCATCACATTGACCCTTCCTGCTTCAAGACATCTGCTAGCAGTGACTAAAGCAGTCTACGGTCCGCTCCGATCGAACTGCCCATCAAAAGTTCTTGTACATGGTAAATTATTTTGCTTCGTTGAGACTGATCTCATTCAGTCGATTTGAGTATTAGGGGTGCAACTACTGACCTAGGTGATTAATTAGAAATCCTCAGTGATGTGAAGTTGATTATACCAGTACACATGCGCGTTGCTATATGCCAGTGTAAACCCATACATTCATTCAGCAGGCGTAAGTCTGACGTTTCCTCGTTTTGTGATGGAACTCTCTTCCATCACACGAAGGGCTTAGTTTCAAGGTTGCACCATCCCTCAGAGTTAATAGAGTCCAAGTTCAAGCTTAGCCTAGCAAAGTTTCACAATCCCCAACTTATGGAGTTTAAAGGGTATATCAAAAACTAGAACTAGCTAAGTATGGAAACATACACACATACAATATGCATGGAAAACTGGCTTTTATTGCTTAGAGAAAGAGGGCTGATGCAAGAAAAAAACACAATCAAAATTAGAAAAACCAAACCATAACGGACCATATAGGGGAAATAGATGAATCAGTAGCATAGAGAAAAAGTCATCACGGTTTCTGCGCACGCTCAATATAGAGATTTTACAGAGCCACAACCCATTGCCACTGCGGCGACTTGAGGATAAGTAAGTATACAAGCTGACAATCAATGTATATTTGAGGGTTATTAAGGATACTGTTGAAGCTAATGTTAGTTTCATGAATGAGACGAAAAGCCTGGAATATTGAGTAGTTACACAGCCAGCACTTGTCAGTGATGTTAGAAGGCAATATGTCAAGGGTTATATAATTCCTCATAATGATATTCAACCCCTCAGCTCGATACAAATATATATGGAATTTAACTTACAAAATCCGGGGATTCGATCAATGACATTCTGGTACTGAAGAACCTGCAGATACTAAAATGGGGGCCTCTTTCAATCTATAAAGTTTGAGGCCATTAACTGAGGAAGTATCAAATCAGCTATATAGGCAGGGCGTGTCTATCAAACATTTAAACCTGAGATGTGGCTAGGAAACTGCTACAACACGCATCATCAGGAGGGACCCCATCGGGTCTTCTATGTTGTCACGGGCAACGACGGGGTCAACTTTTCGATGTTTTATCAGGAGAGCTCCTGACCACAATATATGCCCTGTGACTTAATATGCGATTGACAGACGTTAACAACAAGGCAGTTGAGGCTTCTGGTCCTTTGTACTCCTGTGTATACGTTGTCATGGCTACAAAACTCAACATTATAGATAACAGTGTTTATAATAAACATTATGGACTCATTAAAACACCTCAATCGGTGATTATCTGGGGCAAGACAGGTAAGGGTGAAACTGATTTTGAACTTGATCTGCTAAAAGGCAATTTACATATGTTCCTGTCAGAAGATAACAATACTCTAGCCCACAGTGTCCTATGATAAAACCCGCCCAAGAATCCTGGTTGATTCTTAAGAATAAATCCTTGTCCCAGGTGAGTGTCTTCATGACAAGCTACGGCTTTCATTTAGTCTGTTTTAGTGATGACCATCAATGATGACTGCTTTTCCACTAAGTCACTGACCCAAAATAGGATATGCTTACTAAGTCACTGACCCAGGAATAGAACACCCAGTAACAGAGCAAAACAGAACAATCTAGAACAGATCACTCAGGAGCAAAACAATCAAGATCAGAGCACTCAGAAGCAAAACAATCAAGATCAGAGCACTCAGAAGCAGATCAATCAAGATAAGATCACTCATGAACAAAACAATCAAGTTCAGAGCACTCAGGAACAAAGCAATCAAGAGCAGAGCACTCAGGAGCAGATAAATCAAGAACAGAGCACTCAGGAACAAAGCAATCAAGATCAGAGCACCCAGGAGCAAAACAATCAAGATCAGAGCACTCAGGAACAAAACAATCAAGATCAGAGCACTCAGGAACAAAGCTATCAAGATCAGATCACTCAGGAGCAAAACAATCAAGATCAGAGCATTCAGGAACAAAACAATCAAGATAAGATCACTCAGGAACAAATAAATCAAGAATAGATCACCCAGGAGCAGATCAATCAAGAGCAGAGCATTCAGGAGCAAAACAATCAAGATCAGATCACTCAGGAACAAAGCAATCAAGATCAGAGCACTCAGGAACAAATAAATCAAGAGCAGAGCACTCAGGAGCAGATCAATCAAGAACAGAGCATTCAGGAGCAAAACAATCAAGAACAGATCACTCAGGAGCAAAACAATCAAAATCAGAGCACTCAGGAACAAAACAATCAAGATCAGATCACTCAGGAGCAAAACAATCAAGAGCAGAGCACTCAGGAACAAAACAATCAAAAGCAGAGCATTCAGGAACAAAACAATCAAGATCGGAGCACTCAGAAACAGAACAATTAAGAACAGATCACTCAGGAACAAATTAATCAAGAGCAGGGCACTCAGGAACAAAACAATCAAGATCAGATCACTCAGGAACAAAGCAATCAAGATCAGAGCACTCAGGAACAAAGCAATCAAGAGCAGAGCACTCAGGAACAGAACAATCAAGAACAGATCACTCAGGAGCAAAACAATCAAGATCAGAGCACTCAGGAACAGAACAATCAAGATCAGAGCACTGAAAACAGAGTCACCAAGCAGAAGGAACCACTCTTTGACACATTTCTATCATTCTTTTTTAATTCAAAGTTTCATAAGGTATAGGTTCATCAAATAAGCTATTAAGCTGCCATACTTTTCCAATATTTGTAGATTTAATTGGTTCTTCAAGCTTGTTGGTTGCATTTTTGGGTATTGGTTTTTGTCTGAAATGTCCAACAGAGAAGCGATGGGCTTGGTGTGGACACAACTGTTGTGCTTCCATTATACAACAAACCAGCATTTGTCTGACAGGGATGAGGTGGGTTGAATTGGAAACGTTTATCTTATCTCCTCCCTTACTCATCTTCCTCATAAACAAAACGGTATACCCACATCGTTCACACACATACAACATGATTTAGGTATAACATAAATATTCCGCACCCCAAACCACTTGAGCCCTAAAACGCCCAAAACTGCCGACTTAAACATTAAAAAGGTACGGAAGCATTTCTTTGGTCTTATGTCTCCGGTGGTCCACAGAACCCTCCGCAGCAAGCGCCCGTACCGCTTAGTCTGTAATTATCCAACACAGGTTATGTTACACTAATTAACCAAATGTTTTTTTACCCAAAATACCACACTGGTATGATAACTGACAACTCTTCCGCCACATAAAATAAATAAAGAAATGAGGACAGTTTGTACAATTAATTCTTTAGATGTAAACGATGATCAATCTATCTAATTACACACAAGAAATTAGTGCAATGACAAGGAATTCGGTATGTGGCTCCTATAAATAGCTAAGAAAACATGCTGCCCAAAAAAAAGAGGGCAGAGTTCATGACCTCTGTGACGTCAAGCGACCCCGCCGATAGCGATCCGAAGATTGCACACTCAATCCATTTCCCGGAAAAAAATGATTTGAAATGATTTGTAAACTTGCAGGGTAAGGCGTATATGAGTAAAATCATTGGTTTGTAAGTGCAACATGGCCGATGACGATATAATTGTCTCATCATTATTAAGTGTTTCGCTAATGCAGTACGATCTATCTGGTCTGACTTGCATACATTTTCTTTATTTATACGAGGTCAGAGAGATGAGGCATTTTAAGACTCGAGTGTCTGAGCTTTCGGTTTGGAACTTAACGCACTGGACTCAATGACAATATGCAACACGCATCTCCCCCCACACACGACACAACATTCACTGCGTACTTACCTTTGATATGCCAACAGCATCAATTATGGCCTTGCATCATTGAATTATTTATGGTATGTGTCTACCTGGCACGCAGTGTGGGGTCTCGGCAGACCCCTTCACAACCAACCAAACACGTACCCTCCGTACACCCAGCCAGACGTTTCACATGATTGCCTTGCTGCGTTCATCTGTTGGGAAATCCCCATAAAAAAATTCTTTAAAAAATTGGTGTGGGCATGGGAGTGATAACTTGCTCTATGGATGCAAAAGGTATGACGTCATTGTAAGCCTTGTTTATAGGACATGGGACTTATATTTGGATGGTCTAGAACCGCAACTTTATATACTACTAGTGTCATTGACTCCGATGACAACATCATGAGTTATAATGCTTCCAGTGTTTCTAACTTCAATCAAAACATCATCAGTTATCTTGCGGTGGTGATCAATATGATATTGATATTTTCTTCAATAGAAATAAATATCGCCGACCACAACGCTTCTAATGGCGTTCACTTCAATGAAAATTACCCATTTATGTTGCTTATAATACCGTAATCTCCAATGACAACGTCACCAGTCTTATTGCTTCTTATCGCAAACTATAATGTAAAAAGATTTGTTTCAATCATTTAGATGTAATTCCTATCATCTCTCTGTTCCGATTGGGTAAAGTTGGCAAAGTGACTCTGATTTTGACTCACAAAAATATGCAAATGAGCAAAGACCAGGTCGATAAACTGCGCATCTTTATTTGGTATTATCGCCCAAACTCCGTCCGTTTTCATCTTCAGAAAACTGGTAACTTTTGCCATGAGCCATATTTGGCTCATAATTCACGTCCCATCAAACATATACAATCGGACTCTAGAAAGCCCGTATGAAATCCGGGTACACCGTATCAGTTCCAAAGGATTTTTGCTACGGAATTCGGATGATTTAAAAAAAAATACAACTTTGATGTGATCGGTGACAAGAGTCTCAATGATACCAGTAATGACCACCGTCACACCAGCTATTAAACAGCACACATCCGCGACAAGCTAGGTGCCCAGTCACTGACTTTGAATTGACAAACAGGGCAAGTCCATTTATTCTCGGTGGCGTTGTAATATTACAGGCTATGTTCAGTTGCAGCTCTCTTCGCTTCAGGCATCACAGTAATACGTCACGAGGCGGCACATTGGCGCGTGGTCTGCCATCTCCTGCTTACCAATGCACTCTTACAAACTCACACTCCACCCCCCCCCCCCCCCCCAACGCTCTATTCATCGCTAGCCACCTGAACCAGCCACGGACGCAACGCATGCCTCGTCGCTGCGGCATGCTCACCGACGGCCACCGATTATAGCCCAAGGCAGGCAATAATTACTCACCATCGTCAATATTTAATCGCGCGCAAACGAAGGTGATACGGCAATGTCTCTGTCGAGTAGATTGGCTCTCGACTGAAGCACCCTGAGCAACCTCCTAACGGTATGCAGGGGATCTCCGAAAGTTTGATTGACATGGGTGGATTCAGCAGGGCATATGCCACGGGAAAATTGTGTACCTTTAATAAAGACTCCTAGATGTTCCTAGTAACGATTGCTCATCCGAATCTAAACCAAATTTAACAATAAACGAACAGATAATAGATAGTGATATAGGGTCAGATTGCAGGCTCCCCTTTTATATCCGAATGTGGGTAGCTCTTAAAGGTCATGTAGTTCTATAAGGTCGGACTGTAGGTAGCTCTATTAGGTTAGACTGTAGGTAGCTCTATTAGATTAGACTGCATGCTGGTAAAAATGTAGGTGGCTCTTTATGGTATCTAGTTCTAAAAGTTTTGACTGTAGGCAGTTCTACAAGGTCAGAATATAGGCAGCACAATAAGGTCAGATTGCAGGTAGTTCTATAAGGTTAGACTGTCGTGGGCTCTAGGAGGTCAGACTGTATGCAGCCCTTAAAGAGCCAAATGTAGGTGGCTCTTTAAGGTCAAACTTTATGTAAGTCTATAAGGTCAGATTGTAGTTAGCTCAAAAAGTCAGACAGTAGGTAGCTTTATAAGGTTACACTCAAGGCAGCTCAAAAGGTCTGATTGTAGGTAGCTCCTTAAGGTCAGACTGTAGGTAGCTCTATAAGGTCAGACTGTAGGTAGCTCTATAAGGTAAGACTGTTGATACATCTATAAGGTCAGGCTGAAGGTTGCCCTATGAGGTCAGACTACAGGTAGCAGTACAAGATCAGCTTTTGGGTAACTCTATAAGGTCAGATTGTAGGTAACTCAATAAGGTCAGGCTATAGATAGTTGTGCAAGGTCAGATTGTAGGCAGCTCTATAAGGTCATACTGTAGGTAGTTCTATAAGGTCAGGCTGTAGGTACCTCTATAACGTCAGGCTGTAGGTAGCTCTATAAGGTCAAGCTTGAGGTAGCTCTATAAGGTCAGGTTGTAGATAGCTCTATAAGGTCAGGCTGTAAGTAGCTTTATAAGGTCAGGCTGTAGCTAGCTCTATGGGGTAGACTGTCTATAAGGTCAGTCTGGCTGTAGCTAGCTCTATGGGGTCACTGTAGGTAGTATAAGGTCAGGCTGTAGGTAGCTCTATAAGGTCAGGCTGTAGGTAGCTCTTTAAGGTCAAGCTGTAGGTAGTTCTATAAGGTCAGGCAGTAGGTAGCTCTATAAGGTCAGGCTGTAGGTAGCTCTATAAGGTAGGTAGTTCAGGTTGTAGGTAGCTCTATAAGGTCAGGCTGTAGGTAGCTCTATAAGGTCAGGCTGTAGATAGCTCTGTTGGGTAACTGGTCAGGCTGTTCAGGTAGCTCTATAAGGTCAGGCTGTAGGTACCTCTATAAGGTCAGGCTGTAGGTAGCTCTAGGCAGCTCTAAAGGTCAGGCTGTAGGTAGCTCTCTTGAGGTAGCTCTACAAGGTCAGGTTGTAGATAGCTCTATAAGGTCAGGCTGTAGGTAGCTTTATAAGGTCAGGCTGTAGCTAGCTCTATGGGGTCAGACTGTAGGTAGCTCTATAAGGTCAGGCTGTAGGTAGCTCTATAAGGTGTAGGTAGCTCTTTAAGGTAAGGTAGGTAGTTCTGGTAGGTAGCTCTATAAGGTCAGGTAGCTCTGTAGCTGTAGGTAGTTCTACAAGGTCAAGGGTCAGGCTGTAGGTAGCTCTATAAGGTCAAGCTGTAGGTAGTTCTATAAGGTCAGGCAGTAGGTAGCTCTATAAGGTCAAGCTGTAGGTAGTTCTACAAGGTCAGGTTGTAGATAGCTCTATAAGGTCAGGCTGTAGGTAGCTTTATAAGGTCAGGCTGTAGCTAGCTCTATGGGGTCAGACTGTAGGTAGTTCTATAAGGTCAGGCTGTAGGTAGCTCTATAAGGTCAGGCTGTAGGTAGCTTTATAAGGTCAGGCTGTAGGTAGCTCTTTAAGGTCAAGCTGTAGGTAGTTCTATAAGGTCAGGCAGTAGGTAGCTCTATAAGGTCAGGCTGTAGGTAGCTCTATAAGGTCAAGCTGTAGGTAGTTCTACAAGGTCAGGTTGTAGATAGCTCTATAAGGTCAGGCTGTAGGTAGCTTTATAAGGTCAGGCTGTAGCTAGCTCTGTTGGGTCAGACTGTAGCTAGCTCTATTCGTTCAGACTGTAGGTAGCTCTATAAGGTTAGGCTGTAGGTTGCTCTATAAGGTCAGGCTGTAGGTAGGTAGCTCTAAGGTAAGGTCAGCTGTAGGTAGCTCTATAAGGTCAGGCTGTAGGTAGCTAGTTCTGTAGGTAGCTCTAGGTCAGAGTAGGTAGCTCTATAAGGTCAGGCTGTAGGTAGCTTTATAAGGTCAGGTAGCTCTATAAGGTCAAGCTGTAGGTAGCTCTATAAGGTCAGGCTGTAGGTTGCTCTATAAGGTCAGGCTGTAGGTAGCTCTATAAGGTCAAGCTGTAGGTAGCTCTATAAGGTCAGGCTGTAGGTAGCTCTATAAGGTCAGGCTGTAGGTAGCTCTATAAGGTCAGGCTGTAGGTAGCTCTATAAGGTCAGGCTGTAGGTAGCTCTATAAGGTCAGGCTGTAGGTAGCTCTATGGGGTCAGGCAGTAGGTAGCTCTATAAGGTCAGGCTGTAGGTAGCTCTATAAGGTCAGGCTGTAGCTAGCTCTATAGCAGGCTGTAGGTAATAAGGTCAGGCAGTAGCTCTATAAGGTCAGGCTGTAGGTAGCTCTATAAGGTCAGGCTGTAGGGTCATAAGGTCAGACTGTAGGTAGCTCTACAAGGTCAGGCTGTAGGTAGCTCTATAACTAAGTATAAGGTCAGGCTGTAGGTAGCTCTATAAGGTCAAGCTGTAGGTAGCTCTATAAGGTCAGGTTGTAGATAGCTCTATAAGGTCAGGCTGTAGGTAGCTCTATAAGGTCAGGCTGTAGGTAGCTCTATAAGGTCAGGCTGTAGGTAGCTCTATAAGGTTAGGCTGTAGGTAGCTCTATAACTAAGTATAAAGGTCAAGCTGCAGGTAGTTACATAAGGTCAGACTGTAGGTAGTTCAATAAGGTCAGACTGTAGGTAGCTCTATGAGGTCAGACTGTAGGTAGGTCTATAAGGTCAGGCTGTAGGTAGCTCTATAAGGTCAGACTGTAGGTAGCTCAGCCTACCTAGAGCTAGGTCAGACCTAGGTATAGGTCAGACTGTGGGTACCTACATGTGGTGACTGTAGGTAGAGGTCTAGGTAGGTAGCTCTATTAGGTCAGACTGTAGGTAGGTCAATTGGGTCAGACTGTAGGTAGGTCTTTAAGGTCAGGCTGTATGTAGCTCTATTGGGTCAGGCTGTAGGTAGCTCTCGTAGGATAGATAACAGGGGCTGCCATTGTCGCCTTCCGATATATTCTGGGACATTCGCCAAATCGACTTCCTATGGCTATTCATCGTTAATGAGTTTTTGCTGTTAGTTACCATTGATGGGTTACCAATGATTGGTTTAGCACGGGCTTATCTTTCGTGAGTGATTGCTATGTCACCTTCAATGAGTTAGTGCCGCTAGGTACCTTTCATGAATTAATGCTAAGTTTGTCACTTCGGCAAGTTACCTTTGATGAGTTTCGATACTTTCACCTTGGATGAGTCATGACTTAAGATCAGGCCGTCATTGCAAATTGTTCATTCCCTCGGGACGAAGCAATGTCCTTCCAAACCATTTCGGCTTGGAATCAATGGACTTGTTGTGATAAATTATGCATCGCGGCGTCCTGAGTTGTTTACTCCGGAAAACTAGACTTTGTTGAACGTGATACAGTGTAAATTTTATTGATAGCGAATTTCAGTTAATTTCAGATGCGCTTAAGAGACAGGCATTCTCTCAGACAGCGGAGTAATCCTACAAACATCGCTTTCCACAACGAGGTGATGGTTACCACGGTGATGGATGAAGATGATTGTAACGTTTGGCACAAATCTCTTGCCAAGACATGGTTGCGAACCCCCGCCGCTAGGATGAACGTCATACGGCCATTGGGTCGGAACTGAGTTCGTGTGGAAATAGTAAATACCAGGCCCAGTTTCGTCAATATCAAAGGCTGCGACTTCATGAAGCTTCGAGTCGTTGATCAAGTCGGGTTGTTTAATACAATACGACAGCCATCACCTGATCAGCAAACTGTGTCACGGCCAGGTGTGATCGTAAGAGGGCGACCCGAGAGAGCGGGTCGTCACTTTCATGACAGTAGATTGACATTTAAGACCCTGACAATGGAAACAAATTAATTTAATCTTGTTGGGATGTGAGGCCTTCTATTGCGAATACGTGCAAAAACTGAACAACGGGTATACCACGAATATCGTGCCAAGCTAACGATGCATCGCAGAGAACGTTGTGAAATGATTCGGGTGCCGTAGACTTGGCACTTTGCGTTGTTGAAATAACGAGTCGGGTGACACGGAATTTTAGGGGTCAAATTTTTCTAGAAATGTCTCCGCAGCCTACCCCTCAGAAACCTTAAGCAAATATCTAAACCGCGCCCCCCACCATCGATAGAACGGATCGCGTTAAATGACCATGGAATTTGAACGCCTCGGTGCCAATGAACACCTATTTATGAATAATCATATACAGTGGGCAGGTCATCAGAAGATTGTTGTAGCATGGATGTGACGATTTCAATCACGCAGTTTATAAAAACCGGATATGGCGACAATCGTAAAAATGATGGCCAGCGAATATGACCATAGCGTGTTGTGTCGGCTAGAAACGGCACGCCATACGTTACGATCAAGCTTTTAACACGCCCATAGCAATCAGGTAGAGGGGCGGCGCCGTGAACCGCTGATGTCTGGCCTCCTTGAAGGCCACCTATAGCTGGCGACCAACACGCACAAAGCTCTTGGGGCGGCCGCATACAATAGCGTCTTTTGTCTCATTTCAATGCTGTCTTTGGTGTGTACCTTATACTCAATTCTTTGAGTTCAGTCGAGCGATTCTTACAAGCATCTCCTCCACCCTGAGCCAATAACCTGACGTCGTCACGCAATTCTTACCCGTGACGGAAAGTAATTGTTAGTAAACAGTACATTGTCACAGACATCCGGAACACAATCTTTAACCGGGCTGCCCTTCGCAGACGGGCAAACCGATCGTTTTATCGAACAGGTACTTACCCGGGTAGCTCGTATCTATAGAGACAATCACATCGAAGACCAAAGCCAAAATTGTAAAGATCATCGTCGTCTGAATCCACAGCACAGCAGAGGTATGCTTTGCAAAGATCATGATTTTCTCGTCATAGTCCACGCAACAATTTCAAGTCTGTTTATTTGGGGGACTTGCAGCTAGGTCCTCATGCCAAACGTACTCACTTAAAAGACATCACTTTTTACTGGCTGACTCACATGATCAAGCGGCCGCCAACAACTAGTTCATGTTGAATGGGTCAGACCTGGGTGATATTGTTGTGATTTCTTGACTGCGGAACAAGCGAGGCAAAATACCCCTTCCTTTCAGAGCCACCGTAATTCCGACACACGATACTTGCATAGAATGCGAATCAGTTCGTCTTAATTTACATTCTTGTAACGTAAGACGTAGCCTGTAGCAGCCAGCGATCTATATTCCACGAAATCGAGAACTTGGCTCCCCTTAACAATCATGTCATAGTCGTCTGTTCTTCCTGATTGTCTCCCACAATGCATCTGACATGCCAATACCAGAATGGAGGGGGAAAACTTGCTTCCGCCCATCCGCGTGTTTTTCGATGGCAAATACTCCCTTCAATTGCTCTCCCTTGGCGATCTCAGCGACTTCGCGTGCCCAAGCAATAGATTGGTCTGCAAGGCAATCACCATTTTACTAGATGATATTTCCGATCAATCCCAGCGTCTTGTAAAGGTAAGCACGACGATAGAAAGAGAGAGTTTGTTCCAACGTGGCAGTATTCACAATGCGTAGATCAATTAGCGCGTTTTGAGAGAAGCGTTCCCGACAGAGGTTGTGGCGAGATTGCCACTCGCTGCGGAAGAGGACATCTATACGTCGTTTTCCACGGATTATTGATTTGATGCAGACATCGGGTGGGTGGGGAGTGGGGAGGAAGGGGTCCCTAGGGTTCTGCGAAAACTTCCAATTTGACGGATTTGCGTTCGGTATGAAACCTCGGAACTGTGAGTGTTGTGGTCATTTTAATTGGTACGAGGATAAGTCGCAAGTGTCCTCCGCGAAAGTGTACCAGGGTGGTAATCTGGGAATGAACTTCATCTATTGCGCCTAAAGCTTTTGCGATGTATTGTCGGCTTATTAGAATGGGGGCAGGATATTAGCTATATAAAGCACATAATCAGTTGCTGGAAGCCGACTCAAGACAAGGGGATAACATGATTTAAATGTATTGATTTCCACAGATATTGATAGAATTACAGTTGATAACTAATCGATTTCAATATTGGTGAATAAAAAGTTAGTGCTGCAGGTTATAAATCGATGATGGCAACGGATGCTCAAATCCAGAGCGACTGAAAGTGACACTCTCCAGGGCAACGGCGGACGCGCTCGGGGATTACGCGACAACATCGTCTGTTTTGATTCGATTTCGTACGGAATAAAAGATAACTGATTGTAATGACTTTTTTCTAAATCGTCGATTTGTAAAAAAAAAGCGTCGAAACTTTGTAACAAAAATGTGCAAACGAGAGCTGAACTAGTAGAGTAATAGCATGCGCAATTCAAAATTTTTCTCGTATCATCTCTCAAACTCCGCGCCAATTTCTCAACTCGGGATGCCTTATAGTTTGTGCCACGTGCAATATAAGATTTATTAATCACGTCCCGTTAAAAGTAGGCAATCGGTGCTGTACAAACGCCATTAATGTAAACAATGATATTCGACTAAACGGATACCAATGTCAGTGTGGGGAATCTGGCAGTGAAATATATCTTACCCCATAATCTTCATGAGCCTGGATGTAATGCACATTTCAATTCGCAATACAAACTTCCGATGACATCGACAAACATTAATGGTTTGATTTCACGGGAAAACATCGAGAAATGTCGATCGTCGAAAGAACAAGTCCTTTCGAGTGATGGGGATGGGGAGAGTAGGAAATGAGAGAAGACATTCTGGAATTTGCCGTATCTAAATCGGCTCTGTGAGTGGTTGACGTGATCTTCCCAGGAGATCCGTATTTCCTTAATTTAAAATTCCGATGCGTTATGATGCAACTTTATGACAATTTTTTAAAGTTTCGCCTGAGAGAATGATGAAGAAAGGAAAGAAATTCGGATGATCTCGTTTTAATACACCGATCAGTTTATCTGTAACGATATCCATGCGTTCAGCAGATCTTGTTTCTTTGTCGTATATCTTGGAAACATTATGCAGACGGTTGAAATCTGTGTTCATTGACTAATCTCAACATTTTACTAGGACGTGCACATATATATATATATATATATATATATATATATATATATATATATATATATATATATATATATATATATATATATATATATATATATATATATATACACACATATATAAGCGCACGGTGGATCCCTCAAATGCCGTCAAATTCCCTGCACTCGCCACCCATGAGCCCTGCAATGAAACCCCGACTGTACCCCAGTAACCCGCAACCTCCATCATCACAATGTACACAGGTTGGCCAGCGTAACGTACGAGCCCTCTCCTTTTAAGGGCGCCCTAAACAACACCGGCAACAAAACTCCTTCCACTTCACCGACCCCTTGATGGATCGTGACAAGCACAAGTGCCATGGCTGCCAGCGTTGGTTTACGCCCGCTACAGTCAGCCTCTCGCCGGGAGCCTCCTTCTATTGTTATGAGCAATCGGGTGTTTACCCGGGACCGTGTAGAGATAGGTAACCTTAAAGTGCTCCTCCTCAAATATCAATGCCCTCTTTACGTTCTCTCACAGAGTTTTTTCTCTACAGCTTGTTTCGCCATGAGGGCGCTGAGTCTCATGAGGTACTCGTGCTGGTCGTATTACTCATTTCATCTCGCTATTACTAGTGTACAAGGCACACTGGTCAGCATCTTGTTACGCGAATCACTGCCTCTGCAGCTGCTGATGAGGGGTACATTTTAGAAAGCCAAACAAACTGACCACTCAGCGCGTTAATCAATGACACTATGACTCACATAGGCCGTGTGGATGTTGTTAGTTGCCCGTACGTATAACTTGAACTCCGGCGCTGTGTGCTGCCTGTAGTGGCAATATTGATAAATGATCTAACAACGGCATCCAAATTCTACCAGGTTCTACCCTGAATTAGAGTTGACAGGAATTAATTACTCCCTTGACTAGTTGGCTCAACGGTGTCGCGTCTGACTTCCGTCATAGCAGCGGAAATCGGCGAAATGGGGCGAGGGGTGAGATTGAGAGCAGTGATCGACGACAACGAAAGCCCAATGTTTAGTGAAGACATCCATCGCCATTCATCAGCTTCGCCGTATGGCGGTCGGGGCGTGAACCAACGTTTCTATTTTCGTTTTACGCTACGATCTCGCCGAAGTTTAATCTTTGTATAAATATTCCTTGACGACATCTGTTGTCAAGTACCATATTCGAGGTAAGCTTTCCTAAATATCGAAGATACTTTCTGAAGTTTTCTAGGATTTCTTTAAGTTTTAGAGGACCCGTTGATGTCATGCAGCGTCGATGTGATATTAAGTCAGTTATCACGTGACATAACAATCTGTTAGTTTTGCAATCCACCATCGGTGATATTGACGAATTTAAACGATGATTTGTACTTGGTGATAACTATCAAACGCGGCCACTGTCCTGACGAAAAGCGCTTTCCCGGAGCCTGACTACAATGACCATCATCCCTAACGAGGGAGTGATGTATCGCGTCTGGTGGAAGTCGCCTTGTTTGACGTACGATCAACACCGCTGTGGATTCAGATCGCGTATGGCTGGCATGTTAGCCGACTGGAACGGACAATCGAAGGAACTGAAAACTGGAGGAGTGATGAGGATAATTCATCAAGTGTTTTTTTGAACGGAATTTTTTTATTTGAGAGGATATGAACTACGTTGCGACAGTCGTGAGGGGGTAGCATCATTTTACCGCACGGACTAAAGGACGACGGTTTGTCTCGTTTGCCTAAAAACTGTACGAACACCCCCTCGCCCCGTGCGCGTACACCCCACCACGCCCGGAGTTTTTATTTTCAGCTGACCTTCTAAGTGGACGCTTGATTATGATTGTGTGAAGTAAAGAAGACAGCTCATTGCCATGGCTAAATAAATCGTGAGTATATGTCAGGTTTAACATAAATAAACGCAGCATGCGTTAACGGTGCGTCACTGTAAACCAGTGCCTCTTAAACTGGTGAATGGTTCGCCCGAGGGTGAATTAATTTTTTAGGGTCGAATGAAATAAGAGAGAGAATAAGACGAAAATTACCAAAAACATGAGGAAATTTAGCCGCTGGTGAATGAAATTGTTTTAATATAAGATGAGGGTGAATGATACTGAAATAGTTTAACTTTTAATATGCGCTGCTGTGAACGACATCTAGATGGTCTGTCTATTTTGTACATTAGGCATTAGGTATTGAGGGGATGTGGTCAGCAATGATTTAAGAAGATATATACAATAATTGCATCTGTAAATGCCTTCCAAAAGTTCAGTCTACTTATTTTGGTTTGGGATTAAACGTGACTGTGGCTTCCGTGTATCATAACGTCTCAAAGAATGCGACTGCAATACGTATTGAAGCGGAGCAAGACGACCCTGGCGCCATAATTATCTCAGCTACGGTAATAAGTCAAAATTAGGATTACTAACTTCAAATTATTATAAGCTTGACGGTAACAGTGGGTCATACAGGCAGCACAATGACAAATGTAGGACTGATTTATCGTGATGACTCATTACCCAGCGTTGCCCAGTCCGAAAAGAGTCTATGGGATGAAATTACTTTGACAAGATGCACAATAGACATGAAAAGGAAGAAACGGTAAGTGAACCACTGAGTACAGTTTAAAGAAGTACACTTCGACATTCTGCAGGTGTTCCCGTTAAAAACAGTGAATCTACATTGTTATAAGCGGCTTTCACGACTCCAAATATAGAAAGATTTTATTGCCGTGACTTTTTTCATAACGTCGTTGCCCTCTTGTGGTCCGAATTACGTCATAATATAAATAAGATAAGAAAATAAATTTATGTATTTATATAAATGTCTTTATTGGATCAAAGAGTATGAGGTGAATTCATAGATACCAACGAGTACTTTCCAAGAGCATGACCAAACTTTAACCTTCATGCGTCATAATGCGATCGTGAATACACGATAAAGGTTCCCCTTTGATATGAAAATATAAATTAATATCAAAGTGGTTATGGTCTGCTGTCTCATTCCCTTATAAAAACGAACACACAAGTTCCCCATAGTTAATACTACACATACAGACATCATACTCTATATGATAATTACAGCATACCCTTACACACGACCACTCATGGAGTAACTGCTAATGACGGAGAAGTCATAACGTTTGACACAGCTAATGACGTAAGGCTTCAAAGTGATGTCGTCATGACCCCCTCCTACCCCACGTGGCCCCCACAAAATGGCGTGTAAAAATCCCGACTGGCTCCAACAACAGGAGGTCCTTGTAGCATTGCTATACAAAAAAAAAATATACATTTGACGCCATGTAATTTGTTATTAAGTAGGTTTCTAACGGCTGAATCCTCCATATGTTGTGCCACAGTCATACTCTCAATAACCATGTAAGTTTGATATTTTTCCTCTTCATGGTTACTGAGATAGTGCCTCCCAGACCTGACTAGAATGCTACGGAGAAAAGGTGTCAAGGAGCCAGTTAGGACTTCTATCAGCGATGTGACGTCATATTTGTTATCCCTATAATGAACTGTTAAGATTTATCAGACTTTGTACCAGATTCACATAAGTAGCTCATGCTGAGATCAAGGGCTGCACGTTCCCAAGATCCCAATGTTCTCTCGGCTTCCATGTACTCTTGGTTCCTAATATTCTCTAGGTTTCCATGTACTCAGGGTCCTAAATATTCTGTAGGTTTCCATGTACTCTTGGTTCCCAATATTACCTAGGTTTCCAGGTACTGTTGGTTTCAAATATTCTCTAGATTTCCATGTACTCTGGGTCACCAACATTCTGTAGGTTTCCATGTACTCTTGGTTCACAATATTCTGTAGGATTCCATGTACTCTTGGTTCCCAATATTCTGTAGGTTTCCATGTATTCTGGGTCACCAATATTCTGTAGGATTCCATGTACTCTTGGTTCCCAATATTCTGTAGGTTTCCATGTATTCTGTGTCACCAATATTCTGTAGGTTTCCATATACTCTGGGTCCCCAATATTCTGTAGGTTTCCATGTACTCTGGGTAACCAATATTCTGTAGGTTTCCATGTTATATGGGTCCCCAATATTCTGTAGGTTTCCATGTACTCTGTGTCACCAACATTCTGTAGGTTTCCATGTACTCTGGGTTCCCAATATTCTGTAGGTTTCTATTTACTCTGGGTCACCAATATTCTGTAGGTTTCCATGTATTCTTGGTTCCCAATATTCTGTAGGTTTCCATGTATTCTGTGTCACCAATATTCTGTAGGTTTCCATATACTCTGGGTCCCCAATATTCTGTAGGTTTCCATGTACTCTGGGTAACCAATATTCTGTAGGTTTCCATGTTATATGGGTCCCCAATATTCTGTAGGTTTCCATGTACTCTGTGTCACCAACATTCTGTAGGTTTCCATGTACTCTTGGTCACCAATATTCTGTAGGTTTCGATTTACTCTGGGTCACCAATATTCTGTAGGTTTCCATGTACTCTTGGTTCCCAATATTCTGTAGGTTTCCATGTATTCTGGGTCACCAATATTCTGTAGGATTCCATGTACTCTTGGTTCCCACTATTCTGTAGGTTTCCATTTACTCTGGGTCACCAACATTTTGTAGGTTTTCATGTAATATGGGTCACCAATATTCTGTAGGTTTCCATGTACTCTTGGTTCCCAATATTCTGTAGGTTTCCATGTACTCTGGGTCACCAATATTCTGTAGGTTTCCATGTTCTCTGGGTCCCTAATATTCTGTAGGTTTCCATGTACTCTGGGTCACCAATATTCTGTAGGTTTCCATTTACTCTGGGTCCCCAGTATTCTGTAGGTTTCCATGTACTGTGGGTCCCCAGTATTCTGTAGGATTCCATGTATTCTAGCTTTTCATTTACTCCATTTATTCTTTTGATTCACACATTCTAAAGATTTACTCCTGATGGAGATGCTGATCCCGTTATGATGAGCGTCATGTCGTAGTTAAAGTTTACTGAATTGTGAAAATGAGGACATGCCGAAGAAAACCAAACGCAAGATGACCTCGCTGAATCGTATTTTATGACAGAGGATGAACCCGTAAGATTCCATGCAGTCTGTGTTCCCAATATTCTCTAGGTTTCCATGTACTCTGTGTTCCTAATATTCTCTAGGTTTCCATGTACTCTTGGTTTTCAATATTCTGTAGGTTTCCATGTACTCTGGGTTTCCAATATTCTCTAGGTTTCCATGTACTCTGGGTTTCCAATATTCTCTAGGTACCCATGTACTCTGGGTTTCCAATATTCTCTAGGTTTCCATGTACTCTGGGTTTCCAATATTTTCTAGGTTCCCATTTACTCTGGGTTTCCAATATTTTCTAGGTTCCCATGTACTCTGGGTTTCCAATATTCTCTAGGTTACCATGTACTCTGGGTTCGTAAAGTTCTCTAGGTTTCCATATACTCAGTCTGGGTTCCACATATGTCTATGTACTCTGGGTCCCCAATATTCTGCAGGTTTCCATGAACCCTAGGTACCTAATATTCTAGAGGTTTCCATGTGCTGTAGGTCTCCATATACACTTGGTTCCACATGCTCTCTGGATTTCCCTGTACTATGGGTTCTCAATATTCTCTAGGTTTCCATGTACTCTGGGTTTAACATATTCGTTAGGTTTCAATATACTCTGGGCTCCAAATGTTCTCTACTATTCTTCTTCTTCTTCTCCCTATACTGAGCTGGGCTGTCAAAGAGCGTAGATAGCTCAATGTTCCTAATATTCTTTAGGATCCCTTGATCTCTGGGTTCCAAATATTCTCCAGCTTTCCATGTATTCTAGCTTTCCATGTAATCCAGGTGTTCATTTGTTCTTTCGATTCCCACATTCTAAATGTTTTCACGGCTGTCACGCGATGACTGCTGAAGGAGATGCTTTCTCGGCTGTCACTCGATGACTGCTGAAGATGTTCAGTAAAGGACACAGTTTTGCTCTCGTTATGATGTCGTAGTTGAGGACATAGCAGAGAATATCATACGCATGTTGACATCACCGAATTGTATCTAATGATAGCGGATGAACCCGTAAATGAACGTTATTGTTGCCAACTTCTCTTATGCCACTTACTGAAGGTTGAATTTAAGTGAATGAAATTCATCTTTTCTATTTTCACTATATTCCTTGAGTTCATGACGTAGGCTTCTAGCTAGCCCACGTTTATTGCCCTATGAGTCGCAAGTGTAAGCCTCGCATTCAATGTTTTACTGCATTATAAATCAGTGTCACATATTATATGAACAAAAATGGAATAAGCGCTCTGGTTCTTTCCCATATCGACAGATTAAACGTTCACTGATGCGTTTGTCTCAATCGTAGATTGCTAGGTGAATCATAACGTGGTGCGCTTACGTTCGTAATCTGGCATCAAGATATCGCTTCTCACAACAATCGCATTATCGCCCACCACCGCATTGCAACGGTAGCAACAAAGAAAATTTTCAGAGTGTCAGTGATGAGGTTCAACAACTCTAAAAGATCAACTAAAGTAAAGAAGTAAAATAATAGATTTCCCTATCAGTGATAGCGACATAGTGGTGGATTAAACTGGGCTAGACACAAATCAGAAATCAACTTTCAGAGTGCCTCAGCTTTTCCCTCTAGTTCGAGATTAGATCTTTCATAGCGCCGCACACAGGATAATATATCCGTAAATAGAGAAATCCACCACATCACAAAGTGAAAATTACATTATAATAAATGCTCACAGCAGACTAACATGATGCAATCCACTCACAAAAACTTCATACAATCCAAAATCACAACATTGTCCGTTCGACGAACGCAACAACACAGATGAAAACGAAGAAGACGAAGTAGTTCATTATTAGACAGTTCTTGGTTGACACACCCCGGCAGAATCATTCCATATAGGACAGGTTTTCAGATATAAAATCTGACGATCTCTCGTGGAATATTTCCACTGAATAATCCATATTCCGCGAGTAATAAAGTGCGTTAAGACTGGCGTAAAATATTGACAACTATCCCGCGGAGCACAAACGGACTGGTCAATTTCAACAAGCGTCACTGGGTTGACTATGTCGCTTCCGTTTTACTGTAATACTCCACGCGTTTAAACTTGGGGCTCTCGTAACAGTGTTTGCCTCGGGTCAGCGTACCTGTGCCCACAAACATTTTCTCTCCGGGCAACATAGGCACTGAAGAACCCGGGGATACACTCTGATGGGAGCCGTGACCGGTAGTGACCAGTACTTTGTCTTGACCGGTCACGAGCGTTGATTGTTCTGTGACTTGATTGCGCCAGATGTCTGCGTATTGACCCATCTTATATGGGTCTCCATGAGGGTAGTAGGGAAGAGTACTTCCTCCATCAGGAGGGTCCATTACGTCATCATAATGACTCTCCTGTCTGTTGACATCCTGGTTTCTGTGCCTATGTAGAAGAGGAAAGAGGTAGTTATTAATATATATATATATATATATATATATATATATATATATATATATATATATATATATATATATATATATATATATATATATATATATATATATATATATATATATATATATATATATATATAATGCTAGAGTATAAAGCATAACGAAGAGGCAACTAACTTTTTCATCCACATCATAACGATCGCCAAGAGGAGAACGCCAAGAATGACCCCTATGACAACGCCGAGTCCCACCACGATGATCAGACCTGAAAAGATACGTCATCACGAAATATAGAACGCTATGAACAACGCATTCCTTGGTTCAAATAGCACTTAGCGACCAGAGACAGTCATAACGTACCGAGTGGAGAAGTCCAGTCATATTCGCTTTCCTCCCATCCTTCCAGTTTATCTAAAATGGTAGAAGTATATAGTTGCACTAAACGCGATAACTATAAACTATAGGTTATTGTAGTCTACAGATGACACTGATTTTACCCGGCGAAGAGCAGTTCTGAATGTGCCCGCTCCATGACCCGTCTATGCAGCTCACATGGAAGGTCTTGCCAGTGCTATTGCAGATGATAGAAGCTTGGTTATTGTGGCGGTTCAAATAAGCACCAACTGGTACGTAGGGCATCTCACAACCTACAGCTGTGGACCATAAGCAAGCACAACCATGTCACAACCTACAGCTGTTGATCATACACAAACATGTCACAACCAACAGCTGTTGATCATACAAAACCAGGCTCAACCCATAGCTGTTGATCATACACAAACATGTCACAACCTACAGCTGTTGATCATACACAAACATGTCACAACCTACAGCTGTTGATCATACACAAACATGTCACAACCAACAGCTGTTGATCATAAACAAACATGTCACAACCTACAGCTGTTGATCATATCCAAACATGTCACAACCAACAGCTGTTGATCATACACAAACATGTCACAACCTACAGCTGTTGATCATATACAAACATGTCACAACCTATAGCTGTTGATCATACACATACATGTCACAACCCATAGCTGTTGATCATACACAAACATGTCACAACTTATAGCTGTTGATCATACACAAACATGTCACAACCTACAGCTGTTGATCATACACAAACATGTCACAACCAACAGCTGTTGATCATACACAAACATGTCACAACCTACAGCTGATGCTCATACACAAACATGTCACAACCAACAGCTGTTGATCATACACATACATGTCACAACCTACAGCTGTTGACGATACACAAACATGTCACAACCTATAGCCGTTAATAATTCACAGACATAACCAAATCCGAACCTACAGCAGTTTATCAAGTAAACATTGCATATTCAATTAGCAATTTCGGGGCAACTTTATTCTCATAACTTGCCTTCGTATTGAAGAAGGAAATGGGCAGCTGGAGGCGTTTGCTCTCTCATCATCACCTCCACTTCAATGACATTCGCCTCCGACAGAAACGCCGCCTTTTCCCGCTTATGGCCACCACATATATTGATGTTACGCTGCTGACCATTCTCGCTGACCACAGCTAGAAGTGGACATGAAGAGGATGACGCGCTCGTGTTGAAGTAAAAGGCAGTGATTTGAATTTGTTGACCAGGTTTGACGCGGATTGACCAGGGACATCGCGAACCTCCAAATCCCTTGTCGAGCGTCACCAGACTGGAAATGTATCCCGCGTTGTCATCGAGGAGGATTCGTTTATTGCCCCGGCATTGATGGTACGTACCTGTAGCCACTGTTCACAACAACAGCACGGTGGTTATTACCAGGTGTCATTAAGCCACTGTCAGCGGCAGCATGGTGGTTATTACCAGGTGTCATTAAACCACTGTCAGCGGCAGCATGGTGGTTATTACCAGGTGTCATTAAGCCACAGACAGCGGCAGCATGGTGGTTATTACCAGGTGACATTAAGCCACTAACAGCGGCAGCATGGTGGTTATTACCAGGTGACATTTAGCCACTGACAGCGGCAGCATGGTGGTTATTACCAGGTGACATTTAGCCACTAACAGCGGCAGCATGGTGGTTATTACCAGGTGACATTTAGCCACTAACAGCGGCAGCATGGTGGTTATTACCAGGTGACATTTAGCCACTAACAGCGGCAGAATGGTGGTTATTACCAGGTGACATTTAGCCACTGACAGCGGCAGCATGGTGGTTATTACCAGGTGACATTTAGCCTCTATCAAAAACAAAAGTTATAACCATGTGACATTTAACTTTAACAATCGAGCGCCTGGCAAATACCAGGTGACAGGTCTTGCATCGATGTAGATTATTATATACTGGGTTCGGAAAATTAATATAGCTTACATTAACGATTGCGGAAGTCAGATCAAAGGCTGTATCACAAGGGACATGTTATCTCATTTGAGAGTTCCCTTTTATTTGTAATATTCATGACAACGAGTAAAAAACTAGTTGCACGTGATGTCACTGACCCTACCTGTGACACACGTGTAGCTAGCCACCAGGTATGTTTTGATCCCAGCGGCACACGCAGTAAGCCCCAGACGATCCAACTCGATGACGTCCATGTGACACCGACGTCGCCCCGAGCAACGTGCATCCAGCAGCTTAGTGACGTCATTGGCGCATCCTAGCTGACCTCCGTAATCTCGCGGGGCACAGCGACCCAGACGAGGCAGCCCAAAATGTGCCTCATTCACTAGGATGACCTCTGTAGGGCCGCATGTGGCGTTGAACACCTCTCTCAGGCAGTATTCCTGTGGCTGGTCACCTAGATCACGAGACAAGTCAACACTATAAGAAGATTGAAGCGGAGAGCATTATGCAAATCATCTGCGATAACCACGTGATGTCATTGTGATATAGTATGGAAGAAATAGAAGAAGAAGAAAAAGAAGAAGAAGAAGAAGAAAAAGAAGAAGAAGAAGAAGAAGAAGAAGAAGAAAAAAAAAAAAGAAAAAAGAGGAATAAGAGGAAGAAGAAGAAGAAAAATAAAAAAAGAAGAAGAAGAAGAAAAAGAAGAAGAAGAAGAAGAAGAAGAAGAAGAAGAAGAAGAAGAAGAAGAAGAAGAAGAAGAAGGAAAAATGAACAAATTCTTTCACAAAAGCGTCCTCTCCCGAAATTTGACATTCATATTATTCTAGGGAAGACGGTGTATGTAATACTAATGTATGCGATGTTGATGGTAGTATCATAGTGGTCTAGCCTAAGCGCCTGTGCTGTTGGGGTGGGATTATAGGATTTAACAAGGGTAAAGATATAAGCTAATCGCGCCCTACGTTACAAAATCTAGGCGGTCAATATCGAAATGTTTAAATTTGAGGAAGAGAAATAAGTACGCAATTTTCTACAATGGCGGTTAACGAACGGACCTCCACGGATCAACATACCAGAAAACAAGCGCAAACATTCTATTGTGTTTTCTGATGTCCAATGACAATGGCGAGCTAAGAATGCTTTTTCCAGTTAGACGTTCCGAAGAAACGCGGATCTAACTGATTTACGGGAGTCGAGTTGCATTGCGCGGGAATATCGGTACGGACGATCTGGAGTGAGCGGGGAACACATAGACTGATGATATTTTTAGGGGTAAATGATCGGCAAGCGCGTTCAAACGCGACATGGGTGAGTCAAGTTTTCGTCACTTATCACGAACACCAAGGGCGCCTGCGCTAGACCATTATGATACTCTATCAAGCTCACAGTCTGTAGTAGTTTAAGAGATCCTATATATAATATAACTGCACGTAAGAGTGATGGTAGGATCATTGTGGACTAGTCCAAGCGCCTGTGACGAACACGAACATTGAAACGGGACTAAAGTTGGTTGGGCCTCTGGTCTCTCATTCTACTCGTCATCAGTTAGTGACAGGTAAAATGACAAGTAACGACTCTGACATCCACCCCAGTTAGCACCCCAAACAATTACAAGCGTCCCTACACATCAACCGGTTCTCAGGCCAATGAATAATGAACACCCCGCGGACTCCATTCAACTGGCCAAAGCAAGACTCATTTACCACATTGGATTGCTGGCCTTTGATGATATGCACCTCGAGTTCTGAGGGTGGTTTATTTGTTGGAAATCGACCCAAGCGAAATTATGCAAGGCCCCATTGTAAAATATCACCGCTTCTCTGCCTTCCCCGAGAATTCTGGGATGAAACACCCAACGGTTTATGAATAAACCATGATATGCCCCGGCATCTTTCACGGGATGTGAAGAAAAACGCCACGGGATCATTTTTGTAAGTGTCATGGTAGTAGAAGGAAATGTCACGTGACAACCCTTGGCAGTCCGAACAAACAGCATATAAGCCCTGAATGACGGCCAACCACACGGCTCCCGCTGCCACTTTTGACTACCTGTGCCCCGGGTCATAAATTCGCCTACATTGTGTATATTCACGTTGTCCATGTACGTTCTGTGGAAGACTGGCATTACGTCCACACCAATAATACAATAACAACCGGTTGGCTGGTTAGATCGCCGCTACTTAAAATGGAGAATGATTCACCCAAAGAAGAATTAAATTCATTCGGGATGAATAAAACTAGAGCGAGATAATGACGAAACTAACCCCAAAGATAAGCACAATTTTTTTCGTTGTTAAATGATACTGTGCGATAAAACTCGGGCGAGAATATCAGTGAAAGAGTCAAAGAAGCTGTACGGGGGGGGGGGGGGGCTACGAAGTGTGACGTCACACCACTGATAAATGTCGTCACCGGCTCTTTCACATCTTTATTTCTGTAGTATTCTAGTAATGTCTGGGGTGCAATATATCTCACATCACGATAAGGATGGACATCCAATTAACCTTCCTATTTAAAGCAAGGCAGATCCTATAACATCAGTAAGAAACATTTTTAAAGACCAAATGCAAGTCGTGTAAATTCCCCATCTAATATAACAAAATCATGAGGACCCTGTGTTGTCAGGTATACTGTGGTGGTTTTCGCCGTTTGTTTATGGGCGCATCTTTGCACCCCTGCTCTGTGAACTGATGAATAAACGTCCATTCTCACCCTCCAAAACAAGATGGAATATCAGCCAACTTGTAGTTGATCAATACGATTCACACCTTCACATCACGCGACTTGCCATTGTCATCGCGAGTTCGTGCAGGCCTGCATTCATTGTGAGGAATTTAATCTTTCATAGCATGTGTCAGTTGATGTCAGGAAACACACCATATCGCCATTAGAGCAAGATCTATGCAGCCCACTCAGGTGTTGAAACCAACAGGGGCTTTAGTTGATTTGCATTGGGCGAAAGGCAGATTGCTTTCAATGAGCAATGCAGAAGAGGTGTTAAAATTATCATGAACGTACTCTCATGAATTTCCGGTGAATTCGATCACAAAAAAAATCTCGTTTACTGTGCCCTTGAGAATGGATATGTTGTCGGGCTCACCATTTCGATTTAAACGCTCGCTACCGCCAAACGCTCATCAGACGTCCAAAGACATTACACGTATGCAACCCTATTGACGCGCTCAAATCTATGTTGAAGTAAAAAGAACTACGATCGACAGGAACAATACAAGAATGCTTTTCCCAATTCGTTAAGACGCATTGAATCGCGCATGCGTCACAGGAAATTGGCCCAGCAGGTAGTATCGCGTCGCAGGCTAGATCGTGCCCGCAGAAGAGATTACAATTTAGATCAAACGTGCTCGCACTTCTGACAGCCTAGCGCTTGTTACCACCCCCGAAGACCCATGGTTAAGATCGATCTCAATCAAAAACGACAGGAAACGGATGTCCTCCATCTTGGAGACCATCTGCCCTGCAGTCGGGTGCCCCTTCAGCGCACACTGAGTCATGTCGGTACTGGGCGGGGAATGGTATCATTTAGGTCTAGATAACAGGAACTCCTGTCTTTATATGTCAGCCGTTTTAAGACTCGAGTGCCTGGGGATAGGTACAGATCGATCCTACAGAGGTATGTCTATGGCGTTCTATACACCACACGGAAAAGAGGATCCTTTTTACGATGACACCAAATCGGTGTTACGAGGTACATATATTTTGCAACGCGAATGCCGATATAAGACAAATATGGCAAGCTGGCGTTCACCCGGAGCTGAGCACCCGGACATCCCAATCCAAGCGCCCCCAATGCCATACTCCCAATCACTGATGTATCTATCTCATCGTAATCATGTTTGAGGCAACGTCATCTGGTCCTGAACAGAGGATATAACAGATTGGTAGAGTGCAATGGTATTAGCTTCTGTACAGCGCGAGGAACCTGATGAGTAGGTTGTCGCCAGTTAGGACAATGATGACGACGGTGAGGATGAATATCATGATGTTCATGATGATAATGGTGATCATAATGATGATCACGATGTTGATGGTCATCACGATGATTTCCTTGCTCATTGATGTTCACGATGAAGATAATGTTCATGGTGATCATGACCATAATGTTCATGGTGATCATGCTGATGATCATGGTGATCATGCTGATGATGATCACCATGAACATTATCATGATGAAGACCTTTGGGATACCGATGACGACAGCAAAGATCGTATGACATTGATAACGACGATGATAAAGTCGTTACTATGATGACTGAAATGATGACGCCGAGTCATCGTCTCCGACCCGAGATCAGGTTGCACCCGTACACAAAACACTCAGAAGTAATCGAACCAGTCAAAATTAATGACACGATCACGAATGCGGAAGGAAGCCGGGAATTGTTTTCTATTGCAGAACGGGAACCGGCGTGTGTTCAGTTGACGACCTGCTTCCGATCGAGGCAATACCGTTATGCATATTAAATACACGTGTCTCGGCGCGCTTCCTGAGCGGATACTAACGGCAAGTCTCATGGGGTACTTTTGTCTGGCTCGCATTTATAACCAACATCGAGGGCGGGATACGCCAATGCAAACACAAACTTGATTAATGACGTAGGAAAGTGGAGAAGCTATGGTGCTCGTGTGGGCGTGCTGGGGCTACGGTTTGACATGACAGCAGCCTAGCCTCACTGTATGGATTACGAACATTCATCAGCAATGTCAGTAAATATACAACTTGTGTTGGATTCGTAATCAACCTGCCTGTCTTTAGACACATAGTTTACTGTCGCCAGGTGAGAAAAACAATCAAGGACGAAAAAGTCGAAGGTAAAAGCAAATATGACCAGGTCGAACAGCAAAAGGTCGATAAATTATCTCTTTCATTTCCTAAAGCGTTAGAGCTGAAGAGCAGTTGAGCCGAGTACCTCGCTATGTGGAGTGGAACCGGAACTGATAAAAGCGTTATGATGATTTAGCTGAACAGAAGCCGAGATCACCTGACGATTATACAACCTCCTACATCACTGTCAGGAAGAGGCGTGACCAGTCATAATGATTCAGTTTTTGTCGATTGTTTAATCTTGTCAAAATAGGTGTCGTCAGCAAGTCTACGGCGGAAATCAATTGTCGCCAATATTTATGATCCTGCCACGATCCAGAAGGATTCCCGTAAGTTACGACCCAACGGTACTTTTTGTCCCGTTAATTACGATCTAGTGGTCTTCTTTGTCACGTAGGTTACGATCTAGTGGTCTTCTTTGTCACGTTAGTTACGATCTAGTGGTCGTCTTTGTCCCGTTAGTTACGATATAGTGGTCTTCTTTGTCACGTTAGTTACGATATAGTGGTCTTCTTTGTCACGTTCATTACGATCTAGTAGTCTTCTTTGTCACGTTAGTTACCATCTAGAGGTCTTCTTTGTCACGTTAGCTACGATCTATCCATACTCTGTTCCGTTAACTACGATAAATCAGTACTATTTATCCCGCTTTCCAGCCAGAGCTAACAACATCGATATTCGTTTTTAATTCAGCGTTAATTTATCCCCACCAGACCAAAGATTCTTCAGTCTCTTACCGTATACAATATCCCCGATACTTCACACACAGAGTTCTTTATCATAACTCACGGGAAACCGCCAACGGTCGACCAGTACACGCTAAGAATCGCGCCCTTTCTACATTTTTCACAAACCTATTCACAAATAGATATTCATTTCATCGTCAACCTTCGGAAAATCCAGGAATGGTAATATTTCTCAACTTTTCAGTACCGGAAGTTGTTCATGCACATACTTCCGAAGAAAATACACTTGCGTCATATATGCCCAAAATTTCGAAATTTTACTGCCTAAACTGAAAATGTTTTTATTGGCCAAGCGTTGTCATTATTGTATTTTGCAGAAGAGTAACCCCTGCTACCTGATGTCATTCCTTGATTCCAAGCAGTTGATATTCGGACATTTTTATATAGTCATTTATTCGGACTTTTATTAAAATTCTCATCCCGTCCTTCCATTTGACAAGATTCCTTTAATCTCTGTGGGTCAACGTTACCTGACTCTACATAAGGCTTCCGAACAACCCACGTAATTCATACATCTCGCCGCTCGGATGCCTGACACCGGAAACCGAGCGTTGGTGACCTAACTCTAATATAACCGAGATGAAAGATGGTTTTGGCGGCAAGGTGGGGGACGATGAAGAAAGTAAAAACATAGAAACCTGTCAAAGAACGATTTCTCAAATATAGAATTCTTGCTCGGTTACATCGCTCAGTGTAAGTTTTGGTGCCTTAACAAGCACCCTCACTCATTCGAACAAGGCTCCCTCGCTCCACAAATTCACTTTGCCAATTTCACTTTCCCAAATTCACTTGGCTAAATCCACTTTGCCTCATCTAAAGCTGACTCCTCAGTAAGCTTACTGAGCGTTTGTTTGAACTTTCGACCGTCATTTGTGGCTGCCCATTAGACGTGGCAGCTTGTTAGACACTTCAGGGTGTCTGAGTAAAATCATAACAAACGTCTCTCAACCGATCGTATGTATGTGGGTGGACGCGGAGGATTTAATGTCAATGTTTGATTACATTTTAGCTGCGTGCCAGGAGACCACAATAAAGAATGATTAGTGCCTAATTAGGAATTGGAAATATATAGAGAGAGATATATATATATATATATATATATATATATATATATCTCTCTATATCTCTATCTATATATATATATATATATATATATATATATATATATATATATATCTCTATATATATATATATATATATAATCCAGTTCACTTTTATTTATATATACAGGATGACATGGATTTGGGACCAGGCAAAAATAGGTGTTGGTGATCGGTGCCAGTTGCTACAATTGTAATTCTCACTGCCAGTGGGGGGAGGGGAGGTGGGTGGTTCTTCCGAAAATTACGACACTCTCGGGGGCAGGCTCATATGGGCTAGTGTTACGGTGCGTTGTTGGGTTTTTTATGGCTTACGTTATAGAGCGTTACGAAGGGGTGGGGTTGTCAAAAATCGGCAAAAAAAACAACGTTACGTGATACAGGAATTGGCTCTAGGCTATTAATGTGTGGCAGAAATTCAAATGATAATTTCATTATCTGAGTGCGCGAGAGAGAAGCCTCGCGGTCTGAGCTACCTCCGTTCATCGCGACACCTTTTGCGCATGAAAAATGTGTCAACTATGTGAGGTAAATGGACATGGCATTTGAAGAGATGCTCCGATAATGTTGTCAACAAGCTCGAGACATTTCTCACCTCTACAAACGTAGATCTGCAACGCCATCCACAGCGCCGCCAGCGGTATTCCTCCGTCACACATGCGCATCGTCTTCATAGTGGTCTCACCGTTGTTGGCACTGTCGATATAACTCCAAAAATACACGAGCTTTGATCCGGTGTTGAATTTCCTCAATATAAACAATTCATCCCCTCTCTGATGCAATCCACGCCTTCCTGGCGAGTTGAGTATTTTGCACCCCACTTGACGTGTTATCCTTTCACGATCTCAGTCCAATAAGTATTTTTGGCCGATCAAATTAATTCCAGCATTCCCTTCAAGATCCTATCACCTTAGCGTTTAGCAGAGTATTCCATAACCCGGTCCTTTTGTCAACTTACGCCTATTCCAGGTCTGCCATAAACGTCTTATTTTCACCATAAATTGATCCTTCCGGAGATCAAGCGTAGGTTTCGATTGAATGAAGCATTCGAGATATTCGATCCGCTGTATGAAGATGAATCGCTATTAGCGCGCGCTGACGGTGAGAGCGTGCCGTGTGGCTCAGCCCGGGGGTATGAAGTGGGCGCTGCCAACAGATGACGACGACTTGCGCACCTGATTCACCGCTAGGCCGCGCCACGCACCCCCTCACCCTCTTGACACCTCAAATTGATGCTCCTGTCCGTTAGGGGGCGCAAATCGTGGATTCTCCTGCGGTCTTCGATGATTCAATGGCGCGTCACTGACAGGGCATGCTGTATCACTCGTGATGAGAGCCTCAACATTGAGTCTCCGTCTTTTCCCCTTGTACCCTGTCCACCAACCGGATCTCCTAATGGAGCAACATGTCAAGCCACTTCCGACTTGCTTCTGGGATCTTGATCGCCCAAGTTGGAAGTCATTTCCTTGAACGTCCCGACAAGCTGCTAACTTCTCGACCAGTCGGTAATTATCGAGCGGCCAGTAAATAGAAAATATTATAAGGGGGATATGTTTTGACCCTCGCGCTGGTGAGAAGTGACACAATTAAAAACAATCTTTGTCTAAACACATTTCCGGCAGACCAAATATGACATTCCTCAGCAAAGCAATTAATGATCAAATCGGTAAAATTTGCAGTTCTGATTCAAACTACTGGTAAGCCATAACGTATCAGTTGTATATCACGTCATGTTACAACATACCCTAAAGTTGCCTCTATTTACTTACACCAAGTCTTCATTGAAAACCTCATTAATGTTGCCGTCCTGTCTTGCTGTCTCATTAGCGACCAATCCTCGCCTGCAATAATATCTCCTACAAACAAGACATGAATTAACTTGTCTCTAGCTGAATACCATGGCAACCTAATTATACGGCACTTCAGTCGTCGATGTAGGGGGCTTACTGTATTACGCACAACAGCACATTTACGAGGTCCTCTGCGAGCTAGAGCCGGATTTGTATTATCTTTCATGTTCTTCCCATCCTCGGGAAAGCTTAAGTGAGGCATTGGTAACTGGGGAATGGGATGACGCTGTGAGAAACATTGTTCCTGTCTCACATAGAAACGGCGACCACTGGGTGGTCAACAAGGGGGTGGGGGGGTGGGGGGGTTGGGGGGGGGGGGGACTGAGGCTCGTGGTGAAGGTGGCGTGAGGTGACGGGGGAGATTCACCGCTTCCGAAACTGTCGTGCGCCTGTCAGGATCAGAGCGGTAGGAATTCATTGCTTGCCGATCGTTCAGCGAGATGTTATTTACACCCCAGCTCTTCCAATGTTCAACAACGCGGTTAAGGTGGCCATAAAAACATAGATAGACATTTAATTGCATCGTACTCTCGGCTAATCCTCGTGGACTCGTTAAACTGCATAAGGTCAGCCATGGTTTAGACAGATAAACACTGCGCTTGTTTAACAAAGTAAAATAATCGTCTGGCTGCATAATCTGACAGGTGCGGGGGACTTTAAATGTCAGGTATATCCGACTGAGATGAACAGCGCGTGAAATCAGGGGTACCAAGACACGAGGAGGGGGGGGGGGGGGGGGGGGGGGCTGGGGAAAGGGATGGAGTTGGGAAGGGGGTGTGGGGATAAGGGTGTTGGGTTAGCTCACGAGATGGAATGATTAAAAAAAGGCGGGGGTCATATAGAGAAAGGCGTGTTGGTTGCTAATGAGAGATGTTTCGTTGCAAGCGCTAATTCAATCACCTGGGCTGCCAGGGAACCCGCTCGACTTCATTAAGACGCGCGCGATACAGACGCGACAGTTGATTGCTTCCTCATAAATGAATATATTCTTGCGGTATATTTCATTTACGATTGCCCTGTGTTGTGGTATGTTGTGGCTATCAGATTAATACGGAATCTGTTGTCTGGCGAATCGGTCAATCCTGACACAGCAGCAGAGGAGTTATCGGTACACACTAATTAAACAACAGATTATGCAGACAATATCTGTGCCAAACTGTGATTTCGGAAGTTATCATATACCTAGAAGACAACAACAAACAGGTGGCGAGCGATATAGTTGATACAGGACGATCACGTGGGTCAACGAGAGAAGGCGATCCCACGATAGAGATCAATAGGGCCATCTTATTATTGAGAGCAAGGGGCGATCTCACGAGTGTGTGAGAGAATGTGATCTCACTAGTGAGAGAGATGGGCGATCTCACGAGTGTGTGAGAGAATGTGATCTCACTAGTGAGAGAGATGGGCGATCTCACGAGTGTGTGAGAGAATGTGATCTCACTAGTGAGAGAGAGGGGCGATCTCACGAGTGTGTGAGAGAATGTGATCTTACTAGTGAGAGAGATGGGCGATCTCACGAGTGAGAGAGAGGGGCGATCTCAGGAGTGTGAGAGAGGGGCGATCTCAGGAGTGAGAGAGAGGGGCGATCTCACGAGTGAGAGAGAGGGGCGATCTCACGAGTGAGAGAGATGAGGTGATCTTACTAGTGGCAGAGATTATTCTCACAAGTAAGATCGAGGGAGAGTGATCTCACTAATGATAGAGAGGGGCGATCTCATGAGTGTGAGAGAGAGGGGCGATCTTACCAGTGCGAGAGGGAGGGCAATCCCACGTGAGATAGCGAGAAGGGCGATATCGCAAGTGAGAGAAAAAGAGGGTGATCTTACGCGTGAGAGAGAGATAGGGCGATCTCGCGAGAGAGGGAGAGAGGCTTATCTCACGAGTGAGAAAAAGAGGGCGGTCGTTTCCGAAGGAGTGAGGGCGCTCGCAGGAGTGAGAAAGAGCCCATTAAATTTGGTTTATCGCGCAGCCATCTACCTCCAGTATTCACACCATAACAAGCGAGCCATTCTTGTTTTCAGTCTAACACAATTTGCTTCCACATATTGCTCCCACTCGGGTTACTCTAGCCAGCCTAGATTGGATTGATGGAGGCGGTGGACAATCAAGCGTACAGTTTCATCAACCCTGTCGACATAAAACTGGCGTCCTTTGTGAGGCGATAATTAATTGAGATATCTCATCGAGGCCCTGGTGACATCCGGGCGTTTATATGTAGATGATATCCTAACATGGTACTATGTACGCAAGTGTAGATCCCCGAGGGATTCCTGCTACAGAGACAGGAAATTTGATATTTTTTCCCCTATGTGTCAACCTAAGCCTCCCCTGTGCTGTGTTGCAGTGTTGTTAGGAAATCGGAAGAGGTGTAAGCCACGAGACGGGGAGTGTTTCTGAGAGCCTAGGGTATGTTCAATTACGCAGCGTGTCAGCTGCTGCAACATTCATGATGCTGACTCCCCCTTCCACACCACACCACTCTCAACCCATTCATCATTCATAGGATTGCATCGAACAAAACCTAAACCAGGCATTCTCTGAGAATGTTTTCGGTATTATCAAGGCAGTAGTATTAGGAGGTGTTGTCAAGCCGTGTGACGTGTTGGTCATGTCATACCTTCCCTACGGACGAGGCTTTTTGGGTATCATCTCTTTGTCACCTGGTTGAATGATTCGATTCTTTCTGACCGCTTACAAGAAGAGGCCAGGTTTGGTGTGGTGTGGGGAGTGTGTGTGTGTGTGGGGTGGGGGGGGGTAAATACATAGCATTGCGACTTACACACCAATGCCTGGTGCAGCTGTCTCGTTCGTAGAGGGGACGATATGGGCATCCAGGCGTCCTGGCATCCCACACCCCGCTCACGAAAGCTAGCATGGACATCAAGAACGCGACGAGGCATACAGAGAGATCGCCCTAATGACAAATGCACGCCGCGCATAACGAGTGAGGCTTGGAGGTTGCCATAGCCTTCAGTGATAAGGCGGTACATTTACTGGTGGGGACAGCGACATGGGCGCCTCGCTGCTCCCATTAGATGTGTCGGGTAGCCCGGCTAGGTAGAGGGCAAGCCAACACAGGCAAGGCAGTCTGAGAGAAGTGAAATGAAATGAAGAGAGGAGCTGATAAGAGGCGGTCCACAGCAGTAGAGGATGACCTGATGTGCAGTGAAGGGAGATGACGAAACGGGACATGAGCGCTGCACTAGCTACAGTAATCTGTCCGGGCCCTGTTTTGTATTTGTACAGAGCCCATGATAACTACATCGGACGAGATGAGACAGTAGAAAGAAATACCCCCACTCATATAAATGGCCTAATACTTGCAGAGCCCTCGCACTCACTCAAGCACACAGACACCGACACACACACACACACACGCATATATATAGATAGAGAGAGAGATATAGAGAGAGAGAGAGAGAGAGAGAGAGAGAGAGAGAGAGAGAGAGAGAGAGAGAGAGAGAGAGATAGAGAGAGATAGAGAGAGAGAGAGAGAGAGAGATAGATATAGAGAGATCTATATAGATATATATATATATATCTATATATAATAGAGAGATAGAGAGATATATGAGATAGATATATATATATATCTATATAGGATCTATATAGATATACATATATATATTATATATATATACATATATATATATATATATATATCATCTATCTATATATATATATCCTATATATATATCTATATATATATATATATATATATATATATATATATATATATATATATATATATATATATATATATATATATATATATATATATATATATTTACATATTTATATAAATCTAGTTTTCTGACCGACAAGGAATGATACTTTACAGCAGCAATCACAGATTTTATAAGCCCGTCTAAATATACAAATGATTCATTGATTAATTAAATGGTGCATTGCATCTAAAATCCGCTGTGAAAAAATTCTTTGACCGATTCCTACGGATACCTCTGAAATTGAGTCCGTCCAACCGTCTATTTTGAAGGCAATTGTCTAATTCATTATGTTTGATGGGATGTTAATTCTAAGCAAAATATGGCATGGCAAGCTGAAAACGTGTTTGAGCGGTAATACCAGAAAATGATGGAATTGCGCACGCGCAGTTACTCGACACGGTCGCTACTTATCTGCATATTTTTCTAAATTAATTAGATGGTATTCCTTGCGCGAAGAAATGATTACAATTGAGTCCTCTCAGCTGCTACACACAAATGAAAACAAAATAAGAGGTACATGAAATCGGCAGAAAAATGCTTCGTTAAAGCAACAAGTGATTAAACCCAACTACATCACAATAACCCCAAAACGTGATGAATAGGATACCTCGTGTGGTTAATGAAGTCAAGTAATTAAAATCGCTTTATATTCGGCAAAGCGAACAGAGGGCGAATTAGAGTGATATAATGCGGACCTAAACATTACCCAACATCCCCATCTCAGCTGCTGCCGCTTGATGAGTTTCCTATACACGTGCGACAGAGCAACAGGTGGTGGCTTAATAAGGCTGCTGCCCAGCAACGCCAAATGGTCAGCTTCCTGCCCCGTACCAGTTTCCGGGGGCTGATCTTTGTTGATGGAGCTATGACAGGTCACACAGTGACGTACACACCTGCATAAGCCAATCAGACAAGTCATTAAAGCGCGGCTGGTTTTATGGCGAGAGTTCAATTGGAATTATGCAACTTCAAACCAAACTCAATTAGCCACATATTGACGATATATAACTAGACCATAGTGTATTGAGAGGCTGACAGCGATTGTTACGGTCTGACATCACAAAGGTAATCGCCATGCACCTGCTAAATCAATGTGTTTGATCATTATGATCGATTGGATGATTCAACCATTATGACTCCCAAACGACGGGACGTAACACATGATAAGAGACTCGGTGATATTTATCATAAGAACACTAATCAACAATAACAATAGATAAGTACACTGCAAATGATTTCAAGACTGTCTCGGGCAAAGGCCGATAATTTTTCATCACCATATCTGATAAGGGCCGACGATTCCTATGGCATGCCAAGGGGCTTGTCTAAGGGGCTTACCATTCAAGGGGCTTGCATTCAAGGGGCACGCAATACGAGGGATAAACCATTTGAATAAATTTACATAAGAGGTTGGTTGTTGTTACAAGGATTTGACTTTCACGGGGCTTGCAATTCTTGTTTTGTCTCAGCCGTGGTACTAACGCGCCAACAACTCGCCCCCAGCCCCACTCACTCACGCACACATCTTGCCTTATTCATCAGACAATTTCAGGCGGATGACTAGATTCTTATACCACTCTCTTCCAGCCCGCTGAGCTGCTAGAGTCCGAGCAATGATGCGCGCGCTGTCGTGTCGCGCAGTTTGCCTTAAATCGCTACTGAGTGAAATGACCATTTTTCAGTGCATTTTCCCTAACATTTTCTGCGCAGCAGTTCATAGGAAGCCATTTTCTCCACAGCGTTGCTATCAGACTACTGGAGCTGCTCAGCCTTGTATAAATGAACTCAGATTTTTAGCACGGAGATATGAACACGTTTTAGAATCGCCTCAACTCCTGCGTCAGGACAAGCAAATACATTCACTGTCGACTTGTCCTGTCGATGGAAAGACAACTAATCCATTCTGATTAAAGGAGGTGTGTCGACGAGACACCTGATCACCTTGCTGTCATATATAGATCTAGCGGCATGCTACTTGAACACCGGACAACGAGTTGCGAGTGTCTTTGGAATTGTGTATATGCTTGTGTAATATGGCTGTCATCAGGCTGCGTCGATAGGTGGCGTTATCGGGCTATATGCCAACAACACATGTCATAAGGCTGAGTCAAAAGGTGGTGTTTCATGTCTGCGTCATAAGGTTGTGAAATCTTATGACGCAAAGCTGTGACATATGGCTGTCTTAATGTTATGTCACAAGGCTGTGATATATGGCTGTCTTAATGTTATGTCACAAGGCTGTGACATAGGCTGTGTCTCAGGGCTGTTTCATATGGCTGAAATATAAGGCAATATCACAAGACAGTTCCACAGGGCTGCGTCATAAGGCTGCGTCATAAGGCTGCGTTATAATGCTATGGCATTAGGCTATGTATCTGGACTGCATCATAAGGCTGTGTCACAAGTAGGCGTCATAAAGTGGAGTCATGAATATGACAGTTAAACAAGGCCGTGTTCAGTCTGCATTCAATAGTTTATATTTCAACACCGCCCTGTGTGTCCATCATATTCTGTTTTTCAATATTCTTTCACTTAACGAATCGTGTGCCTCCAACAACGTGGTTCTGGGAGGGTAACCTGGCCTATGTTCCCCTCAAAGGCTACATCGTACATTCATTACATGTTGGTCTCGATGAGGTCCCCGAGACCGTTCCTCTGAAATTACTCCGCGTCAACTCTCGCGAGACCAATCTTGTCAAGATGATATAGGAATTGTCCGCCGAGCCGCGCCACCTCAGTCAGAAAAATACAGTGGTTCTCGGGTACTTCAATTAAAACGATACAGCCGAGTTATTGAGCTTTACGCGGCATCCCCGCCTTGTGTTTGACTTCGCCGCGCATGTTGTGTCGTGGCTGGTTGTAAATAAGCGCGTTTCTAAACTAGCTGTTGATTGGGAGTGATACAAGAGGTCTCTCCAAACATACAAATCATACGCATCCATCAACATGGCGCTATTTTATATCATTGCTGATTGTTACGTCAAACCACGGCGTATCATGATGTTTTCCTTTGGTGGCACAGTTACTGTCTTGGCAGCGGCTAGGACATTTTGACTTTCAAACACCGCCAGTGTCACAAGGGTTACCATTACGTTGATAACACTCGTGATTTTTGTAACGGGAAGTGCTTTTGATTGCCTTAGTTATTTGTAGCGTTGTGAAGTAGGAGATTGCAAACTGTTAACTGCTGGCTGGCTGGCCAGTGACCGTCCAGCCACAGGCGCTCGGTTCCCGATACTAAGCTTCCGAACCGCTAGATCTCAGCATGTCTTGGGTCCTGTCACGGGATCTGTATCGAGTTACATGAAACCAGTTTATAAACATTCTAACTTATGAATTGGCCCAGGCGGAAGGTTTCAAACTACGGACAGATCAGGATTTTTGAAAAAGGTAAATAATAGCTTGGTGTGTTCCTGTCTTAACGAGCAGATTTACAATTCACTGAAGATGTGGAGCAATACAAACCATAGCAATGGGGACGGAAGTTCGTCCATAAGATTGCTTTTATCAAATGGCCGTGGTGTTTGTTCAGTGTTTGGTGCATTTCCAACAGTTTAAAGTGCTGCACTGGTGATATAGAGGAGAAGGCCTCAGGTATCAACTCGTCTAACCGTTTTCTGGGGCCTGCTACACAGCCATAATGGTTGATCGGATGATAAATAGTAATTATTTGTTTATCAAATTTATTTGTAATTGAATTTTGAACATGAAATTAAAGACAACAAATAAAATAAATACAACCTGTACCGGTCGGCAACTTTCTCGAATAATACTCGCAAGTCGGGTCTGATCTGTTTCACCTGAACATAGTCTAATCCTGAGAAAAAATCACTTTGTGGCTAGATGGCATACCTGCTATAATTGACAGGTGGCAGAGAGGAACTGGGATCTCTTTGATTATTAATCAGCAATAGTAACCCATGAAAGTAATGGTTCTAATTATTTCTAAATTAAAGAGGCTGGTGTGTAAACGTGTGGGAGGGAATATGAAGCTGTGTGTGTTTCCGTTGTGGGATCCGGAATTCAACGGCGTGTCCACGTCTAAATATTTCCAGATATTTACTGGCCAAGTCCGTCGGACCAGCGTAGAATTCGAGACCGTTTGTTTCTTAATGAGTGGCGGTGGGGTGTGGGGGGTGGTTACAGTGATAATTTCTAATTGAATAGATCATGAAAAAGCACTTAGACAAATATTATGTTCGTGATGATGGTCATGATGACAAATTATATGACAAATTTAATGATTCGCCCATTTAACTGATCTCAACCATGAGTCTCTTGAAATCTACATTTTACGTTATGATAACAAAATGTTCCATTTCAAAGAAAAATCATAACGCACACAATGTGCTGCTTTTCGTAGGAATTCGATCAATAACCTACAACTAGATGTGATTCGTAACTTGTAGTAAATATGATCGGCTTACCTGTGTCAAAGGGATATTTCCATGCTACCAATATCAACGTAGTTATGATGCTTTGATTTTCACTTAAACATGTACTGGTTACCGGAAGTGACGCTATCGACTTCCGTCATATATTGGGCATCACTTGTTTACTATTTCATCAACTTGATTTTGAAGGTAATCAGACAGATAGTCACGGTTATATATGCGATCAATAATTTCACGAAGCGTTTTCATTGTCAGCATTATTTTCCAACCTAGGGGAGCGGGCGAAAACTATTCATATCTGCAGTAACCGTGTATTTTTTATATGCATTAGTATATTAGGAAATTTTTAAATTCATAGACCACGTTATTGAGAATTTGGCTTTGTTCATAAAAAAATATGCCCAAAAGTGGGGGTGGGTTGAAAATTTATACCACAATCGGGCTAAAAACAAAACTTACATACAAACAAGTAGATCCCACTGATCAATGTCAGTTTGCATTTGGCCGAGTTAACAAAGATAGAAAGAGGGATTGTAAACATAACTTGGCATTTCGTCGAGTCAATAACGAACCCCTCAGTGATTTATGACTAGAGTAAATTGAGTGATGCAAACATAAAACCGAAAGTAGTTCAAGATGGGTTTTTTTATTGTAAATTATGGACAGTATACATGAGTGGTAATTGGGTGACAGGTTACTGATTGGTTTTTGCGTGAGTGGTAATCATGTGGTTATTGTGTGGGAGGTTGTTGGGGCAGTGGTTACTGAGTGGTTATTTGCGGGTGGTAATTGGATGGTTATTGGATAAGTGATTAGTGGGCGGTAATCCGGTTATTGAGAAGGTGAGGTCAGTAAGAAATAAAACGGACGAGTCTGTATTGGGGAACAACTGGTGTTCTCGAATACAGTGTGATTACCTCAAACTATATTGAAACCAGTCCAATCAAAAACTGAAGTCTGCTTAAAGCATCCCACTGACGTATGAAGAATACAGCATGATATGGCGATCTTGACCGAAAGAAACCATACGATGTCGAAGTGTAATCAAACATCTCGTGAGTCTTAAGATCAATGTATGCTAGTCAGAAGTGGGCAACATCATAATGTCAAGGTCAGCACGTGCATTCTAGGTCGGTCGGGTTTTGGCGCGTGGTTTCCAGGTCGGTCGGGTTTTGGCGCGTGGATTCCAGGTCGGTCGGGTTTTGGCGCGTGGATTCTAGATCGGTCGGGTTTTGGCGCGTGGATTCCAGGTTGGTCGGGTTTTAGCGCGTGGATTCTAGGTCGGTCGGGTTTTGGTGCGTGGTTTCCAGGACGGTCGGGTTTTAGCGCGTGGATTCACAGCGTACAGGTTGGTCTGAATAAAGTATTTGGATTTCACATTGGTTTGGGTGGGTCTTTTTTTTGCATATGGATTCCAGAAAGGTTGCGTATTTAGTAGATTGGACGGATTTAAGCACGTGAATTCAAGATGGTCGGGTTCTAATCGTGTGGATGCCAGGTCGACCGTTTTTTAGCACATGGATTCCATTATGGTCTGCGTGGAGGAATGAACATCACTCCCAGCCGCTAACAACACATCCATGACTTCAAGATGTCCCGCCTGTACAGCCATATGTAGAGGTGTCACCCCCTTCATGTCCCCACACTCCATCGTGGCATTCACCACTGCACCAGCCTCCAGCAACTGCCGGACGATCGTCGTATGTCCATTTTGCGCCGCCAGATGGAGTGGTGTCACGTTATAACAGTCAGTTCCCAGACAGGCAGCTGCGAGTACATCACAATTAGCGGCAATGAGAACGTCTACAATATCTGCATGTCCTTTCTGGGAGGCCAGAGACACGGGCGTAGAACCTCCAGGCCCAGGTAGGTTGATGTCAGCGGCTTCGTCCACAAGCAATGCAACTAAGTCTGTAAATCCGTTCCACACGCTGATATGTAAAGCCGACCAGCCTTTCTGAAAGCATGAAACAGTGCTTGATATGAAAACGTGGAAACTAATGCACAGGCAACCTTTTCCCAGCAGACGTGCTGCTCGAGTTGGTATGCAACGCGGCTTATTTTCTGTGTGAAATCAGTGGCGGTTATTAAGAATATATAATACATAAAATATATATCTAACTGTGTCTACGGATTTTTCAGTCAAGGAAATTAATCCTTTCCTCTCAAATAGAAGGATGTATTTAAAACCAATGCATAGCAGTCATTGAATGGGATCAATACTTTTGTGACTTTACCTGGTCAGTTATATTGACATCCACCTGACCTTCAGCAATCATTTGTTGAACAAGGGTGGTGCTGTGTTGTTTAACGGACTGAAACCAGGAGTCCATTGGACTTTCCAGGATAAATCCAGGTCCCTCTTCGATATCACCAACCCGGTTATCGCTTCGATCCTGTAAACAAAAACAGACAACAATATTTAATATTTGATACTTAGTGCATTACATGACATCTTTCTCACGAACTGCATATGACAGGACGTCCATGGATGTTGTTATTTTTCTCATTATGTTTTCCCCTTTAAAGAATACATTTTTTTTCTGAAGCAAGTGCCTTAAGGTTTTAAGAAAGGTCACTGATATTCACGAATCTGTCTATCCATTACCGATGATCAAATACATGTTATTCGACCAGAAATGATCGATTATGAAAGTTATCAAGATGATCTTCAGATTACAGACAAAATGAAAAAAAAAGGTGATACGGTGACGTTGAGGGGTTATGACAGTTGTGCTGCGTGGACAGCGCATCGTCATCAACACGCAGTTGGTACATTCTCATTGTCCACAACGGGCTGCGAACGCGAGACCATTTGGACACATTGATAAGTGGTCAGGCTGACTACAGGGCGGATGGGGGGTGGATAGGCAAGGGGACGCCTTGCATATAGTGAAAACGTTGGGGCTCCCCAGACCCAAACAAGATTGAAAAGAAGATGAAATCTAAATGTCACTTGATTCATAGATTTTAATCGTTAAAACATGAGCGTGAGAACACACGACTTGCTTGGTACGTTCAAAGGACCTCAAATAGATCAGAAACATTCCCACGCTCGCAATGTACCTCATAGCCAAACAGGACTCCACAGGTTTTTATGCTGTGGGTTTATTAGAATGGGGAGTGCTGCTTTTCAATGTCGGTGAAGCCGGTCATTAAGATACCCTCTCGTGCATAACGCCCTGGCGGCAATCCTAACTCTGGGACGTGCAGTATTCGTGTTAGGGTCTATAACATGACGAGAGAGCTTTAAAGAGGGTATTTAGTGGTTAGAACATTCTACATGCGTTGGCTGGATCGTGGGGGCGTTGTCTGTTGTAGTTTGGTGTTAGTAGGGCTAGGAAATATCGTTGTATGTACTGCTTACAGCTGAGCGTCGCCTACTATCTAGCCATTTATATAAATATAGACTTTATATATTAGAAGCTAGAGAGGAGGTGTGCTTATATACTCGAGTACCTGCACCCTGCAGAGACCTTTGCGGTCACAACAGATTCATACTTTGGCAAAACGGGTTTGTATGGGTTCGTAGAAAGCTCCTGTATTGAGTCCAAGCTACTTATATAGTGTTGCTGGCTGAGTAAGGACGTATAATGCAGCGTGTATTGTTTTATATAGAATACTAGGACAAACAGATGAATTGCACGCGTGTCTTTGGTATGATCCGCGGGCAAGTAGAGGGACACACACACACACACACATACATACACACACACACACACACACACACACACACACACACACACACATACACACACATACACACATGCACACACATACACACACGCACACACACATGCACACACATACACACACACATATATATATATATATATACATATATATATATATATATATATATATATATATATATATATATATATATATGTATATATATATATATATATATATATATATATATATGTATATACATATATGTATATATATGTATTTATAAATGTGTACTAAAACGCGCCTATAAGTAATATAGACCTTCGAGTCGACACGGTCTAACGCCCACGCTAACCCAGCGCAGTCAAGCCACAGTTTAAGATTAATTGAACCTTAAATGTACGTTACCTCGGTTTTTTTGGAGCAGTAGATTACATTGCATATCTTGGAGAATACGTTGTCATTTGTCCAGTTTCGGGTCATTTCGCAAATCGCCAGTGATGGCATACTGCATCTCCGACTAGGAGCTAGTCCTCTGCGCGGCGATGAGGTATACTCTCGGCTGATCACCACGTTCCCACGCTATTCTGCGAGCCAGTTTGTTTTACCTGACAGAAGGGGATTCCCCTCAGGCAGGATCAATCCGGGCTTCGCGACAGCCGTCGATACACAGGCGCCACCTGGCGAGTGTGATCATTTAAGGCGCCACTACCCGCCGTCTATTTGCAGCCAGTACGCCCTGACTTGAGTGCCTGGGCCCAGGCCCCTACCTCTGTTGCTTGTTGTCACCTGCAACGGTGGTGACTCTAGCGGCAACAACGTCTGCCGATCAGAAGAAAACTATCCTTCTAAAGGCGTATTCATAACAATGGCCATTCCATCGGCTGTTCTTAAAGGCTGCGCTGCGCGTGGGTGAAATGCGTATGGTATGTTTAGAGACACCGGGTGTATACGCGAGCACTGGCGCTCGGGCCATACCATTATGATTCTACACTGAAACGTGTTTTATATCTTGATCGCAAGGGACCAAAGAATGTAATCGAGAAAAAAGCGGGGTCGCTCTTAATCGGGGAACATCCGTCTGGTAGTCTTTTTCTAAAAAGGGGTAAAATGACTTATCGCGTTATAGCCGAATTCGCGCTAATTTGGGGGGGCATAGAGACGTGATTTTACTGTACCATCAACTACGCATGCAGCAGTTACAGAGGAGGTAGACAAGACGCTGTCCCACGAGACCTGTACTGTGGATGGTGGGCCCTGATGCTTGGGAAGGCGACGGAGTGTCGTCGCGAACCAGTGATGGGTCGAGTTGGGTCAATGAGATGTTGATTTAAGCTAATGAGGGTACGAGATGGACCAAGGAGGGGTCGAGATGGACCAAGGAGGGGTCGAGATGGACCAATGAAGGGTCGAGATGGGCCAATTAGGGGTCGAGGTGGTCCAATGAGAGTTTGAGATGGACCAATGAGGGTTCGAGGTGGGCAAATGAGGAGTCAAGGTTGGCCAATGAGGGGTCGAGGTGGGCCAATGAGGAGTCAAGGTGGGCCAATGAGGGGTCGAGGTGGACCAATAAGGTTTCGAGGTGGGTCAAAGAGGGGTCGAAGTGCGCCGATGAGGGTTCGAGATGGACCAGTGAGAGTTCGATATGGACCACTGAGGGTTTGAGATGGACCACTTAGGGTTCGAGATAAGTATTTGGCTGAGGCTGGTCAGTAGGGGTTTAAGTTGGCCAATGAGTTGTCAAGTCAGCCCGGTATTGTCATAAACATTAACAAAATCCTCAACTAATTATTATCGACCTTTTTTTCAAAGACAGTGAGGTGGCAGAAACTAGCACGGCTACTTTTGTGGAAGCTACTCGACGCGCAGCAGCCAACCAACTTCGTTATGACTTGCGAGTATGTCTGACTAGAAGTCAAACACAAATGGGCATTTCTGCGCTGTTTGAATTGACAATGGCCGTTCCACCCAGGAAGTGAATGTTCTAGCATATGTCTCTGGCTATATTGCCCGGAAATTAAGTTGTGTGCAATATGCAGAAACAAAATTTCTGTAGTCAATGATATACATGACCAGAAGAATTACCGAAGTGCAAAGGAAGGGCTCGTTGTCCCAGGCAAATCACGAGTAGATGCATTATGCAGGCTTAAGGAACATTGCCGCGCAAATTCATTGACACAGTATTATACAGTAAGCAAGTGAAAGCCATGGTTGTAAGCATTCTAGCTAAAAAGGTCTCATTAGAGAAACTCCAATGTGAATCATGCAGGTGTCATGTTTCTGTAATATGTATTATGGTGAACATCAGGTTGCTAACTGTAAGTTAAGGGACCATAAGGAGAGAGAAAATCGTAAGACATTTACATTTTCCCACACATGAAAATTTGTGCTCTTATTTGTTTTAGGTGTTGTTGTATGTGTAGATTGCCGAAACATCAAATATTGATATTTGTTTACTGAGTTCCTTGAAAGCCCTCTATGCCAGATGTACAAGGATTTTTCTATCATTAATCAACACCAGTATATAGGACTACTGCACCTTAGATTGTAGTGGTGGGGGGGAGCTTGTTGAACAAAGGTGTCCCTGGATATACTGTTAGAATGGTTGGTTGCATGGTACTCCAATCAGATGTGTGTGTAAGATAGGGCAGAACTATGTCTGGCTGATTTGGTGTGTTTAATGGCATAAGACAGGGAGGCATATTGTCAACCTATCGGTTCAGTGTTTATATGGATGAATTGAGCTCGGGTTTTATATAACTGTTGTGCTCAGTGTAGCTTTAGTGTGCATGTTGTTAATCTTCTAATGTATGCTGATGATCTTATTTCATTTGTGGTTGTTCTGAGTAAGCTATTAAGACTGAGAGTTTTAGTTGTAATGACCTTAATATATATATATATATATATATATATATATATATATATATATATATATATATATATATATATATATATATATATATATATATATATATATATATGTCTATATATATGTATATATATAGAGAGAGAGAGACAGACAGACAGACAGAGACAGAGCGAGAGACAGATAGAGAGACAGAGAGAGACAGTGAGACAGAGAGCGAGACAGAGAGACATAGAGAGAGACAGCAATACAGAAAGAGAGAAAGAAAGAGAGAGAGAGAGAGTTAATGATGATTAAATTCATGCTGCATCAATGTTTTTAGTATATGCTATGTCCTCAAATTATTCATTATTATATTTTTATTCAAAGTAAGCAAGGATACATGTTACAGTACTACATTATAAAATCATACGTCTGCACAGGGCACCCCATCAACCGACAATGGAGCTTGTTGATTTGGTGGAGGTTCGGGAGACAAATCAAATATCATTCAATCGGGAAATCATGAGCATGTATTTAAATCAACTTCTTGTATGTCCACACTAATGACAAAACTAATTTGATTCAGATTAATCTTTTAACATCAAATAAGGGTAGACTTGACGTCCGACTGTGTCTTAAAAAGGGGTAAATTCAGACCTACAGGACGTCTGAGTATGTATATTACCGTTGACCGGAGCTAGGCATGGGGTAGATACTGATATATGCGACTTCGTTCAAATGTTCATAAACAAATATTGTAGTTAATAAATCGTCACACAAATTGATAAAAAGTTGTCAATAGTAATTGGCTTTGTTTTTATGTATTGGCTCTATCAAAAAGTCGTTAAATTTGAGAAATATAGCGGTATTTATGAGTACATACCATCGCCGATTGATCTTTTACCATTGAGCCACGCGCTTTTGTTTACATTTTAGCTTCCACGAAACCAGGTGGCGCGCTGGTCGCGAGCTTCACAATGGAACCGTCCGAGTCGGGTATCTTATTATAGCAAGATCTTTGTTGTCGCTTAGCTTTGTACGTTATGATCAGCTCTCCATCCCCCGAACGTTGGAAGTCATCATAAAGGAAGCCTTGGTTAGTTTGCCGTTGTCGTCCACAACCAACATTACTCACACCACATCATTTCAATGATCTGATTTATGTCTGTCAATCAATCTGTAACCGTTTCCAGCCTACGCAGCCAAATCGGCGAGTTGTACCTCAAATTTTTTTTAGCGCAATGTAACCCTTTCACATGTTCTTTCTTGAGAATAAAACAATTTCCAGTTCAATCGGGTCACTTCTGGAAGTGAATTGACCTTCTGTGGAGACAGAGCTGGGTCATCACAACCCATTCCTGACAATTTAGAGCCAAAGACTTTGCTGGTATTGGAATCATAATGTGATTATAGTCTACTGGACGTTATGATGCTGAGATTGATCTCCAATCTTTACGATTGTGAAGCTGTGGAATGTTCTCACTGAATGTTTGCTTGTTCGAAAGACTTGACATCAAGCATTAAAGACTCAGGTAACAAATAACCTGTTGAATTGCAAATAGCTTGCAGCTTAATTGATAAAATTAACAGGAAACTTTCCTGACAAAAATATTGCGCTTATAAATGCGCAATTTTTCCAAAACATTTCAGTTCGATTAAACTGTATATTTACTAGTAAAGATTTTCAGTATTTCAGAAAATATGCTAAATATGTAGCCCAGGTATTTCGTAATGGTTGTTTTATTTTGAGCTTGGCATGAATACTAACGGTATGAATACTGTCATCATAACGGTATGAATACTGTCATCATTGCTGTATCGTCTGAAACAGCCTCCTCTCTTCAGGCTTAGTAAATATTTTGTGATACTGTATGAATCGCAATTTTCAATTATGCCTTCATCAACATATATCCATAGCTAGGCAACAAATTTGCTTTTAATTTAACCTTTCATCAAGGTGATCGAAATACGCCGTCAGTAATGGTCTGGTTCGGAAATTTGTTATCGTTTTAAATCGTCTGCAGCTTGCATTTAATGTCATGCAGAAAGTAAACGACTATCCAAACAGAACTATTAAGCCTTGCAAGAGGACGGTTTGAGTTTTACAACGCGTTATGACATTGGAGTACCGTTATGACAATCGAGTACTCAAGGAAGATCTGATCAACTGTTTGGCCGGTTGCTATGAATTTTGTTGTTGTATGCGAGAGTAGAATCGTTGACCCGTAACACACACACGCACACACACAAACACATTATATATATATATATATATATATATATATATATATATATATATATATATATATATATATATATATATATATATATATATATATATATATATATATATATATATATCGTAGGACATTAGAAAAGAAGGAAGGTTGATATATTATTGCTATTGCCCTACAGGGTACTATTACGAGGTTCGAACCCGCGACCTTCAGATTACGAGATGGGAACGAGGTCACCAGATAACTGTAAATGTGTTACGCCGTACACAAGGGTCCGTCAACCCTCCAAAACACCCTTGGAATCGGTACGTATCACAATCGCAATTGACATCAACAAAACAAGATTTGGTCAGACTCGAACAGCAGATCATTTTCTATTGCGTACGCAGAACCAGTTTTCTCCGCTTCGTCCCGACGTCAATACCTCACGGAATGGCTGCTGGCACCATAACCTCTCATTCAGGTAATGTAAGTAGAGGGTTTAACGGCACCGTAACTCGGGTGAGTTGATATGGGGCCATCAGATGGCGGGGGCCTTGGTGGGGGGGGGGGGGGGGGGGGGGGGTGCGGATGTGAGTAGTTAAGTGGTAATGAAGCTGAAACAAAATCAAACCTTTCCAGTGATCGTTGGAACGCTGGAATAAAACTTGTCAAGAGTTTCATCATAACACCGGTGTAAAACTCAAACGAGACACATATGTGATTACTTAAATCGGTCATGAAGGACTCTTGGCCCACTTGTTTGACTTGTTTGTTCAATATGGACTATCTTCCCTGAATATTGGGCCTTATAAGTCGGTACAGAGTCGCCAGGATCAGAGCAAAGTCATCTCAAGCCAGGCGGTATTTGAAAAGCACACCTCCGCCAAGCTGAGCTGCTGCGCATATTGTCACAGGCACTCGAATCTAAACTCGCCCCACCTCTCTGACGGCTAATTGTATTTTGAAGAGTAAAGAGGAGGGTGTTTTAAGACCCGAGTGTCTGTGGCTATTGCAGAATTTGGTGCAGAGACCTTTGAAATGATTCAGGATTCAGATCAATACCGGGTCTTTACTAATATCCTGTCATTTCTGAATTTGTTCATTCTACAAGACCGGGCCGGTCGTCACCAATATATAAACACCAGCACGCCACTCATCAAACCTTTAACGATCGTCTTCATTCGTCAACAATTTAACGAGATATCCTGCGAGAAGGCAGAATATTAGATGAACAGACATGTGTTGAAATAAAAGCACCTTTCTCGTGAGTTTTTTAAGGCAAATCTTGAGTACCCAATGATTGTTGAACGTTCGCCTGGCAGCATTTACGGACGATGAGAAAAGGTCGGGTCGTGCTAGAACGCGGTCATCGCGTCCCGACTTAGGGACACGTGCGAAAAAATGCAGATGTGACTTTGATACTAAGCTGTTGTTGTTGATATCAAGGAGATAGGGTGCTTCGACTAAGCAAGAAAATGTTATTTTCTAAGTTCACCCGATACAGTTAGCTGATAGCTCGTTCATATAAGCACCTACGGTCATCGATGGGAGTCGAAAAAAACAGTAGTTTGATCGCTGTAGATTTGAAAACTAAGCTGTGTCTTGACGAGACGGACCAGCGAAAGCAGAGATGCCCACGTCGGTGGTCGTGATGTTCATACCGACAACCTATTACACACCCTCGAATCAGTACAGCAAAGATTTGAACATTTAATTCACTCAAGACAGCGATGGGTAACCAGGGTAAGGAGACCCCTGGGTATATATATCCGTCCTGCATCCAGGTGAAGGGAAGTCTAATATCCTACCATTTCAACACAGTGAAATTCGATAAAACTGTAAGCATTATCTTTAATAATCACCTCATCGAGTTGTATTTTTAATTGTTCTGTGCACTATATGTGATGTTAGCTGATTAGCTTTTCCACAGGTAATAACTGGATGCGAAAAAGTAATTCGGCTCAGATTTCCACCCGCGTCTCATGCTGAAAAGATGACTAGGCTGAAAAAAGTCCATACAATTGTTTGTGTTATCTCACTGTATATTTGGTTTCTATGTATGACTGAAATCACACATGTTACTGGTTGACGTTGAAGCTCGGTGATCCCTACTGAATGATAAATTCACACGTAGCAAACGTTGTGAACACTTCAATAAAAACGTCCGATCATTCTCTGCATTATATATGCTCTTACAGGAAGGTCAGGCGAATTCCACAAATACGCGTGCAGTAACATAAATCTCTCTCTCTCTCTCTCTCTCTCTGTCTGTATGTCTGTCTGTCTCTCTCTCTCTCTCTCTCTCTCTCTCTCTCTCACACACACACACACACACACACACTCTCTCTCTCTCTCTCTCTCTCTCTCTCTCTCTCTCTCTCTCTCGCGCTATATATATATATATATATATATATATATATATATATATATATATATATATATATATATATATATATATATATATATATATATATATATATATATATATATATATATCATATTCATACAAATCACACCCTCCTGTGACGATATCTAATTGAACTAAAGCGGTTAAGTTTCAAGTTTCATATTTTCTTACCATTTTACCTCTACTATGCTTTGAGGTTGCCAGCCCTCTGACTGAATTTACCCGATTTGGGTTTAACCTGTACCTTTCGAACAAGGTGAGGGATGTTAAGATTGCCACCACCACTCTTATCATGACTCCACGCGTGCAGATCATAGTACTACTTTTCGTAGCACCTTCAACACTGCGTATTCATTTTTTCATTCTCTCTTTTAGGGCGCCGGTTTAAATTGCGTGAATGGCTTCCAGGTGAAAACGCAAAAAAAGTGAGTTTGAATGGAGGTTGGAATGTTTAAAGCATGGGCCTTGTTCGCTCTGACATATGGCGGTCACGAATATCGGGCGAAATACAAAAAATGAGACGCTGTCAATGTGAAGGTCGTCGAAAGCCAATGTCAAGGCTGTTCAATACAGATGGCGCCGAAAGTGTAACTGCTTTCTCACACTTTATAAACGTGTGTTGGTTTTAAACGTGTGTTGAAATACTCTTCCAGGCGTTCACATTCATAGCTGTCTTGATCTCGTTTGAGTCATTTTCCCCTCGCGTCACCGTCCGAGTCGTACTGTTTCTGTTGCGTTACGGCCTCTTTTGCGTCACCTTCTCAATTGTGTCACAGTGGCGCGACTGTCTGTCACCTTTCATTGTGGTTTTCACTCCCCATATTGTGACAGCATCTTTGTTGTGTAATAGTCGAGTTCTCTGTTGTGGCAATGTTTCTTTTACGTCATCTTCTCTGTTGTGTCACCTTCTTTGGTGTGTCACCTTCTTTGGTGTGTCACCTTCTTTGGTGTGTCACCTTCTTTGGTGTGTCACCTTCCATGTGGTTTCCACTGCTCCTGTTGTGACAACGTCTTCGTTGTGTCACAGTCGAGTTTTCTGTCGTGTCTTATGCTGTCTTGCCGTCACTGGTGTGTCACCTTATCAGTTATGTCACCTTCTCTTACGTGGTACTCCCTCTGGTTAGACACCTTTCTTTGTTGGGCCACCCTCTCGGTTGTGTCAATGTTTCTTTTGCGTCAACTTCTCCGTTGCGCCACTCCTTCAGTTTTGTCACACCTCTGTTGTGTCATCCCCTCAGTTTTGTCACCCCTCTGCTGTATCACCCCCTCAGTTATGTCACCCCTCTGTTATGTGTTTTGTTCTGATGGATCACAGTGTCAGTGTTGTTTTATTTAGTGTATGCAATGACATACTAGACTGTCACCCATGGTCACCCTCGTGCCCCCTGGTCTCCCTCGTGGCGCCTGGTCACCCTCGTGACCCCTGGTCACCGTCACCCTCATGCCCCCTGGTCACCCTTGAGCCCCCTGGACTCCCTCGTGCCCCTTGTCACCCTCGTGCCCCCTGGTCACCGTCACCCTCGTGCCCCCTGGGCTCCCTCGTGCCCCCTGGTCACCCTCGTACCCCCTGGTCTCCCTCATACCCCTGGTCACCCTCGTGCCCCTGGTCTACCTCGTGTCCCCTGGTAACCCTCGTGTCCCCTGGTCACCCTCGTGCCCCTGGTCTCCCTCGTGCCCCTGGTCTCCCTCGTGCCCCTGGTCTCCCTCGTGCTCCTGGTCTCCCTCGTGCCCCCTGGTCACCCTCGTGCACCCTGTTCTCCCTCGTGCCCTCTGGTCTACCTCGTGCCCCCTGGTCACCCTGGTCACCCTCGTGCCCTTGGTATCCCTCGTGCCCCCTGTCTCCCTCGTGCCCCCTGGTCTCCCTCGTGCCGCCTGGTCACCCTCGTACCCCCTGGTCTCCCTCGAACCCCCTGGTCACTTTCGTGCCCCCTGGTCTCCCTCGTGCCATTCCGTCTCTGATACACGGCAGTATGCAGATTGTGTCACCGGTCGCTTATCACTGGCTGCTTTATTCCAAATACTTACCTTTTTCAGCTGTTGATTGTATTTCCAATAAAACACCACCAACCCCGTACGCCCTGTCCCTTACCCCACCCTCCCTCCATACTTTCATAAATGTCGTGTTAATCGGTACAGAACGTTCCACCATGGTCAAGAGGCAATCGGTACAGAACGTTCCACCATGGTCAAGAGGCAATCGGTACAGAACGTTCCACCATGGTCAAGAGGCAATCGGTACAGAACGTTCCACCATGGTCAGACCCCATTTTCTCCCGCAAAATAGTCCGCCTCCGAAACCGTTCAGAAATCATTTCTACCGAGCGCCACCTTTAGACTCTACCCAAATAAGAGAAAATGGCGGCGCTTGTGCGCAATGATGCATGCGTATGACCCGGTTTGGGGACCGCAGTTTTGGAGAACGAGTGATTAGGTGTAACTTGTCGAGGGGTAGCGGGGATCCAGGCGGGGTGTGGTTTATGGAGAGGGGGCGAAATGGCCGGGGCTACGACGCTCCTCGTACAGTGGATATATAAGGAAGCCGCCGCTCCCGTATTTAGCAGAACTTACCGAAACGTCTACTGAATCACGTCTCCTACAAAAATAGAAATTGTAAGTTTATACCAGAAGAAGTGGAAATGGAAAGAGAGCTCAGAGGGTTCTTGGACGCGATGATGCGACTGCTGTTGCTTGGGCTGCTGGGACTGAATGCCGTCCAGGGGGGCAGCATCCTCATCTACCCATTTGGTCATTGCCTCAATTCGCATCTCCTCAACGCGGAGAGGCTGGCCCACATCCTGGGCGCCGACGGACACACGGTGGATTTTCTCATCAGCTCCGCATACCGTGGCTTCGATCATCGGCGAAAGGGATCCGAGCCGTTTGCCTCGGCGCCTGGGACCAATTTGGTAGAATTTTCCGGACCAGACAACTACGTCCCCGTTTGTGAGTACGATACGATTGACTTCATGCTATATTCCCCGATCAAAGTACGTTTTCATTCTCTGGTGGAGACGTTCGGACGTTACTGTGACAAACTCCTTTCCGATGTGAGCCTGCTGCAACGACTGAAAACAGCACACTACGATTTGTTCATCATCGAAGCCATCGATCCGTGCGGGCGAATTCTGGCCGACTATCTCGATATTCCCTTCGTGCCCCTGTTCACGGCTGGACTGGGTCACTGGGATGGGAATCCACGCTTACCCTCCTACATCCCTGCTACAATCGCCCCTTACACTTCCCAGATGACCTTCGCTCAGCGTCTGGGTAACCTCATCATGAAGGTCATGTACGACACGATCCCTGTCGTTATGGGCTTCGATAAGACGTTCGAGGATCTGAAGAGAAAGCATAACATTAATACCAGCCTCTCGATTGCTGATACTTTTTCAAGAGCATCCATTAAGCTGGTCAATTCGGACTTTGCCGTCGATTTCCCGGCACCGATCGAGCCCGATACAGTCATGGTTGGTGGATTCGCCATCAAGTCACCATCCCCGCTGCCGTCCGAGCTGGAAGAGTTCATCCAATCGTCCGGTGATGCTGGGATCATCGTGTTAAGTTTCGGAACTCTGGTGAAACGCTTCAACAAAGACTGGACGACTGTCTTTGTTCAAGCCCTCTCTCGTCTGCCGCAGAAAGTTATTTGGCGGTATTATGGGGATACCAAAACAATCTTGAATCAAACCAGCGGCGCACAGAACATCCGAATCATGAAATGGCTTCCCCAGGCGGACCTTTTGGCGCACCCCAAAACGAGACTTTTCATCACCCATTGTGGCCTCAACGCCATGTTTGAGAGTGTCCATTTCGGGGTTCCTGTTCTGGCGATTCCTATCAGTGGTGACCAGTTTCACCATGCTGCCAAACTCGTCGACTACCTACAGATGGGCCTAAAAGTCAACATCTACGACTTATCCCCCAAAATCCTTCATGACGGAGTGGTCCAGGTTATCAGCAATCCGGTCTATAAACAGAATGCCTTGGCGATTTCCAGTCGGCTTCGCGACCAACCCATCTCGGCTGAGGAGAAAATCAAGTTCTGGATCGACTACGTCATCAGACATGGAGGGGCCAAGCATCTCAAGTCGGCCGCACATACGCTCACCTGGTTCCAGTATTTCTCGCTGGACGTCATCGCTGTTCTGGGCGGTGGGGTGCTTCTCCTTGCCGTGTCTCTAATGTGGGTGACCTTCAAACTGGCCGCCATGACCTTCAACAGGTTCGTGCCTCATTCGGTGTGGAAAGCTAAAGTTCACTAGACATGTTGGAAGAGACTGTTGCATTTGTGATCAAGTCAGACTTTGACATTGAAGAGAAAACAGAATTCTGAGCTGTAATGACATATCATTTAAGCATTGTACAATATATCCATGCTTCTATATACGCGCATAAATGTATATTATACATTCATTTATCGTTTACAATCATACGACAATGTAGTCTTGGGAACACCAGTTATTATCGATAATCCTATGCAATGTACTATGGTAAAAAGTTTTTGGACCTATAGGTTCTTATTCTAATGTGTTTTAACAAATATGCGTTTGCTGAACTATTCATTTTATGTAAAACAATAAACAATGGATGTTTATCGACAAACTTCACATGACTTTTACGTGAAAGGTTTCATGGTATACCACGTGATCTGGCAGGGGGTACTCTAAAGCTAAAAGTCGTAGTGGATTTTACAGAAAATCACCGCATCTTCGATTACCTTTGTCAAATTCCCACACATCGGTGTGGAATACACTGAAACATCTAGATGTCAACAAATGAAAATACTGTGACAATCCAAAGATATATTTTGCGGTTCATAAATTTTTTCCATTAATTAGATTTGTGTCTATATGCGATTTTTTTCGTTCCATGACAACTTAAAATGATCGAGTGCCCTCCCCAACCCCAGCATATACAGCAAGTGAATGTGGGATCGGTGTGCCATCCTGTCCTAAAACCGCGTCAGGCGCCATACTTACGATGCCATCAATCTTTTTTCTTCATTACAATGCCGAGTCTGAAAACCGTGCCAGTGTATGTAAGGCAGCTAAGTTTAAACACTGATCCGCTGTCCCCAGCCCCGCTCACCGATGGCCACCATGCACAACAACACACCTTGTGGGCGTTTCTATGTGTTGTTCTTCACCGAGTCATTAACCTCCGGTTAAAAAGACATGCTCGTCAAGAGACGGAAGAAAAAAATTGCAGGGCATTCATATTAATAAAGAAAATAGCGAGTTTGTGGAGTTCGGAGGCGTCACCAACATAATGGGTCAAATCTATGGGCCTGTGACAATGGTTAATGGGCAATAAATGGACGTCGATGTTCAATACCGCTTTTCAAATCCATGCTTATTTATCATCAACGAGCGACTGGAAGGGTAATTCCTGGTAGAATGCAGCTTTTTAGGAGTTTATTTCACTTGAAGTAAATATCAATACTACTATCCCTACCTTCATATTCTCGGGTTTCCGTCGCGGCCGCTAGGAGGGCCACCGACGCGCACAGCGATTTTGACCGGAACTGTCAAGCTGTCAACGCTTTGTTCGCGCTTTACCAGTTGCTGTTGTTGTTGTTGTTGTTGCACGTATTCTTGTTGCATGTTTCTATAGCTGTACAGAACATCAAAGACGTCGCCGAAGATGTCAAGCGTATTCTGAACTTCTTTTAAGTTCATCTGAACACCGTCACCGCAATGAGCACATTTGAAACAGTTCTCAAACACATTGAATCTCACAAAATAGTCGTCTGGAGAGTATTCTGCAAGAACATCAGTATTCACCCGATATCACTTCGAAGTTAGCGTGCGTGACGGTCGCAACACCATGTCATCACCGTCTCCTTCTTAGTGGAAAGTACCCTAGCTGAAAACTTTCCTCAAAGATAGGTGAATCCCTTGCTGTGGTTATAAGAAAACTGAGCTCGTAGAATCAGTAAGAAATGCCTGCAACAACGTAAATATTGTGGACTTGGTCGGGGAAGGTGATGGAGAAAATATTTACAATGTATGAAGAACTGTTAGCATAGAGGGTCAGCAAGTTGAATACAGATATGTCACACTTCTTATAAATATGTATGGATACCTATGAAGACTTGCTGGTACAATATTAACTTTGTGTTTTGTTTTATGTGGTGTTGTGGTTTAGTGGAAGAGAGGTAAAAAGTTTGTTGTTTTCTCATCTTTCTTTGCGGAGATGATGGTGGTTGCAAACATATCGTGGCAGTGGCTGACTTCAATACCAATGAAAAGTTTAATCCAGCATTACCGCCTGAAGAGGAGACATGTCGCACGGCTTGTCGCCTTGATTATTTCGATGTTTGGCAATTGCAATTACACAGTCTATATACTTGTCTCGTCAGTAATACAACTGACGAAAACTTTACTGTCATCCACGGGTGTTTCACATATATGCCCTTGGATTGTCCCGGGACAGCCCTACCCCCACCGCCCATATATCGGTAAGCCAGCGATGATTTTTTTTTCATTTGAACTTACGAGTATGGATAACGGTCTACATTTTCGGTCATCATATAAGATGTGGTAATCATTGATTGCCCAGCGAGGTTTGGTGATGGTTAAACGTACCATGTGTTTTCTAGTATATTTAATGCTATAATATATGATCCTATCCGACTCCACCCTGCGCCCGCAAAAAGGTGCGAAAACAGCCAGTCCGGTTCCAAATACAAAGGGTCCCCAAGGGTGAATCATTCATATGTTATAGCCCCATTGATTCTCTATATAACCATGTAAGTTTGATATTTATCCAAAAAGTGGTCACTGAGACATTCCCCCATACATGACTAGAATACAACTGCGAAAAACGTGTTAAGGAGCCAGTTTATACCGCTAACAGCGATGCGACGTTACACTTTGTAGCCCTACTAATCGTAGCCACCAAATTGAACTTGGTCGGGTCACTGCTGTTACGACGACCTTCACCCCTCGGGGGTTCTTCACCCTATTCATCCTGCGTTGTCGGCTACACTTCTTTGCCCTTGGAGCTTTTGAAATTTCTTTGAATATGGAACCTCTCGCGTTCCTAAGTAGGCTGAAATATCAGGATATGCAATCATAATCCACTGCGGCCAAGGTCTTCGATTATACACACACACACACACACGCACACATAGACATACACACATATATATAAATGTCTATACAAATATATATATATATATATATATATATATATAGATATATATATAGATATATATAGATAGATATATATACATAGGGATATATAGGGGATAGATATATATAGATATATATATAGAGATATATAGATAGAGATATACAGACATAGAGATATATATATATTATATATATATTATATATATATATATATATATATATATATCTATATATATATATATATATATATATATATATATATATATATATATATATATATATATATATATAAACATTGTATTGTAGCTTTATTGAACTTGTGTACGAATGTACTTTCATCTGAAAGATATCCCCAAACGGTCCTCTTAACCTGTCTGCACCCCCTCCCCCCTCCCCCACATACAACCCTTCCCGACGCACCAGATATTTTTTCTTATCGCCGAAATGAGGTTTTACAACTCTTTGGTGCCTGGTAATCTCGTCTTCATCAGAGTTATAACACAGCCTACGTGCGGTTCTCAATAGTACTTGATATCATGTATACGGTTGATATTTTGATAGACACTCACTTTGATTTTGTGTTAGTTGCTAGTTAGTAAAACAGAATACTGTTAAGTGTGGGCCATTTAAATCTTACCTTGACTGATTGCACACACTTTCGGGTCTATGTTAAAGATCATAAACACAATTTTTTTTTAAATCGAAATTCGAAAGAATAAACTTCAGTAATGGTATTCACATCGATAGCGGTTACTTTGGAGCACCCTATTCCTTTAAAAAAGGATTTTAAAGTGTATGTTTTCTTCTTCCACTCGTTGAACATCCCGCTCGGCAACGTTCGGAATTATTTGGCCCGTGACGTCACGTTCGCTGCTCTGCGCTCGCTGATCACGAATGTCAACAAACTTCGCCATTGTTGTCGCGGCTCGTTGATGGTTTATGAAAAAGTCTTCACGGTTTGTTACACTCACAGTTTGGATTATGCCTTATTGTTGTGTCGGTTGGGAGAAGAAACGACGAGAGGTCGGGTAAGAGTTTCTTTCGGTTCCCGAAAGACCGAAACATGCACAAGAATTCGATTGTAAAGGTGAAGAGGAAGGATTGGAAGCCGACCAAAAAACAACTCCTGTCCTTTGCTCCGACCACTTTGAGAGAGACGCCTATGAAACGGACCCAGAGCTGCTCATAAGTCTGGGCTTTTCTAAACAAACTAGGCTTCGCCAAGGTGCCATGCCATCGATTTTAAATTACATGGGTGTGAACCAGGATCGAGTAAGACGTCGAGGTGCCTTTGAGAAAAGACGACGTCAACAGGTAAGATAGCTAGGACCATTCAATTTTCATTCCCAGTCGTGGTTGTGCCTTAGTGTTTGATTGACAGCAAAATTTATTTCTTATATGAATAATCATACGACCCAAATGACATGTCCGTGTTAAGGCTAAGGCATCACTGGTAAAGAAAGGCCCCATGGGCATGGCTCAATAACTGGTGTTTCAATGTGATCTCAAAATACTTGCATGACATTGCCTGTTTTTGTTTAGGGATTTGGATACACTACATACTGTGTTTAATTGGTCCATTTACATGAGTACTACTGATGTCATAGGACAAATTAGACAGTTTGTATATAGGAGTATATTGATATAGGTGATTTTGGGAAATATCATTGGTGTACATCTGGTCGACACTGAAACACATGATGCCTCTGTTTGTAGGTGCTGCATGAAATGTTAACTGGAGCTGAGATGCTTGATGCCTCCAGTGAAAGTGAAAACGAGATGACAGGTGTGCCAGCTCAACTGAACCGGTGGAGGGCTCCCACAAACATGTTTGCTTGTAAGTATATTGAGTCACCTGGATGTCTATATTCGACATGGAAAGTGACGAGGATGGTATGGATGAACATGTAAGTGATAGTTTACTTTGAAAATCCCTGTAAACAGTGGAATTGTATTGCATGCTTATAAAAATCAGTGCTCTCTCATAAGCCTAATAAAGCACCTACAACTTTGGTTTTATAGTGGCATTGAGCTAGAGGATGGCCCTGGTCGTAAACAGCAAACACCTTCTGAAAGACATTGGCAGATTATCTCTGTCTGAACAGACATCCAGCTTAGAATCTTTCCACAAGGTGGTGATCTTCTTCGCGCCCAAGAGTGTACACTTTCCCTTTGCCACTATGGAAGCAAGGTAATTTAATTGAGCTTTGCTGTGACTGAAGTGTGGTATATATTGCAAATACCTGATGTAAAACATGGGTTTATGTTGGTGCTTGTAAAGTTATGACATGCTGGTGTATTGTGAGCTCACATGGGCATGCCAGACCACCAGGCTATATCTGCTACTGTTGGTGCTTTACTTCCAGATTACTCCTTGCAGTTTTGCATTTTAATGAAAACTCCAATAGAGCTCAGGCAGTCACTCAACAAGGCCAGGCACAATGGGGAGTGTCCTTTCCAAAGTCCAGACAGGGTGATCCAGTGGTGAAGCCTGTTTTGGTTGGTATATATCACAGGATTTGTTGTTCAATATATGTAAATATAAGTTCAACAATAATGTAATGCTGGCATTTATTAAGATAAATTTATTATGAGTTTCCTGCCGTGCCCATAGGGTAATTATACTGGCACAAAAGACCAAACATTCCATTTAATGATTCAAAGACAATTTATTACTAATCTTTTATTAACTGGTTATGCTTCAGATTATGTTGACAACCTCATTACTGAAGTGTTTGTGCTTCGTGAGAAATATCCCAGTTACAGACTGGCGAAAGTCCTTTCGGCGGAAAGGAGTGTTCCGCCCCCTATTGCTGCTCAATTGAAAAGCCAGCAAAGGACATCCTTGTGGGAGCACACCGATGCCGCTTCAATCATGCAAACAAAATCTCCTCAGCTACTTTCTAGGTATCCTTTGTAAATGCCCTCTGGATCTGGGAATGTAGATCTTATTTTGTTTACGACACATGATGGCAATACTTTTCTGTTATGTCTACCTAATCTGTGCCACACCCAGTAGATGAAATGGCGATAGGCCAAATATCTGAATAACCTGGAGCAAAAAAGAATTGATTATTTCTTAGGGAAATATGAAAATAATGTTTTGTCAACTATGTACTCCAGATATAAATGTATTGATGGTTTTGCTGTTTGTTGTCATGTAGCACTGAACGTGATTACCAAATCTATTGCACAACATGGACACTTGGGATACACATTGTCCATGTCCAGAAGTGGCTGTGTCTTATATGTGCTTCAATAAAGGCATAAACTAACTCATTTGTGTTAACTTCATCCCCTATATGTCCATCTATCTGTATGTACTAGAATTTCGATGCAAGCAGGACATAACGGTCCAAGCAGTTTGACTTGAACCCTGGATGTTCGGTCATACATGGCCACTCTTCTATTGTTGCCAGAGTCTTCAGGTAATTTCGACAACAAACACATTCCCGCAATGTGGTCATCTGATCGCAGTTGTTACAGCTACACCTAAAAGGTTGCCCAAATCAAGCTTTAGCCATTTTGAACTCCAAGTTAGATCATTCACATAACAAAAGCTGACCCAGCAGTCCATGTTTGTCCATGATTCACAAATTCTTCTGAGCATTCTGACTTTATTTGTGAGCAAAAGAGTAGACTTAGTCTTTTAAATATACACTGCTGAGAGATATATTAACAGGACGTCTAAATTCTGAAAGGGGCCAGTTCACAGGCACCCAAGTCAATTATGTATATTATCATACATGTCACTATCGCTCGGGGAACGCGCTGGGTGAATTTATTGACTTGGGTGTGTAGGCCAGATAGACCCCATTACACGGAATTGTTATTTCTACCGGTGCTAATCCATTTAGACTAATAGAGACGAAAAATTTCTACCTACCACACTTCCACTGGCCAGAAAGTCAAAGCGTCTTTGCTGCATTCATTTTCCGAATCGGAATCCGTTTCTGAGCTCCCAACATCATTATCTGACTCGGTTGTTATTCGCAATCGTGTGGGCTCAAATAAATATCAACGGACATCATAAGTCCTCATTTCATCTAATGAGGCTTCATAATCTTCATCTGATGACGACATGTTAATATATACCAATCAGTAGAAAGGAAAGTTGCAGGGAAAAAATCGCGGATCATATAATTTTTCTCAGCTTCCGAAATGCCGCCTTCGAATTTGCTTTGGGACGAGCCGCAAACGTGACGTCACGCGTCCTGCCTCCTAGCGACCAACTGGTGCAAAATGGACTCTGGGAATTCAATCGGAATTAAACCCGAGCACCACATTCTCAGCGGATTTATGTCCACAGTACTTGAGAGAATGTAAAATTATCTACCGTGGTCAGATTAAAAGATATTTTCCTACATTTTGAAACATACAAATCGGATATGCCAAAAAACGTTAGTTTTGATCTTTAAGAAGCATGGCCTCTGACAGCGTCCGTGCTGTTCACTACTATAGATCTCTCGTGTTCGCATGGTTATATCAGATCGTCACGACATACACATACAGATTTACGCATGTTACCATTACATATACGCTAAGAATTATTCGGATACCAACTTAATTTATTAGAAGCTCATATTACTGTAACTGTTTAAAATCTGAGAAAACAGAGCAACTCTCCCCAAACCATATCAACCCATTTCACACCCCCTCCTCACTCCCTCACCCCTGGACACCCGCCTGGACGTGGTACTCCAAAACCTCCAGCTTACGACCTTCACCTCAAGGGCAAGGACTTGCGCTCATTTCTGCACCGAGACAGTCCTACCTACTTCGTATTCAACGCGACCAGTCAACCGAGAACAAGTTAAGTCGGCCAACCCTCAGTAACAAAAGACGCTATGCGCTCATAAAAAACCTCTTTTGAATAGAGGAAATTCGTTGAATAGATTTTTTATAGGACCTTCCATATTTAGAAGCGATATTAGGTTTTCAAATAGGATGTGTCTGAAGAAACTGGTCGTTAATGGGGTTACATCCTTGCCCTTGCACCAACTGAGAGCTTGTTACAACTCTTATTCGAGGGGGGGGGGGGGGGGGGGGGGGGGGGGGGGGGTCCTCGTGCATGACCTACTGTAACGCCAGTGCGTGTCAAGGACGTGTCAAGGACGTCTAAGGTCGTCGGACAATTCCTCAGCCGTCCGAATGTTCATAGAAAACTCAAACAATCGCATATATTTCATCATATAGTTTTACAAATCTCGAAATGTCATGCACCATGTAGCAATCTGAATCAAATAATGCGATTACAGTTGAGTTCAGGGTGTATTTTACCAGATAAATCAGTCTGATTAATACCATAGTCCATTCACAGATTACTCCCTCACAGCACGTAAGATATGAACCATAAATATATTTCGTAATCGTTGATAGTTCCTAAAGTTGACCGATTGGCCAAAGGTTCTTAGGGTCTTGAAATCTTAAGAAGCATTATCATCTCAACCAGCACGTACATTCTTCAATTGTATCGTTCCTCGAAGATGCCGACGGTGGGGTTTAGAGCGCCGAACTGCACACGATATGCATCATTTTCCTATATTCGTGCTTCTATGGACGGGCACAGCCCAGACTCTTCAAAAACGATATCAGAAACTCCAGCAGGTTCTATATTAGTCTACGAACATAGTCATGTTGAATTTTTTTTGCAAATAAACAGGGAAAATTTTGATGTCGTACATCTAAACGTACATCGTCAACACAGAAAACGGCTTCGTTTTAAAATCGCCGTCCAATGCATTTTGAAACAAAGGTTCTCGGTCCCCGCTGTTAGGATTCGAAGCGTCACACTTCTATATCTAAATATATAATATCGTTTCTATATAGATATCTCGACGCTTGCCATCTGGAACAGAAAGGATGTGTTCTGAAAAAAACGAAATAGCGTCTCCTAATCGCCGTTATGATGTTGAAAAGCGAAACGTCCACTATCATAATGTTCACTTGAGGAACATCGTAACAGGGCAAGAGATTTAACAGCTGCGCTGAGAGCTTGCTTAATAAGCCAATCAGAGATCGGGAATTAGTTTCGCGTAACTTAAAGTGGAATCGCTCACTTGGCACAAAACTGTTGCCCAGACAGCACTGGGAAACCCCCGACCATGTGGCTGGGTGCCAAGTTCAACAATATATCATTCAACCAGAGAGTCCGGGCATGGAAGTTCTTCAAATGGTTGAGATAAACCAACCCTCATTGTTTTAAACTTTGCAAGGGCGTTTAAATTGATTTTTAACATTAATCAAGTAAGGTGAAGAAACCAGCATTATACAGTCCGTTATTAAAGACTTACTTTCTATTATTTCAATACTGCAGCTGGTAAATCGAAATAAAAACCAGTGTTTCTGTTTGACAGACTTCATCATTAGAGCTGATTTTGGTCCCTGCATGAAAGCCTCATTACACTGGTGTAGACACCCCATTAAGTAACCATGTACACCTACATAGACCTCACCCCCCCATAGACCATGTACTATTGTATTGCAGGCTGGTAATGGGTTGTAAACAGGAGCATGACAGTGCATTTGTTTGATAGTGAGTTTAGGGTACACAACAAGACCATCACTTAAAGCATATGCCACTTCATTAAGCTAGGTGCTATTACATTACTACCAGTACGCCACCTGTAAGCCGAAACGTTATTGTCATAGCATCTCTTAAAACCACGTGGAATTCTCTGTTTGATTTGGAGCTTCAGTCCCCCTCACCAATCAGATGACTCCATATCTTTAACAGCTGCTGAGCCCCAAGATGTTGGATCATGAGTCCCATGTGCTTTTGTTGATTTCATGGTATTGTCGCCTGATGTCGGGGGTGTCTTTCGTGTAATTTCACAATCGTCACACAGCTAAACTCCTTGTTCGAGACCTTCACACCCCCTGACATGCCAAAAATGTTAATGTCGACCCCAGATCAGTTCCATCGCTTCAGACAGTTATTGACAATCTAAAACTACCATCCACAGTGTGGACATGAAAGATCGAGGATCGTAAACTGCGCAGACGCTGTTAGAGGCGAACTGTTTTTGATAGGTGTACCCCAGTCCGGGTAATTTATCAAATTGACATTGATTAAATAGTGTACTTGTTATTTTCGCTATTCATAAGCCTATTGTGCAGCGTGTTTAGGCAGCAGCAAGTGTCTGCAAAACAACATTTTTCCCGCTCTAATCAATCCCAGTGACGTCAGCCCAGTAATCCCATGTGCTTCTGTTGGTGTCACAGTAGCGCCACCTAACGATTGCAATGTATTTTAATTAGGGAAGTGATCACTACAGAGCCACTATAAACTAGTTGCCTATAACACACTGTCAACACATATTCCCCCCCTGGCCACCACCTTTCAACAGCCTGTTACTGTTGAATTTCCCCGGTTATTTATTAAGAAATAAAAAACACAAATTAATGAAAATAACAACTATATATTCCTCCTCTCTTAACTGCATCTCAACAACAGTAACCAAGCTAAAAGGGAAACACAAAATTAGTTCCTTGACACAGAAACACCAGTTTTAAAAATCTCCAGAACTACAATTTATGACATTATTCAAAAACTGGAGACAAGACATTTTAACAGTGAAGTCCCACAGAGACAAATGCTAAGACTGTCTGAATTATGTCGGCAGCTTGCCACATTATCATTGAGACATAATCAAACACAACAAGAGAACCAAGCAGCATCCTGGCTCTCCTGGAGAGAGAGAGAGAACAGTATAAAAGAAAGCCATAAAATGTCTTACTCAAAAACATTCAAGATCACCTTCACTATTCATACAGATAGAAAGTCTGAAAAACACGCTGTGACAGCCAGATGTTAAATGCTGTGTGAGGGATGTGGAATGATCAGTAGTGCGGCCGGTTGGGCGTGCTGCTTGGATGGTGAAGTCGCTGCCTTTTCCTCTCGTGACTCTCGGCATAGTGGCCTCCGATGCCTTGCGAATGCTGTCCCACATAGTGGCCATCAGGACTGGCTTCTGGGGAGGGGAGCAGCGAGGGGAAGCCGCGTTTCCTCTGGCCGCGTCCTCCACCACCTGGCAGGCTGTGTGGAGGGGGTCCACCCTGACACACCCAGACAGAGATAATCATCTTGTTGTTGAAGCATGGGGCAATACAGGGTTTAAGAAAAGTGAATTTGTATGCACATTGGGCAGGGTGAGAGGTAAGATGTTGTGACATCTTATATCTATGATTCTTAAACGTGTGAATCATTTCACTAATAACTCTAGGCAAGTGAAATACTCCTGATTCTACTCAAATAAAATCTTATATATCCTACTCAAGCAAAAAGCTCGAACCTCAAAATGTTCACAGAGCAAAATACAGAATTTTGAGCAAACAATGTGAACAATTTTGATACAAGTGTTGAGTGAAAGGCAATCAATTATCCCTCATAGAGAGCCCAGTTAACCAAAAGCTATGACTTAGTATAAGCAAGCAGTGTTTACATTCAAACTGTAAGTGAAATAGCCCCAGGTTTTGCATAAGGGTGAGCTGGCTAAAGCCTAATGAGAAAATGCCCATAGAAGACAAGAGACAGCAATAAGACTTACCCGTCGTGGAGGGTGACCTCGACCTCGAGGTCGACCTTGACCAGGGGCCAGCTTGTGGAAGAGGAATGGAGGAGCCATGCCCAACTCATTCATCGTGCGTAGATCAACATCAGCAGCTGGTGGTCTTGGCGATGACCTGGCAGTCTGCTCAGCTTCAGAAGACTTGCAACCACTATCTTCATCCCATTCATCCAGCCACTCCCCCTCCATGGGAAGGTCAATCTCCCCTGCAGTGCTGACTGAGTTAGAAGCACTAAAAGCTGTCATGAAGTCAGGATTAGGGTTGGCCCTGTTGTCTTCTGTTGGCCGAGTAGCAATCTGGCGCTTGTCGCTCATGGGATTATATTTGTTGCTGCCCGATTTGGGAAAAGAGGGTGGAGGTTTGAGGCCTCTGGGTGGGGCAGATAAATTGAGGTCTGTCAACCGAGGTATTCCTGCCATCAAGGAGGGTACAGAGGGCCCTCTGTTGCCAGCGTCCCTATCCTCAGCATCAACGCTTCTGACTCCCATGTTTGCCAAGTTGCTCTGGTCTTGGTTGACATCGCTTTCTGTGTGTTTGTTGAGAGATTGATTGTCAGAACAGGGTGGCATCTTATCATGCAGCTTAGGCACCTCTTTCCCAAAGCTGCCAGAGCCGATTCTCATGTCGTGGTCTTGAAAGTCATGTGGTTCCTGGTCAGTGAGTTTGGCTGGGGGTTCCCAAAGTTTGGTGCTTTCATTATTGTCAGGCGGGGGTCTTTTCCCTGGGGTGGGGTCACTTGGATGGAAGCCTGAAGACGGGCGTATGAGCGGGGCATCTAGAAGTGAAGGAATGCGCGGTGGGACCTGTCTGAATCCTCGGTCACCGGGACCCATCTGTCTAGCAACAGCTGGTCTGGGACCATGCTTGTTAGGGGGAGGTCCCATATGATTGTCAGGGCCTGGGAATCTGATCTGAGGTCTTCGGCTGCTGTTGTAAGGCTCCCTTGGCCTGTCAGAGGGAGGGAAGTGAGGTGGAGGCCCATCAAAATGACTTGGTGGTCTGTCTAAAGGTCCATCCATATTACCTCGTGGTCCACCCAGAGGGCCACCAGGGTAACCTCGAGGTCCACCAGGATAACCTCGTGGTCCATTTTGAGGCCCACCAGGGGGACCTCGTGGTCCACCATGAGGTCCACCTAGGTGACCTCGTGGTCCACCTAAAGGTCCATCAGGATGGCCTTGTGGTCCACCTCTAGGTCCATCAGGATGGCCTTAAGGTCCACCTCTAGGTCCATCAGGATGGCCTTGTGGTCCACCTCTAGGTCCATCAGGATGGCCGTGTGGTCCAGCTCTAGGTCTATCAGGATGGCCTTGTGGTCCAGCTCTAGGTCCATCAGGACGGCCATGTGGTCCGCCTACAGGTCCATCAGGATCACCATGTGGTCCATCTGGAGGTCCATCAGGATGAAATATTGGTCCTCCTGGAGGTCCATCATGATAACCTCTTGGTCCATCTGGTGGTCCACCAGGATGACCAAGTAGTCTACCTTGAGGTCCATCCACTGAAGGGAACCTCATGTTAAGATGAGGACCTCTTGGGTTGTGAAAGCGATCCCTATCAGATGACCTGTCGTTATTCTGTATACTGTCCCCAGGTTGCCTCCAGTCTGGTAAAGTAGAATCCCTGAGGCCCTGATCCTGATAAAATTCTGCTTGGTCCTCTTCTTTGGGTCTATGTATATGTTCTCTGTCAGTGCCTTGATCATTAAAACTTCCTGGTTGACCCTCACTAGAAAAGCCTCTGGGAGGCAATAGAGGTTTGGTTGATTGTAGGAAGTTATCAGCACCTTCAGAAGCCCCAGAAAGAGGGTCATATTTATCATCTGGGCCAGGAGGTTCATGATTATCGAATGGAGGTCCAATGGAAGGAGGACCCCGATGAGGTGGAATACCAAACATAGGAGGAGGTCCTGAGGTTGATGGAAGTGATATAGGTGGTGGACCTCTTATAGGTGGAGGACCTCTTGAAAAATTTTCATCAGCAGATGGGGGTGTAAATGGTGGAGGCCCTCTCATAGGTGGAGGTCCAGTCACAGGAGGAGGGCCAACTGGTTGAGGCCCAGTCACAAGTGGAGGTCCAACTGGCTGAGGTCCTGTCATTGGGGGAGGTCCTATCATTGGAGGAGGTCCTGTCATTGGAGGAGGTCCTGTCATTGGAGGAGGTCCTGTCATAGGTGGAGGTCCAACTGGTTGAGGTCCTATCACAGGTGGAGGAGCAACTGAAAATGGGCCAGCAAAAGGTGGAGGTCCAACCATTTGAGGTAGACTTAGTGGAGATGGTCCATCTGATGAGGGTGTTTCTACAGACTGGGGTATACTGGTGGGTGGCGGGTGATCAAATCTTATGGCTCCCTGCAAACAAATCAAATTTGTTCGGCACTTAACAAAGCAAAGAGTCCAATAGGTCTTCGAAACTCTACTTATTGCCTGTCCTAAGAAAACCTTCTTGGTCGTGTGGAGCTGAATTTTAGCAAGCAATAGATCCATAATCATAAGAGGTCCAATTTGGGGCAGCTAGCTTGCTTTATATGAAACTGACAACAGAAAACTTGACGAAATGGACGTACAGATGGATGCTGCAGTGATTGTATATAATTAGCTTTGTTGAAAAGCAGAGCTAAAAGTTAATTTTGAGAAAACAAGAAGCCATCTATATCAGATGAGTCAATGTGTTATTTGGGGCAGCCATCCTAATCTATAAAGAAATGCGCCTTCAAAAATCATTCTCCATTGGAAAACATAGAACATAATATATATTTTTTTTTACAATTTTGTCCCAGATAACTCAGGTCATAAGTCTTATAGGGCTATGTTTAGATGACAGGGTTCATTGGACGGGTCTCTGGCTAAGACCCTGGTTGAAAGTTTTGGGAGAAGGATGTGGAGAAGAATGAATTACCTGTACTGGGAAAGGTGGGGTGAAGGTGCTACCAGGGTTAGAACCAGGCCATGCAGATGTCCCCTGGGAAGGTGTTTGTGACCTTGGAACATCCTTCATATTTGGGTGGGACACAGACACCTGGGATCATACAATGCGGTTAATGTTGCATTTGCCATATAAGAAAACTGCCACCAAACACAGAAAATGGGATGAAAAACGCACTATCAACGCCTGGCCATGATTCAGTTCACATGCAAGTGAAATGGATAGTATCAGTATATACTGACATTGCATAGTGAGGAGTTTTGTACTGTGGCTTACCCCATAGAGTGCTTGTGTGGATTCCTGTTCACTCTGCCAATTATACATGTTGTCCCCCCACGCCCCCACACCATCTGGCGGGGGTATGTGGGGGTTATGTGGGGCGGGGTTACTGGCGGGCGTAGCTGATAGAGCTGCCTGTTGCTGCTCATACACACGTTTCTGTTCCTCATACACCCTCATATCCTCCTCCCACTGTTTGTACTTGAGCAGGTATTCCTGGTACGCCTGCAATCAAAGCACACACCTTTATATTGCATCATCACTTCAACAACACACATCACCCACAACAACATGATACTTTTCTTTTCGGGGGTCAGGACATTTTGAAGACATATTTACCATTTATTCAATCGGCGTTTATTTGTCGCAACATTAATTTCTTGGAAATAGGGAGAAGGTTAGAAGATGCACTTTCAAATGATTTTTGATTGAAAATTTTTATATTTATTGGGAATCATCTAAAATTCATCAATATCAGGGGCTTGAAGACTGCCTTGAACCTACCTGACTAAAATGAATAGCCATTGGTTCAAATATCTACACATGTTCAATCCCAAAATATTCATGTAGTCATTTCAGTGTAACATTTGTAATTGCCTTAGATGTCCCATATTTGGGCAATGGTATGAATCACATCCCATAAAAAATATTAGCAATCAGACTTTTCTTATTTAAAGAGGCTGTTCAACCCCATATCGGGCACTCGAGATCATTTTGTAAATACAAAACTACGTTTAACGTAGACATAAATAATGCCATCTTTTAATTTGTGCCGCAAATTTTTCTACATTATCATTTGACTGGAAATATTAATGATGTACTGTGGAAATCTGTTTAATTAAGCTGTGTCGTTCCATCCATAACGGTGCCTCTTTCACCGTGAACGTTGTAGTCTTTATGGTCGCAGTGGTGAAGATGCGACGTCAATTGAATGGTAACTAGAAAACGGAGGTATATTTCTGAATGTTGGGGTACGGATTCCGTATCCCGCAAGTCCGAATATATATTACAAAACTGTGATATGGAATAACTCTGGTGATGTCCAGAGGCTACTGCTGAGCTGGAATTCCAAACTGCTACGTGCCGTACGGAGTTGGCCTTCCAACTTGGTCCGTACGACGTTGACGGTATCGTTGCCCCAATGCTGAATGTGTTTTTAACTTCTAGGGACGGAGGTATTTATACAAATGTGTGGCGTCGTCAGCAAGCGTGGAGGTACACTCACCTTTAGCTTTAATAAAGATCAAACGGGCTGATGTTAATTGTTATTGAATCGACGGGTTGGGAATGTCTAGGGCTCTACTTGCTACACCAGGACTATTTAATTTGGATAGTGGCCGTTTACTTTAGATATCACGGTTAGGTATTTAAGGGGGGTGGGGGGAGGTGTTGCATTATGACTCCACACTGGTTGACGACGCTTTCTGCAGTTATTACATAATATCTAATTGATAAGGACGGTCACAACTCCCTAAAATCATGAACCACACGAATGTTAGCAGTAAATCTTTACGCGCTCTGAATTTACCTCGCTATTGATGTGTATACTTCCGCTTAGGTTACAAAATATAGATTTCATCAAATCTTCACTCATTAAAGTTGTGATCATCACAGCGCACAAATTAGACTGACAAGCAGGAAGGGTAATTTCCGACAACATAAATGGCGACAACCGAAGTAAGGATCGATTTTCTGAGACCGCAGCGCTGCGTAGCGACTGAAAGTCTGAAAACTTTTGGTTTCCAATGTGTGGTTGCCAAGCAGCTTGATAAAAATAACTGGGGTCATTGGACTGGACGGATATAATTACCTAAGTAGAAGGAAATTGTCAATGAAAAGCATATTTCAACAATCAAACGCAACTATAATCTGCTAAATTCATGGTTCTCCTGCCACTGACCAAGTCATGAAACCTAGTAAAATAGATACTGGTGTACACACAATATAAAGCTGATATGAAGACTTCAATGGGCATCTGCTGTGCCTTACCTTCTCCTGATCTGTGAGAGGTGGTTGATTGGAGGTGGTGTCAGCTGACTGTGAGGTGATGGCTGGAGAATACTGGGACACCTGCTGACTGGTAGGGTAGGGCTGGTTTGGGGCAGAGGTATGGGCTATGGATGCGGTGGAGGGAGGAGCCAGTGGGGTAGAGGAAGGAGGGGCCAATGTAGAAGTGAAAAGGGCCTGCTGGGTGGTGGGGGGAGGGGCCACAGGGGTAGGGGTGGGTTGGAGAGACACCTTGGCAGGCGCTGGTTTGTTGTTACGAGATGAAGCTTGCGATTTGGATGTGGCTACTGAGGTTTGTTTGGGGGCAGCGGTCTTGTTGAAGGCCTCCTTACTGGTGGCAGCAGTGATGCGAGGAGGCGGAGTCTCTGTTGACGGCGTGGTCATGGGTGGAGCCAGTGAGATGCTAGTGGGAGTGGCCACAGATACAGCAGACTGTGCCAATGAGCTCTGAGGGGCCTTTGTTGAAGGTGGAGTACTGGAATCAGGTTTCTCTCCATACAACACTTTGTTGTAACTGGCCACAACCTCATTGTAATACTGGTAGTAACTCTGCAACATGTCATCATAGTCTAAATTGTCAAAGGAAACAAAGTGAAAGAACTGAATCTGGCATCATATTATATGTCAACTGAGAGGTGAGTCTGAATTGAACTCCACCTGGTACTGGTCTTGTCCGTCATCTTCAAACTGGAGCGTTTTCTTCTCCGGCATGTCCTTCACGGCGATGGCTGGGGGCATCGGGGGCGGTGGGATGTTGACAGTGGTCGGGCCCCCATTGTTTGGTGGTGGGTTACTCTGGGCCAGCAGGGCATTGTTCTGAGCTGCTAAGGCCGCTGACACTGGGATACCTTTAGCCTCCATCTGGTCCAGGTAGTGTAACTGGAGGCGAATCTGGCTTTCGATGGTTACCGCCAAGTGGGACACCTTCAACCCGGACTTGCTTACCCGACGAGGGATGGGGGTGCGGAACTTACCACTTTTATCTTCGTCGTCACGGATCTCACCCTCCTCGAGACTAGTCTGGGAGTCTGAATCTGGGATAGGATCCTCAACGGGATCGGGGTGTGGGGGATTCTGGACTGACATGAGGAGCTGACAGAATCTGTTGGGCTCTGTGTGGGATGAGGGATGAAGGAGCTCATGGAGAGGCTGGGTGGCTACAGAGTGAGGGTGCAGGGCAGGCGTGATCAGCGAACTCTTGCCTGCCTTTGTCTCGTTCTTCCGTACAGGTGACTTTAGGTTGACACCTGGTTTGGTCATTAGATCTCTGATCATGGTGTCTGCCCGCTTGATCTCTGGGCTCGGTTTGTTGCCAGAGTCCCGCTGCTACAACAGTGAGCATCACTTATAGCAAAATTATGGGTGAAGAATTGTTTATCTACAGGCATGTGCTACAAGGCAACCAAATTCAGACTAGCTCACAATAAGTCATTACGAGCCACAACATCTGACATATGTAGCAATGGCAGGCCACATAAATACTCAATAAACATGGCTTATTTAAATATAGAAACAATTCCTTAACATTGCCAGTAGGGATCAACTAGTACACTGGTTAGCAAAAGTTCCTTGGAGTAAAGATAGGTTTGAAACACTCAAGGCAATGACATCATATTAATGGGTCCACTACAAACAATATCTAGATCCAGATTTCTCCCATCTGTAATCACGCTTACCTTGACAACACGCTTGAGAAGTGGACTGGAAAACATTCTGGGTTGATCCTAACAACAGCAGAAGATGAAAACATTCAATGTTTAATGACATGATGTCAAACACTGGCAGACACCTTTCAAGATTCGTTCATACGAGTTCAGCTTGGTATGACCCCATCTTGACCAAAGTTGCACCAGGTGGCCACAATGACAGTTTTCACGAGGTTACCGATTTGAGCAGCTGGCTATGTTATTTATGTGCAAGGTGTGCTGTGCTTTGGCTGACATGTTCTATCTAAACTAGAGGTATTGATTACCCAACACACCTACTGACACTGCTGTCTGCACCAGTTAGTGACATTAAAAAAACTGCTTAGGTGGCCACCATAGTTGAAAATTTAGAGACATTCCCCAATTTCTGCCACAACAATGATTCTGCCCAAAAAATTAACAGGGATTTACATTACTGTTAGCAATTGGAAGCAGTTTTGCATGGATGCATTGAAGCAGCTATTACCTGTTGGATCCAGGTTGCCATGAGAACAGCAAGTAGTGAGATCTGGAGATTGAGGTCAGCGAGGGGTGAGGTTTCCTCCTGGCCCGCTAACACACCCAAACAAGTGATCACATGATTTAAAAAGCTGGAGTGCCTCTCTTTTATATTACAAAATATTGAAGTGGTGAAGGCTGACAAGTCATGGGCACTAACTAAGGCATGCTTATTACACAGAATAACATGGTGTCAGCTCTATCTGGAAGCATTTGAGTGCTTCAATCAGAGCAACTATATCCACTAGATAACAGGGAGTGCATCCGAATATGAGCCCACCTGTTTTCTTGGCAGTGAGTTGCTGATGCAGGCCAATCACATGCACTTGGAGCTGCTGTAAAACCTGTCGGTAGTTATCCAAAACTACACACACACACACACACAAAACATGAATTCCACACGCCAAAGGAAGGACACATACAGCTAATCGAATACATCAACAGGAGATACATGACGGAATATGGAGTGTTGTGGGGGGTGGGGAGGTAGGGGGCAGTCCACAAGGACGCTCCAACCAGCAATACACAAGAGCTTGATAGTCTAGACAGAACCAACCAGCAGGGTTTTGTGACAGGAGGTTGACCATGGTAGGGTCTGTGAGCTGGGTGAGGTTGACAGCGCCCGCTGTGCCACCTGCCCCAGGTACGCCAAATGAGGGCAGGGCTAACCCAGCTGCTTTCTTCTTCACCTTCTTCTTCTGAGACTGCCACCACAGACAAAGGGGACACGTTAATGACCTCGTTAGCAGCCCTCCGTCTCTTGATTTGAAATCGTGGTGGCCAACATCATTTCCTGGTGCATGACCTCTAATGATAAGCATGCAAGTGGACATGCACCTCAAAACTACTAAAGTTACGGTTTTGTATCATAGACATGACAAACCATGAATTTTCACCAAGTGAACACCAGTACAACACATATAGCTGTATCCTACTGAGAGTGAGACATCACTACAATGCTCTGCCAATCGCTAGACTGGGCCAATCCAAACGCCAGTGAGCTGCCCCACCCCCTGGATCAGCCACTCACCATGACATGGGCCACTTTATCCATGATCTCTTTGATCTTGTTGAGTCCTGGAGTGACAAAGCTGATATCAATCACCTTGCCGTCGAGTCGAATGTTTTTCAGCTTGCGGTGGATGTTCTCAGCCTGCGAGCTGTTGGGGTATTGTACCACGCCACAGTGCAGGTACTGGTTGCCATTCTTGTAAACCAACTGCAACAATTACACAGTTCACACAGTGTCAATGCTGTACAAACTGCAAAGTTGCTTTCAGCTTAATCTTAAAAGAATAAAAATGAAGATATTTCGGGCTGCTAGTGGCCTATTTAAAACACTCGAGTCACAAATAAGAAGTAAAGATAGTGTGGGAGGGGTTCAACATGTTTGTATGTCACCGATACAGTTCTACCCACAAGCCCTATAGACATGCCCTATTGAACTAAGAGATGGCGGGTCTCGCCTTAGCTAGCAGGGAAAAGCTGAAGCCAGTAATGTTTGTTGCGACAGTCACAACATGTTACGGGATGGATCGTGTCATTCATCACCACCACCCGTCTCCTACATGGATCATGTCATTGATCACCACCACCCGTCTCCTACATGATCATGTCATTGATCACCACCACCCGTCTCCTACATGGATCATGTCATTGATCACCACCACCCGTCTCCTACATGGATCATGTCATTGATCACCACCACCCGTCTCCTACATGGATCATGTCATTCATCACCACCACCGGTCTCCTACATGGATCATGTCATTCATCACCACCACCGGTCTCCTACATGGATCATGTCATTCATCACTACTTCTCCTACAGAACATGACTTGTCATTCCCACCATTCACTGTAGTTCATATGACTTTTATGTCCTATAAGCCCACCTTGCACTGTGATAGATTACGATGCCAATAAACCCACCTTACACTGTGATGGATTATGATCCCAATAAGCCCAACTTGCACTGTGATGGATTACGATGTCAACAAGCTGACCTTACACTGTGATGGATTATGATCCCAATAAGCCCACCTTGCACTGTGATGGATTACGATGTCAACAAGCTGACTTACACTGTGATGGATTGTGATGCCAATAAACCCACCTTGCACTGTGATGGATTATGATGCCAATAAGCCGGCTATACACTGTGATGGATAATGATGTTAATAAACCCACCTTGCACTGTAATGGATTATGATGCCAATAAGCCGGCTATACACTGTGATGGATTATGAAGCTAATAAACCCACCTTGCACTGTGATGGATTATGATGCTCACTAAACTTGGCCTCAAACAGCTCCTTGCTGAAGACGGCACCGCTCCGGAGGGCGGGCAGGTTGGTGACCAGGAGACAGCGGGTGTGGAGGTGGTCGTACTGCAGGATGTTCTCCTTGACAAAGTCACAGTGCAAGCGGGTGTGAGGTCGGTCCGAGGAGAGCTGTAAGCCGTCCAGGTCCTCACGAACCTCCATCAGCTTCTCACGGTTGTGAGCAAACTCCACAAAGCCGTAGCCTTTACTGGCACCTGCACAAGTTCAATAATACCTATATTAATAGCAACATTTAAGGACATAACAATAACATTCTTCTGATATAGTGCCAAATGCAAATAAGTTTGCAATAAACAGTACCAGAAATCAAAGAAAGATTCTTAGTTTAAAGATGCACTTCTGTGCAATTTTGTTTTGCTTCCATTTTTATGTAGTTGCTACAACTGGTTTATAATCCTTACATGTAACTAGGGATGCCAAATCATTGATAATTTATCAATTATTGCACACTAAAAACAGCCTATTAACTTTATTTACAAAAATGAATAGGGGAATGAACCAGTTATTTTATATGTACAAAACTACCATTTTCTGGTATTATTGCTTTGAGTCAAACTCAGCCCGTTTTCAGTCCCCGATGTATTGTAGAGTTAACTGTGTGCCATATTTGGGTTAAAATTCACGTCCCATAAAAAAAAAGATATCAAACTTTACAAAGGCCAACATGGCTGGGGTTACCGATTGGACTTAACTTTTTGGATATCATTACTAAATCTTGTATGGAATCGATAGACAATTTTTTTTTTCAGAACAGAATAAAGATAATTTTTAATGAAATGCACTTTCACAACCTTCCATTTAAATTGCATGATGGCAATATTATGACAATGCTAAGGCAGAGAAGAGCAGTCAAAAGCTGGAAGTATGTGATATTAAAGCAATAACAAAACAATATTTAGGAATGAGAAAGTCTCTAAATCAACCAACCTGCATTGTCTCTCATAAGGAAACTCTTTTCAAGAGAGCCGTATTCTTCCAGGAACTTGGCAAACTCCTCGTCATCTTCGCCGATGCTGGGAGGCAGGTTGGTGAGGCAGAGCATGCGCAGGAGGGGGTAGAGTCCCACTTCGACACGGGTACCCAGCAGCTTTTTCATGTGGTACTTGGCCACGAGCCGCTCGGCTAGCACGCCGTTCTTCAGTGTCACTATGGCTATGAGGCAGCAACGGCAGATGGAGACAGAAATCAAAATTAACATGCATAACGTGGTACATATATTACTCTCCGTTGAGTGTTGAGAAAATGAGCAGTTTGGGGTTTGGAAGGGGATGTTGTGTGGGGATAATGCTAGGTGCCTGAGGAAGTACTGACCAAAGGACGTTCCAATACAAAAGTGTCTGAGAAAATGCATTTTAACAGGGTCTGTGAAGATGCATTAACCACAGGACTTTCCATTATAATGTTTATGTGGATGCATTTCCATTCTAACATTGCCTGTGAAGATGCTTCATGGTCCTTTGGACTTTTCATTATGTCAATGTCTTTGGGTATGCATAGGTCATGTTTCCTCCATTATTACAGAGTCATGTTACAGAGTCATGTTACCTCCATTATTACAGTCATGTTACCTCCATTATTACAGAGTCTATGAGGAAGAATTGGTCATGTAAAATTTCCATTTTAAGTCTATTAGAAAGCATTGGTCATGGGACATTCCATTACAACAGTCTATGAGGAAGCATTGGCCATGGGACATTCCACTAAAACAGTCTATGAGGAAGCATTGGCCATGGGACATTCCATTACAACAGAGTCTATGAGGAAGCATTGGCCATGGGACTTTCCATTACAACAGAGTCTATGAGCAAGCATTGGCCATGGGACTTTCCATTACAACTGAGTCTATGAGAAAACATTGGCCATGGGACTTTCCATTACAACTGAGTCTATGGGGAAAAATTGGTCATGGGACATTCCATTATAACAATATCCAAGTGGATGCATTGGTCACAGTACTTTTTATTATATCAATGTCCTAGGGGATGCATTGACTAGGACAATATCTGAAGGAAACATTGACCCATGGGACTAACCATAACAAAACAATATCTGAAGGAAACAAAGGTCCATGGAACTTTCGTTTCATAACAATATATGTAGGAAAAATTGGTCATTGGGACTTAACATTATATAACAATATCTGCAGGAAACATTGGTCTACAGGACTTTCCATAAGAATATCCGAAGGGTCACATTGGTCCATGGGACTTTTAATTGGTGTACATTGGTCATGGTTCATATCAATATGAAGCATTGCTTAAGTTTATGGGAAATTCCATTAGCACAATGTCTGCCACTGTTCATGGGACATTCCTTTACTGTATGATTCTGTCCATGCGATGCATTGATAATGGGGTGGTAATGTTAAGTTAGGATAAGTACATGGCATCCATTAACAGAGGTGACTGGGTGAAGTCCAACGAGATTAACAAGAGGACTTCAGTCATTCAACTGGGACATCATACAGATTATGGAGATCTTTTAACAGACAAGTCATAAACAATAGAAGTAGTCAAACAAAAGGACTACTGTAGTAAGGTGTAATTCCAGACCCATGGCAGAGGTCAAAACTTACAAACGTAGCAATTATTAATAGGAAAACTCCTCTTGTATATAGCATGTCCAATCACATGTGCATCTTATCACTCCTTGAAATAAAAATGGTCTTATCTTAACGGAAGCTTGTGACTCCACAATTATCCAATGTACTAACAGGGCACTGTATGCGAGGTGTTCTTTTTACATCATACAAAACTTTATACTTAAATGTTTGGTCTCACATTCTTGTTCACATAGCAAAGAATTATGCAAGAGCATGGACTAGAGGTGTCTGTGAGGATGGTGGGCTCTGTGGACATGCCATGCCCTTACTCTGCAACTTGTGTTCACTCCTGCCTAGCACCATAGTTTAGTTTGTTCCATTCGAAGCCGATTTGTTCATATGCCATTGCAAGTTACCTCTCGTAGGTCAGTTTCTCACATCAAGAGGCATGCGAGTGTTTGTTTTCAAGATATAAGGAACATAACTTACTAATAATCTTGATATTAAGAGGTGGGGGTGGGGAGGGGTAATTTTGTGGCTGTCTTCCCTGATTTCTGATCAGGTGTGAATCAATAGTGTTCATGCAAAGCATTGAGAAGGAATTCACAAACTTCACATTGTGTGAGGTACAAACTTCACATTGTGAGAAGTAATCCTTCATCTGAACAAATATTGTTCTGATGGAAACATGTTAAAAGCAATGCCTTTTTAGAAGAGAAGTTCTGTCAGCAAAATCATCGGTATCACATATACCCATTTGGTTTTTCAAAGCTGGAAGAATTTCTTATTTTGCTTTTTGGGGTTTAATTCACATACCATAGTAGAATCAAGTGACAGCTTTGAATCATGTTTGGGGTGAAGAGGATTGGATAGCGGTCTGTGACAAAGGGGAATGCTTGCAACACCTAAGCACTGAGAGTTACTCAGAGTCAACAATGCCATATTACTTCTGAATAAAGTACTAACGTTTTCCTATATTAACAATAGTACCATTGCCATTACTTATATGTTCTAAACTTAGTAATTGACATCAACATTATATGCATTTATCAACATAGGGCAACAAGTCTGAGTAAATACATATTACAACGGACTAAGATGAATACAAACTAAATGGATGACAATATTAAATCATATCCTGTGTTGGTAAGCTATTTCAATAAATGGAATACCATGTCTGGATTTCTTGCTTATTTCAATGTCAGCAACCTCAGCTCCTTTAAGAAAATCTTTTATTTCCTGCAAAAAACACGTCATTAAAATCATTAAATGTCCTCTTATGCCTTAGCACATGAATGAAGTACGGGTAGTTGATGCTGGTGAATTTATCTGCATCCATATTTTGTGATGCTCCTAAGAATAGACAAATGTGGTTTCCTAAAATGCCATAATCAACTTGCAATGTGAACTGATCCCTGTGCTACAATGACTAACTTGCTGTAAAATGGCAATACTTGGGGTCAAACATTAATTTCAGAAGGTATTCAAAGATTAATGATGCCAGGTGTCCAGTGTTTGAGTTCCAATCATCCACACAACACAATGACCAGAAATATCCCATCAAATGCAATTTGATCTTCAATATGTGAGACCAGCTTTGTCATTTATAACCCTCCATTCTGTTTCCATCTATCATGCTGGATCATGGGTGTTATTTGGGGATCCATCAAACCAAAAACTTGCTATTGTGGTTAGGGTCACCCTACTGATTCTGAGGCCATTGTAGCACAGGTGAAATCAGTCATAATGATTATTTTAATTCTTAATCTGGAGAATCCCATTTGTAGTGTCCAGGTAAAAACACAACAAATCAAACGCAACTGTGTGAAAATGCTACCAGGTCAGAATAGCTTGCTATGGCAAAAAAAGACATTTATGTTCACACATTTCCATAAATGTTTGCGCAGCATAGGTTTGTGATGTGTCAATAATTTACTGAACCAGAACCAAATTAAATCCTTTCTCCTTGCTCAGTACAACTTGTTGAGGAGCCACAATTTGTGTTGATGCCTTCAAATACGCAGAAGGATTTTGCTTGTACCGCCTTGACCTGGTTGTGCATTCATCCAGTTGCGTTTTGACTGGCGTTCGCTTCAATGGACTAAGACCAAATATTGGGCGATATTGAGTTGATATTTACAAGGCAATAAAATAACCCATTTCTTCAAGAAATAAAAATGACAAATTCTGCGAGTCACAATCATCAGTAAAGGTACATGATGACAGAAATATACCTCATATTTAACAGGCGGGATATTTCGAATGATAATTTTTCTGTTTTTGTTGAACTCGTTCCGGGCATAATTGATCAGTTCGTGAGGGTCAGAACGCGATGGATATTTCGAAACTTTTGGCGGGTTATCTTCATACACGCCGGAATCACTGTCTCTGGTCTCTTCGTCCGAAGAACTGTCATCACTATATGAATCATTTGTGCGCTTGGTATTGCGCCGATAAGACTTTCGAGACATTTTCAATTAACATCAACACGCAAAATTATTCCAATCCACGAGAAAATCAAATGGTTGCCTGTGTGCTGTGATGAAATGTCTCGATCACGATATTTATGTGTTGCCTGGGGGTCGTTGATGGGGTGGGGTATGCATTGAGTATTAAATACACAATCCAAATGTGCTTTCAATAAATTATGCCAAGGAATGTATAAAGTTTTAGAAGTGTCGAGTAAGAAAGGGCTATTCAAAAAGTGGATAGCAATCTGCGCTCTCTTGGTAAATTTACATCACCTCTCTACAGAATAGATATTCATTCTTTCATTTAAGCCATTTCACCTCTTGCGGATTTGATTTTGAAATAAGTTTTCACGTGAAAATTTAACAATGAAATCCACATAAATGAAAGGGGTGAATTTAAGGTACTGAAATAATTTATTGTCACTTTTCTTCTAAATCAGATGGTTGAACTTACACAGCAGTGTAACATTTCAATGCTGGACACTACAAGGGTAAGGACTTTCGTACGAGTTTGTTTGCGATAGTTGGCTTTCTGAGCAACATTTCTATAAACTGGTGCATGGATTTAAAGAACGAGAAATGATAAAGTATTGGCGAATATGTAAATCAAAACAGTTAATGATGCTTTGTCTACGGTTTGTGTCATTTTGATTTATTTGGCTTTATAGCCATTGCGGCAAACTAACTACTTTTCTAGTTTCAACTGACAATTATCTGATTATCTCAATTTCCTAGCACCGGTCGGACGGTGATGTACATCCTCCAGCTATCATAATCTCGCCTTTGAAAATCGTATATTTCGAGTGGTCGTCACTCCCTATCAATGTTGTATACTACGTTTCTAATTGGTTCGAGAATCAGGGTGAATATCACTTGATCGACACCTTATTTTTGATTATCTACTGTCTCGTGATTACTTAGGCTTAGCCCTGATTGGACGGTAATTTAAATATATACCCTCCTATACACATAACCACGCCACGGAATACCATATATTTCGAGCAGTCAAGCCTTCACATCAATGTTATGTACTTGCGTATCTTATTGTGTCAATAATCGAGAGGAATATCTAGTGAACGACACTATTTTGGTTATCCACTGTCTCGTTATTATTTAGTAATCATCACATCAACTGTGAGAATAGCAACTTTTGCTCACGGCAACCTCCATCTTGGAAATATGACATGTTACGTAGTTCGCAATGTTTCTCGCCGTGTGGCTGTGGGTATCCAGGAGTGTTAATTTTTTTAACTGTCAAGGCGACATTGTTGAATACATATTCCTCCTGACAAAATTATTTAAGTGATAAAATTTGGAAAGCAATAGTTCCCTTGCAAAGAACCTTGTTTGAGCATGGGTGCAGCCAATGTACTTGTCATTCAAAACAAACATGGATCAAAATTTGTGTGGCCAATATCTCACACGTTAGCAAACTCATCTTGTTCACAAACAGTCATACATGTGAAAATACATTCTTCATATATACATTTGTATATCTATCGTGTATAATTGGAACTCGTGTATCATGTATGATTGTTGCATTGGCACTGATCATTGCAGTACATCGATACACGACAAACTGCAGGGCCAGTGATTACTAAGCAATTGTCATGTAAACCTCCATCTTGAAAATATCGCTATCCAATTTCTATGAACAGTGGCTGTGTAATTATTAAGTTCAATGATTTTTGGATCAGGTTTTCACAGCGGGTACAGATGTAACCTATATTTAAGCCTCATGCTGCCCCATCAGCTGCAATGTAGAAACTCCCCTTCAATTTGTAATTTGAAATATGTCTCATATTAATACATTAACCTACAATCGGCTGCTACTCTATGCCAAAGCCATTTGTGGTGAAGAGGCCAATTGAGAATTCATCCTACTAATTATCCATTTCTTTTCACTTGTTGCTTACTCATTTATAATGTGTGCTTAAACTCACCACTGATGTTGTGGTCATCTGTAAGCTTCTGATAGGCATAAAGCTTACTGTGCCCCACCAACAATACCCAATATTTTTCCGTTTTGAAATGGATATATTGAACTAGGTTTGGGTTTGACAACATACTGGTTTGAATGACTTGGCCAGATAAATTCCTGTCTGACCAGTTGTATAGTTGAGTTTTGTACCAGTTTAAGTTATAATTAATTAAAGGGATCTGTGAGGCTTTAAAGTGTGTCTGAATACAATGTAAAACCATAAACATTATGATTGACTCTTATCATAATGTTTAATTGTAAATCATGTCAAAAACTGCTTTGTGTTCTATTAGCCTCTTGTTCACAAGTTTTTGTTGGGCTGATTTAATTAAATTCAAGCTCTAAATGTTCCGCTTACCGTTACCTAGCATTCTGTGGGACATTTTTGTCCTTCACCTTGACCATCATCAAAGAGTTTATAGCTACGCTATGAGGGCTCACTCTGACCAGCTGTGATTGCTAAAATAAGTGAAATACACCTGTCATCAGGTGAGGCTACCATGAAATCAACAACAGCACATCAGACTGTTTATTCAACGTCTAGGGGCTCAGCGTCTGTTAAAGATATGGAGATTGGTTGAAGCGACCGAGGCACAGAATTAAAAGAGAATTACACATGGGCACTACAACAAAGCAACACAAGGTTCACAAGTGGTGTTTTCGCATATTTAATCTGGTTGTGAGGAGAATGAACCCTCTCACCGTAGCTATAAACTCTTTGCTATCATCTCATTACTAGAAGACGTCATTCTAAATGCCTGTGACTATATCGTTCAACATTGCTTATTGAGTTGGATAGGTTGCTTGCACTGCTATGAAGTATTTGGATAGAGGCTGCAGTAGTGTAGATATGTGGCAGTAATGATACTCTTTGGACAGTTTCAGTTCCATACAGGGGTCTTCATTGATGAATGTTTTGATGTCATTGGTAGCGTTGTGGTAAAAAAGGTGGTGAATCAGTAGCCTGCGAACAATTACATTGAAGACAACAAAGTTCAATGTTAGATTGTATAAGTACCCATGAAATCTAAGCCTATGGGCAATATAACCATGGGCAAGTTCTATTGATTGTCTTGGCTATAATCTACGTTGATATATACTACACAAGGTTGAAGCGTATTTGACCCATTAGTATGGCTTGGTTGTAGTCCTCCGTATGTTTTAGGTATTACAACATCCTGGTCGTACTCAGCAGTGACAATAGGGTAAGTTGCCAGGCAGTCCAGAATCCCCAGTCATTGTTTTGAAATGATATATGCTGCAACTTCTCCCACTACTCGCGATCGCATTTCACGTGATGACCTTGTTGTTAGCTGTAATTCGGTGAGCTGGAGGTTGTCATGTCGTCTTGGGTTTTTGTTTGCATATCCTGATGAGCAGGATTCTGACTTGATTATATTACATGCGCATGTACAATCATTCAAACTTACTGAACGAGTGGCAACTCACACTACTGTTGCCCATTCAAAAGTGATATTTACAAAAACATCCGTGTGGGATTTTTCAGTTTATATATCATTCCAATACAGCTCTTGGGGGCATTTGTACAGGTCAGTAGCAGGGGTGGGCCCGGCGTTTATTTCAATTCCTATGTCCATTGTACATTTACCAGGTTGAATGATATCCTCTCATTTTTGTTTCAGGCGGACATCCAACTCGGTGGATACTTGGGGCAACAATGACCAATGCTCTCTCATGGCCACATTGGGATTTATCTGAGCCAGACTTGCGTGACATTTGATGTGATGACTTGACGGAAACGGAAAGTGCAGTGTGTGAGAGGAGATAGCTGACCTGTCACCATGCCTGTCGATCTTGACAAGGAAGCGTTTGACATGTTGCAAGGCGGCGAGGAGCCACCTGGTATTGATAAGGACGAGTCGAGGATGGGTGGAAGCGAGAGACGTCGGAAGTCAGTGTCTTCATGCCAGGCGTTACGCCATGCCGTGTCCAGTCTACATCGCCTTGATGACTTCACCAAGGAGAGCATTGGCAGTGGATTCTTCTCGGAAGTCTTCAAGGTGAGTGTGTGTGTGTGACCTGGATGTCCTGAGACCAGATATCCTACCTTATGGATGCCAGACATACTGCTAGAGGTATCATATATCATTGACTGCCGTACTTCTTTGGTTTAAATTAATCTGTTGTTAATGATGGTTTGATTGCTTCTATAGTTAGTGTAATTGACAGACAGAGGTATGCATGTCTCTTGTTGATTACATTTACATACCAGTCAGGTAGAGTTGTCAAGTTCTTCTGCATTCATTATTTCGTAACGATTTACCTGTTTCATTCGGATAAAATTGGTATCAGTCATCCAGCCCAACCCAATCGAACATTTACTTAGGCCTACAAGTGGAGAAGAGAGTTAATGAGACCAAAAAGCCAAGGTGTAATGACGCTTCTGTAATGATGCGGTCATTGTCTGTGGCAGAGTGTAAGGTCCTCATGTGTCAAGATGGATATGAGTTGCTATGGGTGAGTCAGCATCACCTGACAGTACAGTAGAGTTGACATGGGTTTGTAATCACACCTGATGGTGTGTACTTGAAAGCTGTGTAAGACTCGCCTTATCAACTAGGTACTATATCATTAATAGCATCACATTCTGCAATGAGGACAAAACTCGATTCGATAACCAAGCTGATAAAAAAAACAAGACACGCCAACGACCCTTTTATTCATTCATTACAGTCACCCTCTGACGTCATTCTAAATACCACATGCTACCCCAGTATATTCACTAATCGCGTCTGACAGCTCATTTTTTTCATCCTAATTCCCCATCATCAGCCCACGCCACCGCTACCACCTGCCTCTGTTGCTAGGCAGCGGTAAGTGGAGAGTTGGGTCATCCCTAGCTGCGCGGTGTTGTTGGGCGAGGGTTGGAAGGATCCCAATAACAAACAGGAAACGCATCGTCGATTGATCCTGTAACACCCATCGTCGCCCGCCCGTCCGCCCGTCCGTCCGCCCGTCTGCATCAGCAACATTGTTGTATGCTAGACTGCTTTGTTTTCATTTCTCGGCACCCTACACATTTCTTAACGAGGCAGAACATAATGCCTCTCCCGTCAGTAGGCGTTATTGTTTGTCTCGGGTGGCACACGTGTAAATACTTGACGTTTCCTTACTGCTAATATGATCATCAGAATTGATATCGAGGATGTAGAGTTGTGTGTATCAATTAGCCCAACAGACCAACCGTCGATCGAGAACGTGTCAATATAATGTCACCTTGCCTATAGATAGCTGACAACTACTGACAAAAGACACCCCTGTTACATGCCTACCCTTGACATAGTTTAATGCTCCAGATCGTGAAAAGTCTATGGAATTTATACACATCCCCTACCGGATTGGTCCGTTAAGTTCGTGGCGAAATGTCAACAAGTGAGCACTCATTCATGGTAGCCAGGGAACGGACCCCTCGTTGTTATATTCCCACGAATCCCTTTGATCGACATGGTCGATGGTAAGTTGTTTGTTAAGCTATTTTAGGTAGCTTTACTTCCGTGTGCGTGTTATTTGGCCTTTACCAGTGGTAGAACTTTGCGGCCTATTGCTGTCTTTGGTACAGATGAATCACTGGTGAACATTTCCTTACATCAGAGGTGATTATAAAGTGTGCATAGTCTTCGCCAAGCGAACTGCTTTTTGTTTCTCGTGGCAAAGAAACCGCCCCACATGGTGTGTTTAATGTAGGGTCTGCTATACAGGTTAAACAGCACCTGTTGGCTGGTATTTAGAGCAACCGTTTCGGTAAACGTTCACACTAATATCTCAACAAGAGGGAAATGCCTTGCGTAAGGGCTCTCGAATCTCGACGTGAGCTTTCCAAGCGCTGGGCCACATGTGGAGACTAACTTTTCGACATTCTCGGATTCCGCTCGAGCTCTGTCTGTCCTTGACCAGACTGATGTCACCTGTTGCCCAGAATGATCGATTTCAGATCGCCTTTTTTACTTTTCCATTCTCCTTCAGTTCGACCATATCTTTGTTGTTCACAGAAACAACCTTGACCCCTGCTTCAACCACAGGCCACTCGTTGCTCTATTGCCTCGCAGGATACGCCCGGATTCAATTCCGTATTATTGATTCGCGGTAGTTGATTTAACCTGGTTTCATCTTTTGTTCCGCCCATGTGATGGGTTGATTAAGAACGTCTGTGTTACGATTTGTGTTAATCATGCCAAGGTCACTTGTGTGCGGTCATCGATTGGTTAGGCCTCTGACGCCCAAATCTCCTTGTAAAATCATACAAATGTTGATCTACTCAGGGGCTCTCAGAACTCCTCGCGTGCATTTCGTGTGCTCCCCTACATAGTCGGTATTCATATAAACATTTGTGGATACCGATCTGGAAGATGTTCAGGGTCAATATTTGCTTTTTAGCTTAGGCACAACCAGGATGATATTGATTTTCAAATGCTATTTGTGTCATGGCTATAGTCATTTGTGGTTAGTCGGAAAAAAATATCATCCTCATATTTATAACTAGTATGTGAGGGATAGCGGAGGAATGAGTTCAGTCACTGGTCCTTGATTGGACGTCAAGATGACGGTCTATTGATTTTCCTTATGGTGGGGATACGGATCGAATCCAAATTTATATATTTAAAGAAGTTCTTGAATATAAAAGGTAACACTGATGAGATGCGGGTTACAGCTGAGATGGACTGCCAACCCTTTTTCTTTGTCGTACGGAGTTGGCCTTTCAACTTGGTCCGTACAACGATGCCTGTTGTGTAGGCTGAATGATAATTAACTCCTGGGAATACAAGTATGGCGTCGTCAGCAAGTGAAGAGGGGCCTGATTGGGCGTCAGCTATTGCAAAGGGCCAAATACTAAGCTTTAACCTGGGGAATTGCAATTTATCAGCGATATTCGGTAATAATAAAACTGTCAGCACAAGTGACAAGTTTTCTACATGAGGGGCTGGGGATTATGAATCCACTGGTCGGGACGCTGATTACTGTATGAATTACGTTAGTTAGATCTAAACTGAGTTTACACATATGGGTGAAGCTGATAACGTTTGAAACTTCACAGTAGATCAAATCTAATCAATAAGGACGGTCACATTAGTATGAATTGGAATGAAACTGAGCCAAGTGTTTCTATTCGCCATGCCTGACCCTCGTCGATATAAATACTGATAGCCAGTGATCATGAAGATTTATTTCACTGTCGATATACTGTACGTTAATCTTTATCCAATGCACTCAAAGACTGTTCATAGGTATTCTGGAAGCAATTTAGATGTCACAGCTAATAACCCGTTATATATGTGTATGGGGGAGTTTTCTGTGCTTCTTATCCTATAAATAGCCCTCGTCCATGATGACTTAACCACGTGTACTCGGTGTCCGATGGCAGCTTTCAACGCAACTCCTATAGCGAGTGAGCAGTTAGGACGATGACAATGTGTCCCTTCCGTTCCAACTATCTGCGCACTGTATAAGCCAGAAGCCTCTGGTGTGTTGATGTTGCATTCAGCTCATTTTACAGTTCCGCCTAGGTGAGCTGCGCGGCGTTGACACTGCGAAGAAGGTCATTTGGAATGGGTGGAAAAGAGCCCGTGACTTGGCTTACCGACCGCCAGGAAACTCGGCGTTTCATTTCATCTGTTCATAACGTCTCGTCAGCAATATAGATGCAAGTAATTGCAATGTAATGGGCGAACACTTAAATGTCCCAGAATACATCGGTTGTCTTGATGACGATCAAATCATAGGGACTTGGGTTTGCCCGGCCGCAGCAATCTTCTGTGGATACAGAAACCCGTATGTTCTGTATGCAAAAAAAGATAGCTGCGGCCGGGCCAATGATAATCTCTTAGGAACAAATGTTGACGCGACAACAAAGCAAGTTAGCTCTCGCGAACCAAGAACGGGAGCTTCAACTGGGTAATAAAACCTGACGTTGGTCTGTTTGGCTACGGCGAGTTTGCTTGCAGTCGGTTATAGCACCGGTCGGATGGTGATATATTTGTCTACTCAGACGTACTGTAGGGCTAGCAGTTGGTGATTTCCGGTTGACTTTATTCGCAGGTGTCAGGGTCGCGCAATTCGCATTAACCCCATTCGCCCAGACCCATACTTTTCGACGCCACGCCATGTTCGGTTTGCCCGCCTCCAGCGCTTGGGCATCGAGAAGCCTATATCAGCAAGACACCTCACCCTGGTGCTCTTGTATATCTTGGCAAAACTACCCGCTGGGTTCACAGGGACTCGGTTATTACGAGGACCAAGTCGCTTCCGAGCGCCGGGCCGCTATCTATGTATAACTTTTATATTTAAATAGCGGCCTAGCAGCGGGAACCGAGCACCAATTGTTTGGCTGACGTCCAACTCATCCATCTTACTCAGAGAAACCACGTGAAAAATACACTTGTTATGGATGCCTTGCAGCTGCTTTTACAAACAATCAAACAAACCTGCCAACTTAGCGCTCTTACGAGCCCCAATCTCTTGGAGACCCATTCTCTTATCGTCTACGTACTGCCAGAGATATGGTGACTCTGGTGATCAGTCATTGATAACTTACAGCTATGGGTCTTGATAAACTGGGGGGCGTGTGTGTGGGTTGTGGGGGTGTGGTGGTAAGTGTATTGTTATCGACTCGATGGAGCAATAATTAAATACTGCTTGGTGACAGAGCTCAGTGTACTGATTATTTCAGACAGCATGTCACTGAATCACTCATAAGCCAGCTGATTTATGTTTTTTTTTGTTGGCCATATGTCTCTCACTTGGCCATCTCTCGTGTGCACAGCTATTGTCTATCATCTTGCAATTTCGCATCGCATCTCTCATAATGTCATCACTCATAATATCATCTCTCCCCATGTTATCTCTCCCCACAACTCCCCACCCCATCTCTCACCACATCTCTCCCCACATCTCTCCCCATGCCATCTCTCCCCACATCATCTCTCCCCATGCCATCACTCCCCACGTCATCTCTCCCCATGCCATCTCTCCCCTCGTCATCTCTCCCCATGCCATCTCTCACCTCATCATCTCTCCCCATGCCATCTCTCCCCACAACTCCCCACGTCATCTCTCACCACATCTCTCCCCAGGTCATCTCTCCCCGTGCCATCTCTCCCCACACCATCTCTCCCCATGTCATCTCTCCCCATGTCATCTCTCCCCACATCTCACCCCACGTAATCTCTCACTTCGTCATCTCTCCCCACATCATCTTTCCCCACATCTTCTCTCCCCACGCCATCTCCCCGCCACATCTCTCCCCGCCACATCTCTCACCACGTCATCTCTCACATTTTACTTGTTCATTCAATTTATGTTGGGTGCTGTTGCAATAAGCATTCATATTCCTGATAAACACATGATAATATGGCAAATCTAGACCCATTTAAGAATTACTTCCCACTCAGACCCCCAACTCCAGGATGAAAATTTGATAGTGTCCGGTCCGGAAGTGGTTATAACTGCCATTTCCAAAACACCACCTGTGAATTAATGCAACAGTAATCTTCTTACTCTGCAACAGACAGCAGCCAGCTCTCATAATACAGACAATTAATGGACATTGTACTGGTCTCTGGTAATGCATTGTTTTTGTTGATTCCAAGCTTACCCGGATTTGGGCATGAGCATGTCTGGCTGCTGATATTTCCAGCCAAGTAGCTTGGCAAAATTCCTCAGGTCGATTGATTGCTACAGCAATACATCAAGAGTTAAGCTACCTGTGAGGAGAACTTGTTTATGACGTTCTGACGTTCACTATATTGATTGATATTGACCTAATGAGTTGAGAAAGACTGAGACAGGGTTTTGACATTGTTATCTGTTACAGGGCAGATCACTGTGTAACTCATGACTTTGTGTTGAGCAGAAATCGCTTAGTGAGTTTGCAGTGTGAGGTGGTAAAGACAGTAATGTTGGGTGTGTTAAGGTGACCCATCGGACCACTGGGGAGATTATGGTGCTCAAGATGAACACTTCCCTAACCAACCGTCCCAATATGCTACGAGAAGTCCAGCTGATGAATCGCCTCTCTCACCCTAACATCCTCAGGTAATGAATCACCTCTCTCACCCTAACATCCTTAGATAATGAATCACCTCTCACCCTAACATCCTCAGGTAATGAATCACCTCTCTCACCCTAACATCCTCAGCTGATGAATCGCCTCTCACCCTAACATCCTCAGGTAATGAATCACCTCTCTCATAATCCTTAGATAATGAATTGCCTCTCTCACCCTAACATCCTCAGGCAATGAATTGCCTCTCTCACTCTAACATCCTCAGGTAATGAATCGCATCTCTCACCCTAACATCCTCAGCTGATGAATCGCCTCTCTCACCCTAACATCCTCAGGTAATGAATTGCCCTAACATCCTTAGATAATGAATTGCCTCTCTCACCCTAACATCCTTAGATAATGAATTGCCTCTCTCACCCTAACATCCTCAGGTAATGAATCACCTCTCTCACCCTAACATCCTCAGGTAATGAATCACCTCTCTCACCCTAACATCCTCAGGTAATGAATCACCTCTCTCACCCTAACATCCTCAGGTAATGAATCACCTCTCTCACCCTAACATCCTCAGGTAATGAATTGCCTCTCACCTTAACATCCTCAGGTAATGAATCGCATCTCTCACCCTAACATCCTCAGGTAATGAATCACCTTTCACCCTAACATCCTCAGGTAATGAATCGCCTCTCTCACCTTAACATCCTCAGGTAATGAATCACCTCTCTCACCCTAACATCCTCAGGTAGTGAATTGCATCTCTCACCCTAACATCCTCAGCTGATGAATTGCCTCTCACCCTAACATCCTTAGATAATGAATTGCCTCTCTCACCCTAACATACTCAGGTAATGAATTGCCTCTCTCACCCCAACATCCTCAGGTAATGAATTGCCTCTCTCACCCTAACATCCTCAGGTAATGAATCACCTCTCTCACCCTATCACCCTCAGGTGGCTAAGCACCTCTCTCACCCTATCACCCTCAGATAGCTAAGCACCTATCACACCCTAAAATCTTCAGGTAACTAAGCACTTCTCTCACCCTATCACCCTAAGGTAACTAAGCACCTCTCTCATCCTATCACCTTTGGGTAGCTAAGCACCTCTCTCACCCTAGCAACCTCAGGTAGCTAAGCACCTCTCTCACCCTATCACCCTCAGGTAGCTAAGCACCTATCACACCCTAACATCTTCAGGTAACTAAGCACCTCTCTCACCCTAGCAACCTCAGGTAGCTAAGCACCTCTCTCACCCTATCACCCTCAGGTAGACAAGCACCTATCACACCCTAACATCTTCAGGTAGCTAAGCACCTCTCACCCTAGCAACCTCAGGTAGCTAAGCACCTCTCTCACCCTCAGGTAGCTAAGCACCTATCACACCCTAACATCTTCAGGTAGCTAAGCACATCTCTCATCCTATCACCCTCAGGTACTTAAGCACCTCTCTCACTCCATCGACATTAGATACATTTTCTGTTACAGATTCATGGGAGTTTGTGTACACGAAGGACAGCTGCATGCATTGACAGAGGTGAGAACAATTATTATGACTAGAATCTCTTGAAAAGATACACATTAAAGCCCCTCAAAAACGGAATGCCTGTATGCTCTCAATGTGTTGAATATTTTAGAGCTTAATCAGACTGAATCATTCCCAGTGAATGTGTTATATAATGTTTCACCACTCACACATTTGCCTTTTATAAGCTGGGTTAACTAACAGAGAAGTGTTGACATGTTAACCAAATTGCCCAGCCTACCTGTTTATCTTCTCTAACCCTTTCATGGGATTGACTCAAGTCACACATGTGGCAGTTCGTAGCCAAGTTGTAAGCAGTTCAACTCCAAGTGAACTTTCACTGGCCAAGTGGTCCTTGCCCTGACTGTAAACACCACTCTGTTGGCAGCCTTGTAGTCGACTTGTGGTGTTTCACTGCTTAAGAAATCTAGTATGTCCAGGTCAGTGGAATGTCTTTGGCTCCTGGTTATTGAGTTTAGGGGGAAGGCACAGTATATGGCTCTGATACAAAGTACATGACCCTGATACACAGTACATGACCCTGATGTACAGTACATGACCCTGATACACAGTACATGACCCTGATGTACAGTAAATGACCCTGATACACAGTACATGACCCTGATGTATAGTACATGACCCTGATAATCAGTACATGACCCTGATGTACAGTACATGACTCTGATGTACAGTACATGACCCTGATGCACAGTACATGACCCTGGTGCATAGTTTATAACAGAAACAAGCAGTACATGATCCTGACCTTTAGTACATAGCAGTGACCCACAGTTCACGACCTGATATACATGACCTTGGTGTACAGTACCTGACCCTGACATGCAGTTTTTGATTGCCTGTAGTCCTCATCTATCCACTACTTTTGAACACCTGCGATTTTTCCATGGCTTTATAATATTCAGTTTATTAAACAGAATTTTTTTTCACTGAGCTGAAATCACTGGAAGATTGATTGATGTCTTAATTCAAACACTTAAGTCGCAGGACTATTATGAGCCATAAAGCAATGGTCAGAAATGGTTCATTATGGTGCCTACTGAACATGACATCCTCGCCGATGATTTTCTTCAAAAACGTGTTCACATCCTGTCTGAACAATGTATAATAATGAATTATATGTGCATACACAACTAGTTTGAGATTGATGTATGATGGATTCTATAACTGTGACTCGTCAGTACATCAATGGGGGGAGTTTGGAGGAACTGCTGGCCAATCAGATCATTGACTTAGAGTGGGCCTCACGCATCAAGCTGGCGGGGGATACAGCTAAAGGCATGTGTTACCTCCATAGTCGGGGCATCATGCACCGCGACCTCACCTCAAAGGTAAGCTTACCTCATGTTACCACCTCTACTTGCCAGGTTAATGAGCTGGCTAATGTCAGCACACCTGGATGTCTGGGGATGGATGGTTTTGTTTAACCAATGTTTTTACCACCTTTCTAACAAGATATATGGCCTCCAACGTCTATACAAACAGTTAATATGCTTTTATTACAAATGTACCACAATAATCATTGTATATCTGTTATCCAAATGGGAGTGATTGATTTGTTTTGATTCACCTCCCTGGACATAACTTTTGCTGTGCAAAAAGGGTAGAAAGCACCATATCTTAACCTGTTCTAGTTTTGAAGTGGGATGTTGTGGTACGTTTCAGAATGTGCTGATCCGTAAAGGCAAGTCAGGCGTCTATACAGCGGTGGTGGGCGACTTTGGTCTCTCTGCCAAGATCCCTGACCCACTGTAAGATCTATATTTCGGAATGTTGTGATATTTTTGGAAATGGTTAGATGCAAGGTCTTCACCTTATGGCATATTACTCATAACATTATGACTCCACATGGTATGTTCTGTGTTCATTGTCATGATATTGCAGTTCTGTATTTAGTACATGAAAAAATGGTCGCTGATTGGCAAAATATTCTTATTGTAATGTCATCTGAATTATGTTGATATGTCTAAGTACATTTGGCTTCAGAAAGACAAATGGCCACCTACCTATTGTGGGTTCACCATACTGGATGGCACCTGAGTGTATACATGGCAAACGTTATGATCAAAAGGTAGCATTTCTATGAAGATGATAACAGTTTATTCTGGATGAATAATGTTCATTTTACCAAGTAATAATGTTCATTTTATTTGTGTGAGAGAAAATCGTTTTAAAGCTGGGAATGTATTAGTGTTGTTGTTTTTTTTATTGTTCAAGATGCTTTGTTATTGTTTTGTTATTGTACAAGATGCTGTGATCTTGATATTCTATGATATTATTATTTGTACTTGTTCCCAAAAGCTCTGTATGCAGTTATTGCGTACGCCTGTTAATAACATTCCATAAATTGCACTTCCCAATGACACAATCTGATGTCATTATGTTTCAGGCGGATGTATTTTCGTATGGCATCATAATGTGTGAAATCATAGCGCGCGTGGAGGCAGACCCAGACATTCTGCCCAGAACATCTGTGAGTGTTGATGCTCTCTCATTTCTCCTCAAATAACATTATTGAAGATATAATCTGTATTATGACAGTATGCTACATCTTTATCATTATCATCATCATCATCATCGCCATCGTCATCATCACTACTCTGCATTGTCTGAAAGTGAAACCTGTAGTGGTTCCTTTTGTTGATTTTCAGAATTTCGGTTTGGACTATGTGGCATTCAGTCAGATGGTGGGGGATTGCCCCCTGAATGTGCTGCACCTGGCCTTCAGCTGCTGTCAGGTCAGAGGCTTTGTTTGTAGTTGGAATATTAAGATTGAGGCTCTAAAATCCTTTATTTAAGGTCTTAGGGACTGTTGCAATGGGTGCCTGCCTAGGTCAGAGACAAAACTGGTTTTAATTTGAATGCAGGCTAGGCTCAGTTGACTGGGTCTACTTCATGATATTAATGATGATAGAAGATATATGGCTAAAGATAGATGCTGGTGTTTTAATGATGTATAAAATCTGGCTGCAGATTGATGCGAAGAAGAGGCCAACTTTTGCTGAGGTTGTTGAGAATTTAGAAGAAATCAAAACTCGATCGAAGATGGCTGTTGTGCTGGCCGCAATAGGCAATCTGAACCTCAGCTGGGAGGACGCCGAGCAGATCATGAATAAGACGGTGCTGGAGAAAATACTTGGTAGGATGGTAATGCTGGTCTATCATGGTATTATCACGTTCTGGTGAATGTGGTTCATTGTGACTGTTGTTTAATGTTCAAACATGGGGAGGAGTCGTGCCCCTGTAGGGTTTATTTTGACTGGATATCCCATCCTTACTCTGTCTCACCCTTTCTCTGTCCCATCCTTACTCTGTCTCACCCTGTCTCGGAACGGGTTTACCCGTGGTCGGGGCAGCATGTCATGCCTCTAATAGATCTTTGTGTTGCTCCAGGAACGGATGGCCATGGTGTGAAGCGGACTGCCCCTCGCATCATGCTACACAATGTCAACGAAGAAGACGTTCACATCCAAGTACACTCGCCCGTCGAGGAGCTGGAACCAGCGGCCACGCCTGTCATGGCCGAGCATCTCTTCCACGTCACGCCTCTGGTAGTGGGACAGGTGATGAGTCGAGATGACATCTTCTACACCCCGCACAAAAACAACCCCTTTATCGAGAAATTCCAGGATGGCCCTACAAAGCTTATAGGGAATGTGTGTGACAACTGGAGTGCTTGGTTTGAAATGCATTCACCGTCACAGCCACTCACACCTCCTGGGACGCCCAAGATGGTGGAAGAAGTTAGGCCGTCTGCAAGGTTGCGTGGGTTGAGGCGATGTCATTCAATGCCGGGTTCCCCAACGTTTGCTCAGAGGTTTGAGATTGAAAGATTTCAATTTTTAGGGTCAGGTCCTGATGTAGTGTCTCGGGCTTACCCGGATGCCAGGCGAACTATGAGTGCCAATACTCCCATTAAGAATCTATGTGAGTCTTTGAACGTGGAGATGAGTGACTGTAGTTTTGACGCCAAGAGTGATTGTAGTTCTAGTACTGACAGTGCTGTGGAAATGGCACGGGGATCAACGCAAAAACTTCTGTCTCCCAGGCAACCATGGTGTTTATCTGGCCGCAAGTGCTCCATCGAGCAAAACATGCTCAGCATTTCACTCGACAGAGCCCGCATACGGGCTGAACTCCTGCAGTCGAGCTGTGCCGAAGCGAGGTACCTGGAAGCCAATCCTCGTTCAACTCGAGCCCCTTTTGATCGCTCCAACACCATGCAGAGTGAAGACTTCCTGGGGGCTTCATACAGTTCATCTGAATCTTGCATGTCCATCGATGACATGTCGTCAATGCTCTCTCCCTCCGGTTCGTTCTCCAGTTATGGTGATTTCGACTCGGACTGGAGCAAATCTCGTGTGCATCTTGAGCTGTACGAGAGCAGGAGGCGCTCGCGGGATCACGTCAAGGAATTGGTGGAGCACTTTGAGAGACAGGATCAGCAGGGCCCTGTGTCGACGGACAACTCAAACCGCCCAGAACCGTTCATAAACCAGCCGTTCATGTCGGAGCATGCCCAAAGCAGACTAGAAAGGAAATTCCAAGAACTCAGGAGGAAGTTTGAGAACAATCCGAGCATTGCATCTCCGAACGTGACCGCACGATCACGGGCACCCATCCGAGGATCCAACACTTTGCCGCGGGCTTTCACCCCCCTCTCAAACAGCACTAGCTCTCAGTTTGTCCTGACCACAAAACCTCCTGTTGCTCCTCGCTCAATCAAAGTCCTCAAAACAAACTTTTTCACGACCCCGACCCGACTGATCGGGTCATCCTCTTCACAGACGGAATCCTCACCCAATAAATGAGAGTTGGGAGTTTGTTATTCTCTGGATAAGCGACTCTCGGAGTGCATTTGATCATCTGTGATATTCTAGTGGTAGTATGGTTGGTTCAAGTTGATAAGCTGACCTGCAAATGACATATTGCTGTGGTATAACTGTGGTTAGTTTGATATTGCCATCGTTTGATCCCGATCAGATCTCTGCAGCTTCCTTGTTGAAACCTGCAGCCATATTCACTTTTTTTTTCTTGATCTCATAACTCCATCCGTCTAGATAAGCCATCTCTTCGGCAACAGATATCAACAATTCGTCATTTTGTTTGTCGTTGTCATCCATCAGCTTTTCTGTAACAAGTTGTCAGCGCTGAAACCTGCCTCACTAGCCATCGGATGTGACTGACACATACTGAAACCTGCCCTTCTAGCCGTCGGATGTGACTGACACATACTGAAACCTGCGTTTCTAGCCATCGGATGTGACTGACACATACTGAAACCTGCCCCACTGGCCGTCGGATGTGACTGACACATGCATGGATCGGACTAATCTTCCATTTGGTTGGGTTAGCTTGTCAGTCTGTTGTAGATCATACTACCTCTTTAACTGTTATGACTTATACCAGCAGTGACTGTATGGTGAGCTGTATAGAAACAGCGGACCTCGGTGGGTCAACCAGGATAGAGTTGTTTGTTTATTAACACAGTTGTATGCTCCCTGTACCTGCTTCTGTACCTGCGTTGCTATGGTGATGTAAGACAACATGGTGATTCAGTTGAGTAGATTTCAGACAGTGGGGAGTGAGCTCTGTCACCTCTTTGGTTGAACAGGTTCTAGATGTTTGCACCCTTGACAGAACATCTTATATAAATGTGTATATGTATATATATATATATATGTATATATATTTTTATATATACACATATACATATATATATATTATATATATTTATATATATATATATATATATATATATATATATATATATATATATATATATATATATATATATATATATGTGTGTGTGTGTGTGTGTGTGTGTGTGTAAGTATGCATTAGTATGAGTGGATGTATGTGTGTGTGTGTATGTACATGGGGATGGGGTGCCAGTGTACATATGTATGGGTCTGCATGTTAACTGCTGTTAAATAATGGTCGAAACTATATCCTACGATAACACAGGTGCTATTAAAAAATCTATTAAGCCCTCATTATGTAGTCATGTTGAACTAACATACAATTGACTGAACAACTCTTCATACTCACCTTGATGCTATTTTCTGCGATTCATCTCCTGGAGAAAATGGAAATATTCATGAATGAAAATAATGTGCATTTATCATTACAGTAGCTTTGTGTCATAAACTTTTCTCTTGATTGCATTTATCACAACAAATCTGTACAAGTTGCTCACTTCTATCCTCTGGTCACTTTTGAACATTTATTGAGTATGTCTACAGAGATCTACTGTAGTTTCTAATATATAATTTTCCTTGAAACACGGTAAAAATATAGTGACGATTTCTTGATTTGTTTACCCCCCTGCGGGTCTGGGGATAGCGTAGGCTCACTGTATCCTCCTGCATGCCCTAAGAGGCGACTATAAGGGGGCAGCCTGTTGGCCATGGGTTGCGACTCGTGTTGGTGGACAGAGGTGGTTGACCTCATTGGCTCGATTTCACCTAGACTAGAGGCTGGTATGGCCTGGTCCAGTCAATCAGCTGATGGTGACATGCCCTGGAATAATTGTTTGCCTTTTTATCTTTCCCGTCATCATTCAGGTGTTTTCTCTCTTTTCTCCCCCCATTTATCCTAGAAGGCGGCTGCTCAATGAGGTTATTGTTATCTCTTCATATTCATCCCACATTTTGAGGCACCATATAACACATTACTGTGGTGTGCCGGTGAAAACCCTATATGTAGTTACTTCTTGATTTGTTTAAAAAATCAGTTTTTTGTTTAATGGAATGATATTACCCTTTGGATTCATTCATAGTTTCCAATTTATGTGTCGATTCTTTGTCAGCTATTGAATTTAAATGAGTCTGGTACTCAGATGATGAGTTAATGTCTTTCAGTTTGTAAAAGAAACTAATTATTTTGTCATGACATATTTATTGGTGATCTTTTGTAATTTATTCCTATTTACGTTGAGAATTGGGTACACCTTTGTCTCTGTCTCTAGTCTGATGACTTCCCACGTGAAATCTCGCTTGTCGGACTACATGGTGTTGGTAAGAAATGAGGTTGATTATCATTAATGATCTGTATAGTTCTCTTGGTGATGTCTGATAGTAAGAAGCATAGTTTACAAACTGCGTCTGGAATAGTTTCATGCCTGACTGCCATTTTCTTTATATATTCCATTTCTATACATTTCTTTAACCTTCCCATAAAACTCCTTCCAAATGTATGACAAGGAATGTAATTCTGACCCTGTAATTGGAGTGTCAACATGGTGAATCGCCACCCCCACACCCGTTCTGACTCGTCACCTCCACCCCACACTAAACCTCATCCACTCCCCCAGGTCTTGCCCATTTCTATCTTCATCTATGATATCAAATGCCTAAAGATAGCAACTAACAAGCAATACATGCCAATGCAACACTTGTTGGGTTTGTATATTGTTATGCTTGGGTGCTGTCCCATGTTAATATTTGTGCAGCCTTGTATATAATCACCCATTGTTGAATGCCATATCATGCGCCCTGTTGCTCTTTATCACACTAGTTTTGTATGCTGTATTATTCTTGTTTGTTACAAGTTGGACACAATAAAAAAAAGCTCTTAAAATATTAGTTTATCCCATGAACTTGGCACAGTCCACCAGTGGCGCTTGAGTGGACGTTATGATTTCCTCATTATGGTCACAATTACACTCTGTGCCCAAATTAGGTGGGAAAGAGATTTTTTGCCGTTTTCCAGTGATTAAATAGGTAGGAACTTTAAGACACTTTTTTTTGGGTGGGGGAGGTAAAAACAACCATTTGTTGTCAAAGTCAGATATATTTAATGTTTATTGGATATTCATTTGAAACAATTAACTTCCCTGATATAAAACTATATCTTACTAAGTTCCAACAAAAATCAAATAATCTTGGTATAACTGGCATTCACACAACCACACAAAATACAGCCACCACTGACTAAAACCAATATTTCGTCACCCCAATACAGACCCAATTCCAAAAATTATGCAAGTTCAATTGTACAGCATTCCATTAGATTTGAAAAATAATTTGGAGTGATATGGTAATATATAGCTATCCATTCGAGTCGAGGATAATTTGTGCTTTCAACATTAATGCCCCATAACTGCAATTGTTCCACAAACTTAAAAAACCTCCATGGATATGTCGTGCACTGCTAATGGTGGTGTAATTTGAGATAAAGACATTCACAAATATTCCTTACAATTAACACCACACACCATAGCAAGACAGCAGTCACAATGGATCCCAATAACATATCTTGAACAGAAAGCAAATACAATTGCCTATGTTAGGACAGCAGTACCAGTAGTATAATCTACCACCAACATCCTCCTCCAGTCTGGCATGAACAGATACATGGACTGGCTATTTTAAAATGCATATCAGAGTAGACCCAGAACTCAAATGTACTAGAAATTCTTATCATACTGAAACAATACACTCACCTAATGCAATATCATAGCTGTGAGGTGAATGGAATACATCACTTACACATGAACACATAATTGAATACATAACCACACGTGAACAAATGGACTCGCCCCAGGGGAACGTGGACTAATGACAGTAGTATAACGTATGAAATATTTGGCTACCCTTTATCCAAACCACTTAGATGTGTAATGTAACTGTGTTAACCATTAAACAAAGCAATACATATGTTTTGGAGTCCGGTGATGTCAGCAACTTCAAGGAGCAAACATTGCTTCGCAAGCGAATGACGCTTCATCGCTCCAACAACATTGCTTAATTAGGTTGAGAAATTAAATTTTGTTAGGAAAACATCCATCCTGCACACTGGGTTTTAAATGTGACCAAAGGGCACTGAATATGATATAAATACCAACTTGTAAAGCTGTAAACTTCATAGCTAACATAAATTTAGAACCAAACAAGAGTTCAAAAAGAATATATACTTCAGTGCACGGGTAAAGCTTGATGTTAGTATAGCAATCCCAAATGTTAACAGCTTCAATTTACAGCTTACTGTTAATAGAAATAAAATAACCTGGTGATACAGGACGACTTTTCAGACGTCAATAATACATAACCACAAGTGAACAAATGGACTCGCCCCAGGGGAACGTGGACTAATGACAGATGTATAACGTCTGAAATATTTGGCTACCCTTTATCCAAACCATGAACCAACCACTTAGATGTGTAATGTAACTGTGTTAACCATTAAACAAAGCAATACATATGTTTTGGAGTCCGGTGATGTCAGCAATTTCAAGGAGCAAACATTGCTTCGCAAGCGAATGACGCTTCATCGCTCCAACAACATTGCTTAATTAGGTTGAGAAATTAAATTTTGTTAGGAAAACATCCATACTGCACACTGGGTTTTAAATGTGACCAAAGGGCACTGAATATGATATAAATACCAACTTGTAAAGCTGTAAACTTCATAGCTAACATAAATTTAGAACCAAACAAGAGTTCAAAAAGAATATATACTTCAGTACACAGGTAAGGCTTGATGTTAGTATAGCAATCCCAAATGTTAACAGCTTCAATTTACAGCTTACTGTTAATAGAAATAAAATAACCTGGTGATACAGGACGACTTTTCAGACGTCAATAATAAAATTACATCAAAGCTGTTGAGCAAATCTATACCTACTGGTAGTTGTGATACAACAGCATCCAGAGATTATAGGAGAAGAAAACCATCTGAGTAAATAGCCTAGTCTCTACAATGGAATATACTCACAATCACACACCTGAGTATCACTGACAATTGTAAATTAACAACATATATCATAAGTAACAGTTGATCTACTTCTCCCGGAGAAGGTCGAAATAAACCAGCATTTGACAGGATCTTCTCCCGGAGAAGGTCAAAATAAACCAGCATGTGACAGGATCTTGAGCACGTTAACCACCCCCACTCACCCAGATGTTCATTCAAATGCATGCTTTTGTATGAACCTCACCCCATGCCCAGAGCTAGAAAAATTAATACTATACATAACTATTTAAATGAGGAATAATCAGTAACAACCCAGTTTGACAAGATTGTGGCAGATATACAACCACCTCATAACAGTTTATCTTGGTACATCTCAGAGATGGCATTGAAGTTAGCAAACTGATGAAACTGTCATAAAATGACAGCGAACCCAGGTAGGGAAACTAGGGTACATGAGAGCCAAATTCAATGTGCATGGCCTGGGTGAAATTCTACCAATCTTTGGCTGGCCAGTCTTTGCTGCCATAGCTGGTACACAGAGCACTACACACCACTACCAATCGCCTCTAGTGCTAAATATTGAGCAGAAATTCATATATATGATTATGAAAAAACCCAATCCATCAATAAAATCTAAACATTAGAACAAAAAAAAGTCGAGACATATATAATTAACAAAGGTATATCAGAGAAAAAAGAGCTGTTCAGGTTAGAAGACATAAATTGTTATCTAGCTGTATAACTAATTCAATGCACACCACTATCCCACACTATTTTCCTAACGGCTACGCCACCACCATGGATGTAAGCAACAGACATACAAACAAATAGATCTTTACCTAATTGCATTGATGGCAAGTCATTTGATTTCATTAGTTCCACATGGTTTTTAAATCCGACATTTTGCATTTCAGCGGTGCATTGGAAGTCATCGAGAACAGGTCATGCTGCTGTATGGCTCCTACGTGATGTATGACTAAAATGTAGAGGAGATTGCATACTGCAAAGTGCATGTTGTAGGTGAATCGCCCGCTGTCTATAGGCTGGATCCCAAGATGGTAAGCTAACACTCCCATGTATGCATCCTCATTGGGGAAAGGAAGAAGGTATTTACTAGCCTGAATAAAGGAAGCCACAACATCACTTGACATGAGATAGCCAATGCCACTGGCATAGGGTGGGTAAAAATCAGGCAGATATTGAGATGCCATGACAGCCCATTTGCTGCGGGAGTCACGGATGACCTGCGTTTCTTTGAGTTCTTGGAACACGCGCCCCACGTAGATACCTGAGTCTATGCCGCGAGCAAGAAGAACCCTGGAAAATAATGCCACATTGACAAAGCAATCGTCGTCAGTTTTGAGCACATATGGCACGCTGCAGTGCTGTGAACTCCACAGGAAACCTGACAGGACTTTATATGTTAGGTTCCGGTATGTGTCTCCATAATTGGCCAACAGGATGTCACCGTATTCCACAGTTTCGCTTGTCAAATGTTTTGTTGTAGTTGCATTTGAGAGCATCCGATGATCTTGACCGACGAGAAACACACATTGCACAGAAGGAGATTTCTCATCCTCATTGACTTGCTGCTTTGAACACCACGTGTCTCTGATGACCTTCCGCTGAGAGAAATTCTCCCTGGCCGAAGTGATCAGCACCAATAATGTTGCATTGTGGTTGCATTGTGGCATACCTACAAACTGCCCCACCATGTTCTCCAAATCCCACAGTGGCTGTGAATTACTGCCAATGACTCCTGTGGAAGATTTGTAGTTTGTCTTGGACAGCTTGGTAGAATCAACCCCAAACACCCTACGGACTCTCTCGGCAAATCCTCCTGGCAGTATATCGCGTGGATATTTTGCGACAAGATGTAACTGAGGCTTATGAACCTGAGCAACAGAGTAAAACGCAAACCCACACACCGTGATGGTGAAGCAGAATATAAACAAAGAAGAAGCTATGATTGTCTTGAGCACATCTCGACGGGTCAGTCGTCGGCTACGTATGGGATGCATGGCGATATTCCTCAGACTCTTTGCCAGGAGCTTGATGGAGCTGTCGTCACCTTCCACATGCCAATGAGCTGCCAACCCAGCGATGATGAGGTATAGCTTTGTTGGAACCATGGTTCAACAGCTGTGGTCGAAGTTCAGATGAGAAACACCAATTACACACAATCATAGCTGCAACCCAAAAACAATTACTGGTAGACAAGTGGCCCTATTAGATCGTAAATCACGGCCTATTCTTCAAGCATTACCAATCATTGTATGGTGAGACAATATATTACATATATATCATGATGAACAAAATGATACCAATATAGCTTTGTCCCATACTCTGTTCATGTTGTTAATAATATCTAATGCATCATTTTCTACGTCTGATGTTCTGGATAACAGCCTTATGTCAATATTTGTCTGTGGACTGTAAAACAAATTCCTATAAAGGGTTTATAAAGTGTCTTATCTCAAATACATAGCAGTCAAACTGCTTCTGTTAGTTTTGTGTCATATCATCACTTACTACCTTCGTAATCGAGTAAGATCTCATTCAAGCCAGACTCAAGTGAAAACAATTGTTGGGGGGGGGGGGGGGGGGGGGGGGGGGGGCCATAACAGCCCCATCAGCATATAATGAAGGCTAAGCATTGTATTTTTGATTCAGTAACAGAAGTTGATTAGGAGTAAGATCACAGGGAGACAAACAGAAAGACACATGTATTGTAAGTTGGGAGTGAACTCTTGCCTTGCATATTAAAAATAGGTCTCCTCTTGCATCTCTTCCACAATTCATTGCTCCCTTCAACCATAATACATGTAGATAATAAACACCAGCAAAGCCTCAAGCTTGTCTGTGTCTAGGTTAAAAGACATAAACAGGCAAACAGTTAATGAACAAAAAGACTTTGTTGCTTACCAGAATGCCTCCCAGTTCAAAAACCAACCAGATAGGACATGTGCAAGAGCTGATAAATTGCCCCATTCAGTGCATCGGCTCCAATTGACTAAGCAATTTATTTAACAAGCTGAAACACTTGTGCAGATTTTTTTTCTTTAACAGAAACATACGTTTGCAGTATATACTTTGCCACAAATGAAGTCTGTCAACGTCAGAGCGATCAGCCCCAAGCCGACGGCTGCTCAACACACGTTCCAAGCAAAGTCGTTTACGTCGGCGCCCAAGTAAAACATCACGAGTGCACACGTTCTGAATCCCCAAGTGCACGTGTACTAACCTCGCAACCAAATCGATACGCGCCTAAATATAAACGTGATATCTCTTTCAAACAGAAGCTATGTACTAATGTAGTCTATGTAGTCAATCATTTCTTGACCAATTAAGAATAAAGAATAAGAGAATTGAAAATTGGTGTAACAGGTCAATCAAGCAGTCTGGCCTTGAGTAATGTAATCATTATTAGTGCACCAAATGCCACGCTAGCGAAAATAAATTGCATTGTTCAACTCCCGCTCGGTTAAAAAAAGGTAGTTAAAAAACCCCGATGACATGATAATATTTACCAAAGAGAGCGTCGCCATCCTTATGCGTACGACAGACGAAAATGGTGATTCTATGGTTCCAGGTGGGATAATTTTCGATGTCCCTCATTCGTGTGACCACGACGCACCAGCAACTTGTAAACAATGTCACATTGCGTGCAAGTCACATGACCTGTTTCAGTCAGAACGGAAATAGACGCCAGAGGAGTGCTGGGCGAATCTAGTCACTTGAGGGAGCAGTCGTTAACTTGCTTGATCTCCGTTATGACTGATAGTTTTTATCAGCAGAACAACACCAAGCGCTACTCACGCGGAATATATCTACCCGAAGAGTGGGTACGCAACACAGGGATTTGCATTGGCCTGTTGGCCGCTATCTTCTTTGTATTCTTAAACCCAAATAGATAAATAGACGAAACAAGGTATGCGAGAATGCTCCACCCACGCTGGATCCCTGCGACATTAGCGAAATAAAAAATGCTCATTGTGTCTCTTAACACGACGACTTCCAGGGTTTTGCGCGGGTTCCAATTGTTGATATCTACGAGTATTCGTCTCTAGTCATTCGTTGGAAGAAGCTAGATCATAATTATTTACTCAAGTATTCAAGGGGTAAGCTGCATTTCTTAAAAAAATCACCTCTATTTTGACCAAAATCATCCTCGACCGATTCTCTTCTAGTTTTAGTTATGGTATCCAAAAAACTCGAGATCAATCGGTGACACCAGCTTTGTCTACGGCTTTCGATTTCATATTTTTTACAGGACGTGGATTTTATCCCGAATTTGACACAAAGTAGAATTTACTATGCATTCAAAGCTGAAAAAGGGCGGAGTTTGAGCGATAAAACCAAAAAAAAAGATGAATATGTATCTATGCACCTCATAACGTAGATATCATAATGAGGACACTTCCTCTTCCTGTTCTCAGCCATGTGGCTAGAAACTGAGCTGGATGCTCGGATTGTAACAGCAATAAAATACATGTACATCCATCTTACATTTATGTGTAAATGTTCGCCATTATCAATTAATGATTACGCTCGGATCTCGCAACATGGTGGCAAGCGGATGGAGACTACAACCTACACATTTTGGAAGAAGCTGATGCGATTGTCAGGGAAGTGACTTTTGTTGTTAATGTCTGCATCGAAACTTGTGATGAAACTGAACGTTGCATTAGAAATGTGCCACCACATATTTAGTGTATGTTCAAGTTTATCAACTCCTTTATGAAGAGGTATTGTGTTAGTCACTGGTGAAAATGGCTGCATCTAATTTCAAATGGGATACTTGCCTAGATGTACATGATCCAAATTTGAGCGAAAATCACAGAAAGTGGCGTAGAAATTTGGATGTGTATCTGGTAGCCTCTGGAATTAGTGAGAAATCCAGGGAACAACAGAGAGCCACTATTCTCTACTGTGCAGGCAATGATATTATATTAGCCTCTGAACATTTCACATGGAAAAATTCCCATGGAACTGCCATGTAAGAAGAAGACAAAAAGGAACCGGCAAATCTGTTGTCAATGATTGAAAATTATTGCAATCCCCGACAATCGGAAGTCCTCATGAGCTATCGATTCTGGAATGTTCCGTGGTCAACTCCATTTGACATTTACTTAACAGAGCTGAGAAACAAGGCATATGCTTGTAACTTTAAAGAGCACGATCGAATGCTTCGTGATAAGATTGTTTTCACTACAAAAGGAAAAGTGCAGGAACTACTTCTTCGAGAAGTGAACCTCGATTTTCAAACGACTATCAAAATTTGTAGAAACCATGAACAATCTGCACAAAATGTTCTAGAAATGAACAACCCAAAATCCATAGAGATAGTGGATAAGACTCGCCCAAAGGAAGCTAAAAGCTCCAAACAAATGATTGATGATTGTAATTTCTGTGGGAAGTCACACGAGAAATACAAAACGAAATGTCCAGCGTTTGGAAAGCAGTGCAGAAACTGCAATGGTTGGAATCACTTCAGCACAAAATGTAAAAAATCAAAGGTTCAATCAGTAGACAGGGATAGTTCGGATTGCGACAGCAGTGAGAAATTGTGGTCAGCATTCCATTCTTCAAAGTACACATGATGACTGTCAATGATTGCCAGGTCAAATTTCTTTTGGACCCAGGTGCTACAGTGAATTGTTTAAACTCACGTTATGTTCATAGGTCACAATTGAATAGAACCACAGGAAACAAAAATGTCTGGGTGAAGTTGACCTGAAAGTAACAAATACAAAGAACAACAAAGAATAAAATGTGCAATGTACTGTAGTTGAGAACAATCTGCAATGTATTCTAGACGCAGAAACATGCAAAGCAATGGATTTGATATCCGTACACGACGACAACTTCCAAGTCGCCAAAATAGAAAATCGCGAAGATCTTGGGAATTTGGGTGAAACGACATTAACGTTTGACCCTACAATACCTCCAAAGATATTACCATGCAGGAAAATCTATTGAGAAAGAAGTCAATGATGCAATTAATCACCTGGTGGACAGAAACATTTTAGTGCCAGTAGATGAACCAACGAAGTGGGTATCACAAATGGCATCAGTTCGGAAGCAGAGGGAGCACTACAGACTTCCTACTCTCGACGACGTTCTGCCAAAACTTATAAATGCAAAAGTTTTCAGCAAAGTGGATGTCAAAGAAGCTTTTTGGCATATCAAGCTAGATGAAGAGTCCTAAAGTAACCACTATGATCACACCCATTGGTCGATTCCGGTGGACTCGCTTACCTTTTGGGTTAAAGGTTTCCAGAGAAATCTTTCAAAAGAGACTTCACCATGCTTTGAATGACCTGGAGGGTGTCATGTGTGTAGCAGATGATATTATAGTATTGGGCTGTGGGAACACTCAACAAGAAGCGGATGAGGACCATTCTGCTAACCTTGAAAATCTGCTAAAAAGATGTGAGGAAAGAGAAATCATCTTGAACAAATCAAAGATGCACTTGAAGAAAAGTGAAATTGATTTTTTGGGTCACAGACTCTCAAAAGATGGAATCAGTGCCAGCAAGGAGAAAGCCAAAGCCATTCAGGAGATGCCAATACCTGATGATGTGACTGGAGTGCGTCGTTTGTGTGGAATGATTCAATATCTTGCCGATACACTCCCAACTTGGCTGACGACCTTTAACCTATCCATCGATTGACAAGGAAGGACACTGATTTTGAGTGGTCTGAAGACTGCATCAAGCATTCAAAAAGCTCAAACTCAATATGTGCAAATCACCTGTTCTCACATACTACGATCCCAACAAGGAACTCGTTCTCCAAGCTGACAGAAAGGCCTTGGTACTGTGTTAAGGCAGGATGAAAAACCTATAGAGTATGCTTCAAGAAATTTAAGGAGTAATGAAAGGAAATGGTCACAACTGGAAAAAGAAACACTAGCTGTTGTATTTGGTCTTGAGAAATTTGACCAATATACCTACGGAAGGAAGGATACAATACACAATGACCACAAACCTTTGGAAAACATCCTAGCAAAACCTCTGAGCCAAGCAACCAAAAGAGTACAATCTCTAATGATGAGAATGTTCAGATATGACTACGATTATATCTGGATGAAAGGAGAAAATCTGTATTTAGCGGACACTTTAAGTCGCGCTTACCTGGAAGTGCAGGGTGACAACCCTGACCCAAGAATCTGTGCTGTAACCCAAATTGACATTCCGGACAGGAAAGCAAAGGAAATTCAACAGGCTACAGCCATGGACGAACATTGTCAAACGATAATACACTACATCCTGAAAGGCTGGCCAGAGCGAAAACACAAAATAGCAGAGGAAGCCAGAGGATTCTACGATGTCCGAGATACATTATCAATCGAAAACGAAATGATCTTTAAAGGGGAACGCGTGTACATCCCAAAGAGTCTTCGTAAACAAACCAAACAGAAACTGCACTCCTCCCACAATGCTGCGGATACAATGATGCGTCGGGCCAGGGAAACAATTTATTAGCCTAGTATGGCAAAGGAAATCCAGACTATGGCTGAAGAATGCAAAGTCTGTCAAGAGAACAAACCAGCCAACCCCAAAGAACCACTCATTATGCATGACATAGCTGAACAACCATGGGAGAAAATTGGTGGACTACAACACAAATTTCATTGTAGTGGAATTCCTTAGTCAAGTCGGAAAGTGACAAATGCTATTGAAAAAATGTGTGCCAGATTTGGAGCCCCAAACTACTCGTTAGTGATAATGTTACACAGTTCACATCACGTGAGTTCAAAAAGTTTGTAGAAGAATGGAAGATTGAGCACCGAGTGTCTTCACCATACCATCAACAAAGTAATGGCAAGGCTGAAGCAGCCGTGAAGATCACCAAGAACATGATGCGGAAATGCTTGAAAGAAGGCACAAATATGTATTAAGCACTGCTAGAACAACGTAGCATGCCACGCCATGATGCAAAAAGTCCAGCTGAGATTATGTTCGGACGGAAAATCAATACACAGTTACCATATAAGGGAAACAACATGGGAAATGATCCGGAAAGGAAAATCCAAAGACAGATATCTGTGGAAAAACATTACAACAAATCAGCTAGGAACTTACCAATACTTGCTTCGGGCCAGACCATAATGTGGAAAAATGGAAACACTGAAAGATTCTGGAAACCAGGTCGTGTACTTAAGCAACTGAGGGATCGCACATATCTCATTCAAGGAGAGGACGGAGGGAATTATATCAGATACGCCCAAGTGCTGTCGAATTTGAGTTGAATCAACACGACCCTTACCAATACACTGATTACAATATCCGCACACCTACAGAAAGTCTGGAAAAAGCTGTAAGTTCAAGCAACGAAAATATACTAATTAACAGCTCCGACGAACGTGCCACTAAAACTTCCGCAAAACCAAAGAATGCGATGATGCCACAAGAACCAGTACAACCTATGGAGAGGCCCCAGCGGAATAGAGCGTTGCCATTACATCTGAAAGACTACGATTGAAAGACTATGATGTGACTGAGACATTTTATGTCTGGCATACATGGAACGCGAATATCGTTATTTGATTGTGTGACGTGTGTCGTAACGCTATCTTGTCCACGTCGCTAACTTGCCCAAAGCAGTGTACGTCATCTACGTGATACACCGTTCGTGTAACTGCTGGAAAAATGGTAAGATCGTATCTATTCGGTCCTTGCCAAAACGTCCCAATATCACTAAATATCTGATATGGGAGCTCGCCGCTAACTTGTCCAACTTGACTGAGCCTATATCTGGCTCACTAGGCTTCAACAAACCATCAGGCTCATCTTTCAGACTCATTTGCAGTATGTCTCTGCCTCATTGATGTCCTACAATCACTACATGAAGCCTACGCGATCTCACCAACTTGGACAAGATAGCGTTAAGTGAAGATTCTGCTGCCGCTAACATGCCCAACTTGACTGAGCCTATATCTGGCTCACTAGGCTTCAACAAACCATCAGGCTCATCTTTCAGACTCATTTCCAGTATGTCTCTGCCTCATTGATGTCCTACAATCACTACATGAAGCCACGTGATCTCACAAACTTGGACAAGATAGCGTTTAGTGAAGATTCCGCTGCCGCTAACTTGTCCAACTTGACTGAGCCTATATCTGGCTCACTAGGCTTCAACAAACCATCAGGCTCATCTTTCAGACTCATTTGCAGTATGTCTCTGCCTCATTGATGTCCTACAATCACTACATGAAGCCTACGCGATCTCACCAACTTGGACAAGATAGCGTTAAGTGAAGATTCTGCTGCCGCTAACTTGTCCAACTTGACTGAGCCTATATCTGGCTCACTAGGCTTCAACAAACCATCAGGCTCATCTTTCAGACTCATTTCCAGTATGTCTCTGCCTCATTGATGTCCTACAATCACTACATGAAGCCTACGTGATCTCACCAACTTGGACAAGATAGCGTTTAGTGAAGATTCCGCTGCCGCTAACTTGTCCAACTTGACTGAGCCTATATCTGGCTCACTAGGCTGTCATGGGTTCGTTTTCAACAATTATTTGATACAATGACTTTGATGAAAAACAACACAGATAGGATTAAGCAGCCACTTTATTTCGAAAAAGTAAAATACTCCGAGGTTTGAAGACTGTCTGGAAATCGGGAGTATAGAGCGATCTGAAGGGGAAAAATGCGTTTTTTAAATATTCAACACTGTGACATCTAACTGTAAGACATTAGACAACTGATAAACTCGTATAAACAATTACAGCAATGACGATCAGCCTCTTTGTACAAAATTTTCTTGGTGCACATTAGTGTGGCAATGACTGTCTCGTTCAAGACCACTTAGTAGTGCCCGACGAATACCCTACACACACAGAAAAACCAATCGAGCCCGGCGATTTATAAACCAGTTTAAGAGGTCTGTCTCAAAGAAATGAGGCATTGGATGATCGTGTTATTCTCGACATAGAAGCAGCTCATAACCTACCCCTGATGTTCCTTAACAGCTCGCTGTAGGGATCGGCTCATCGTAAGTCGGAGAGAGGAATAAATTGATGTAACCGACCTTGAAAGAAGCAATGAACACTTTTCTATATTTATCTAGATACTTTCTCGATACGATAAATGATAAACGATGCAAACATATTCAATAAGAATCGAGATCAGCCAAGAGAGAGGCCCACCTTTGTTTTCGCGTCAGGTAAATGTCCACTAATCTATCAGATAGAGACGGGAATTCCTAAGACAATAAGAATGGTCTAATGTCTTACATCGAACTAATGCAAGGTAATATACATAACAGCTGAGAGCTGATTTGCAGTCTTATGTAAACTCCAAAAGGTTATTGATTAGCAACTATTTTGAAAAGAACACCAGCGCATTAACCTACATAGTCCTTGGATAGTCGTGCAGGAATTGCAGGTGCCTCGATCCGTACGAATTTAGCAATGCAACAACAAATTATCCATTCTAACACATGCTGATCGCAAAACGTGGAACATTTATTTATTAGACGATGTTGTACTACATGCTTGACTGGTCACTGCAATTACAATTTTAAATATTCCAAAATACGAGATGATGTTTACTATTCTACAATCATCGGCAGTTTAATGCCAAACCAGAGTGTTTCCCGTTCTCCGTTGTACTGCTGGGTGCCATAATTCCCTTGTGTAGCTGATGTTAAACAGGGCATTACAGTGAATGCAAATGAAGCATTTTCGTTATCAGAAAGGTCTGAAGTTTTAACAGTCACTGTGAGTAACAACGATTTCATTTGAGGTCTTGTTGTTAGCATGCAATGCACCCTGACTAAAGTGATGGTGGACCAAACACAATCAACATATAAGGAAAGCAACTAGGTGCCGACCATGTGGCGTCCAGTAATATTTTACATGAGTATCCATTTTCATGATTTCAGAATGGGCCGCCGCCATATCCCAGCCTGTTATCATTTGATGAAGCATACCTTAAGCAGCACACGAATACAGAGTTATTAGGAAGAAAAAAAACATTTTTTGATCCCCAAATTAAGGGGAGATATCCAACTTGCTAGGACTGGTATATGCGTTTAAAGAGCTGCTGAAAGATATATTTTTTGCTTCATAAAAAAAATATTGTGACGGTCAGTATATCCAATCATCGGAATTCGGACGTACTGAAATCGAAAATCGGTTAACACCGTCACCGTCAAGGAATTCAACTGCATGTTTTATGTCGGAAAGTATTGCTGGACCTGAGAAGTGGCCATTCCGTTTGGCTACCTGTCAAAATAGAAACAGGCTGAATGAATGGCTGGACGAAGTCAGCTTTGTTCCCGTCCCTGATTGAAAGGATAGTATAGACCGACGCGAGGGGGGGGGGGGGGGGGGGGGCAGGGGGGATCAACTTGGGTAGGACAGCGTGGTAAGGTAAGGTGGACATGAGTCTGATAGCATCAGGGAACGTGAGGGTAAGGCCAGAAACTCAGCGAACCACTCGGAAACAGGTTTTCTTTACGGTCGGGGATTTGCTGTCGGGTTGGCGCAGGGGGCAGCGAACTAACCCAAGGCGACTCCTGCCCTAAGGAAATAGGTAGATGTAGGGGAAAGGTCAGTTAGCGTGAGGAGCCCAGGGTAAGGGGGCTATTTTATCCTTATGGTGTTCATCTTTTTGCCTCGAGCAAGGGGCATCAAGGACCCGAGGGAAAGGGGGATAGCTTACCGGAAGGCTTTCAATGCATTAAACCACAAAAAATTGCCCCTTATTCAGGTTTGGAAGCCAGGAAATGTTCCCCTGCAGGTGCCTCTCAGCCAGCCCCTCGAATATGAAGAAAAGCAAACCGGAGTGAGCCAGGGTAAAGAAGGTAAACTACCAATGGAGCCAGCTGGCGACGTTCCCTAAGCTGCAGCAGCACTATGTCCTGGAGATCAGGAACAGCCAAATACTGCAGGAGGACGAACTATGAAGAGGCGGAGGCATGTCTGACACAAGTCCCCAGGGTACGACAGAAGGAGCAGTGTTTGGACCCTAGGATTGTGAAGGCAAGGGAGGAGATGAGGACCTCGTACAAGAGTTACCTGGCAAATCGCAAGGTAGAGGAGCGGAGAGAGGCCTACAAGCTGAGGAAAGAAGAGCTGTACCATATTTATGCAGAAATACAACAGCAGGAACTGACCCAGAAGATCAAAGGCGTAGGCACATATGAACCTCAGGCACGGACAAAGCTGGAGACTCGAGGTATCAGGGAGAAAACCAGCTCAATCGTCCAAGATATTGGGGGCGGAATGATAGGGAGAGAGTGGCTGTGTGGCAATCACACTCTGAGAAGCTGCTTGGCTGCCCAGGTCTTCCAAGAACTTCCCAAACCAGACGGTCCAATCTCCATGGAAGAATACCTGAAGCGCAGCATCAAGTGTGGTAAGAGCTGTGGTGAAGTTGGAGTGACCCCAGAAGTCCTGAAGTTTGTCCAGGTGGATGATATCGCTCTCAGCTTCATAAAAAGAGCATATGCTACTGGAGCACTACCAGCACCCTGGAGCACCCTGAATATTGTTCCGATCCCCAAGTCCGGTGAACTCACCAAGACGGACAACTATAGAGGCATTAGTCTAAGTCCTCTTCTCTTCAAGACCTACAACTCTTCAAGACCTGTTCTAGATCATCTGCTCAAACTTTGCAGAATGGCTTTCGGCAGAAGTGCACAGATAATTGCGCTCAGGAGAATACTGGAAGGAGTGAAGGAGGGAAGACTACCAGCAGCGCTCACCTTCATCGATTTCCGCAAGGCCTTGGACACCGTACACAGAGGAAAATTAATATATATCCTTTGTGCCTATTGCATCCCAGAGAAGGTGGTCCAGGCAATTGCAGCGGGTTACAGGGGAACTCGGGCAAAGGTGCTCTCTCCAGATGGTGAGACCCCGTATTTTGATATACAAGCAGGAGTACTCTAGGGGAACACACTGGCCCCCTTTTTGTTTCAGCCTTTGACTATGTATTGAGGCAGGCAATTGACGGCAAGGAGGAACAACTGAGCTTCACACTCACCCCCAGGAAAAGCCGGCGGGTCGGACCAGTCATGGTGACTGACCTTGACTATGCTGACGATATTGGCCTCATATCTGACACAGCAGAAAAAGCACAGGTGCTGTTGCTAGCAGTGGAATCAGAGTGCAAGAAGATCGGCTTTCATCTCAATGCCAAAAAGAGTGCTTGCCTTCAACGTCGAACGACTGTCGTCACTGACGATGGAGCAGTGCTAGAGGTGGTGGAGGATTTAAGAACCTTGGGGCCTACATCGCCCCGACAGAGAAGGAGATGAAGGTCAGGAGGGCTCTGGCATGGAGTGCGGTTCACTCAATGAGAGGAGGATGGGTCTCGCCGGCCACTGCATTCGACACCTGGAGCTGGCAGCCCATCACACCATCTTGTGGGAGCCAAATCAGGAAACTAGCAGAAGGGGACGGCGGCCAGCCACATTCAACGACACTTTGCGACAGGATGTTGGCCTCAGTGACACAGGGGAGACGAGGACCCTAATGCTGGACTGGTAAGAGGGGAGAGCTGCGACCAAGTCCCGAGTTGGTGTATGGATAGACTACGCCCTCGCATCATCAATTAGGGTTTATGCATGTAGTTCATGGATAAAAGTGGACTGTGAGGTACCTGAACACCTACACAATATGGTTGAAGCCTCTAAATTACACCTTGTTGGTGGATTACGAGGATGCGTTTGCCAGCGACGATTATGACATGGGAATACCAGGCCAATCAAGCGAAGGATGAAAAGAACTCCAGAATATTTCACTAGTGAAGAAGAGGTCCACGTTAGGGACATACTGGAGGCCGGGGTCATTCAACAATTTACCTCAGAATGGGCCTCTGCACCTGTTCTCATATGGCGAGGGGGGTGATCCGTGCGCTGCTGCGTGGATTACGTTGTACTGAATAATGTCACCAACAAGGATGAGTTTTCTCTTCCACTCTTAGATGAGTGCCTGGACACCTTAGCAGGTAAAATCTGCTTCACCAGACTGGATGCCAATTCCGCGTATCGGCTTGTAAAAATAGAGCCAGAAGACAGGAGGAAAAATGCATTTGCCACCACATATGGCCTATTTGAACATGCTCAAGTAGGGTTTGGGTTGTGTAATGCACCCGCTATCTTTGGTAGGATAATGGACCTAATTTTACGGGGTTAAATTACAACACCGTTCTAGCGTTCCTTGGTGATAACCTTGTCCTAGGGTCTTGTTGTGATGATCACATGCAAAACTTAAGAGAGGCCCGGTTCAGGAAGTAGGGTTTGAAATTAAAACCAATAAAGTGTGTTTTACCAGAAAGTGAAAATGTCACAACATGACACCCAAGTGGTCAGGGAATGGCCGAAACACAAGGGGCCTAAGGATGTGGGTTTAGCTCTTGGGTTTAGCCAATAAGTACAGAGCCTTCATCAAGGAATTCGCCTATCTACCACTGTACCAGGTGATAGGTAAGAAGGATTAACACTGGAACAATTTATAGCACTGAAAGATACACTAACCACGCTGCCCTTCCTCATATTACCCAGTAGGACGATTGACTTCATACTGGACACATATGCATATAATATGGCTATAAGAGCTGAGCTGTGCCTGTTGCAGAACGAGGAAGAGAGGGTTGTAGCTTATATATATATGGGAGCTACGCTCTAACCAAAGAGCAATGCAGGTATTGTACCACAAGGTTGAATGTACTGGCTGTGGTGAGGTTCACACGGCAGTTTAGACCGTACCTGCAAGGACAACCGTTCACCATACGCACAGATCATGCAAGTTTGATTTGGCTATTGTAGTTTAAAGAGCCACAGGGGAAGCTGGCAAGGTGGATGGAGGAATTGTCACAGTACACCATGATCCTCAAACACTGGGCTGACGAGAAACATGGCAATGCGGATGCTTTATCTAGGAGGCCCAGAGAACAATAATGCTGCCATGAATATACAGTTGAAGCCAAATTGTGTGATCTGCCTTGCGAAATATGAATGGGGCAGCGCCTCTGACAACTCTGGCTTGCAGTGAGCTGCCGGGGTAGTGAGTAGACGGTAGATGAAGCTCAGGGCAATACGGGCAGCAGTGAAGTATGAGTGAGTGAATGAGTTTCGGGTTTAACGGCACACCAACACTAATGAGTTATATGGCGCCTAGAAAGGTCAATAGATAAGTTTGACCTGATTAAGCAGCCGCCTTCTAGGATAAATTGAAAAAAGATGGAAAACAGAAGGATACAGGGGTCCTATTCTACCCCCGGACCCACGAGGGGTGCAGCAGGGAAGAAGTAGCGCACGGAAAGGCCACGGACAAAATCAGTGAAGGCAGTTTACGGAGGGAACCGGAAGGGGAGGTTGGGGAACAGGTCATTAATATGCTCAATGTTCCAGCCCCAAACCTGTGTGCGAGGACATGGGAAGGATGGGAGAGCGGTTGGAGAGACAGGAGAGGAGCCACGGCTAGTGTGGGATCCTGGGGGGCTGAATACCTAACCCGTCCACGACCCATCGCCCATTGCTGTTACTCGATAGGGAACAGTGATAGTAATAGGTTGTTACTGATGCGGATCCTCTGGGATTACAGAATCCATCGTGCTGGGGATTCTCCACTGCACATATATGGGCGAAACAAGGAGCCTAGCAGCCGCCTTCTAGGATAAAGCTGATAATGGAGATGGAAAAGATAAGCAGAAGAAGAAACGAATACCTGGTAGGCCAAGTCACCGAGCACCAGTTTTTGAGTATAAGGTAAGGTATGACTAGGGTTAACGGCACACCAACATTCATGGTGCCAAGAACGGTTAATCGATAAGATTGACCTGAAAGCAGGGCCTTCTAGTAAATGTGGAGATGCAAAATATGGCCCTCCTAAAGGACCCACCAGCTTGACTGACTCAACCACCTTGGCGAAATCCCCAGAGTAGTGTGTCCCCTCAAAAGGACCGACACGACTTGGATCGCAACCACGGCCAACAGGTTGCCCCCTATAAGTCGCCTCTTACGACATACAGGAGGATAGAGTGGGCCTATTGTATCCCCGGAGGTTATGCAGGAACACCATGCCAGAGGCCTGATGGAGCGCGTCCACTGCGCAGGGTTATGAGTACATCCTGATTATGGTAGACCAATTCGCAAAGTGGGTTGAGTGTATACCTCTACCACCACAAACTGCAGAGGTAACCACAAGAGAAGCAGTGGACCAATTATTTTCCAGGTTTGCTTGCCCATTTCAGCTCTTTACAGACCAGAGTCGAAGTTATTGACGGCAATGTGTGATGCTCTCCACATCCATAAGACGCGTACAATATCCCTGTTGTCTGCAAATCGACAAGTTGAGAGATACAATAGGACCCTTATGGACGCAGTGCGTTGTTTCATTAGTGAATCCCAAAATCGTTGTAAACCATGACGGGACCGTAGCCTACTGCAATGGGTAAGAGTATGGTTGCGGAATAAAGGCGAGAACACGGGAAGACAATGTAGGTGCCGACGATAAGCTGTACTGCATATACCGTTAACCCTGGCAGGGTAGTGTTATGATCATGAGTGACTTCTGCCAGGAGTGGTATCACAGTACATGCGCTTATGTTACCACAACTGACATACTCATCATAGACAAGTTCTGTAGCAGACCCTGCAAACCAAAGTGTTCCATAGATTCCCCTCGTATGCGGAACGTTGGGAAAGTGATAAACCAGTGGTATCCTTATGTGATATATGTGAGTGTAATGTGTGGTGTCTATAATATGTTTACAGTGCGTAACAATGGCACAATCTGCACCAGAGATCATGATGGCAAGGGTCACCAATCCACCCTAGTGCTGGCTAGGACCCTAGTGGATGGGCTGATCTTGATATGGGGACCACCGGTGCTCCAATTGTGGAGGCCATCATTCACCAAGTGGGGATCGCCAAGGAAGGGAAAAACTCTTAGTGGTTTAGGTTTGCGGCGGAGAGGGCTGATTCCCTGCAGCTCTATAGCGGATCCTGGCTGAGTGAGCCCGTGTGAAACGTGGGGAAGGATAAGAAAACAGCAGCTGAGGATGGATTTACCTGAACTTACTCGGGTGGAAGTGAATGAGGGAATCTGTGGTCCAAGAATCCTTGAGGTGGCCTTACCTCCATACATGACGTGCCAGCCTTATCAGAGGAGGACATGCTGGTGGAGTTGTCTGGCAAGGAGGAGGAATTGAACGCTTCAGGTTGCTCCCCCGAGGCCGTACCCCTCAAGGTCGCAGAGCAGATGTACGAACCCCTTCGGTGGCGGCAAGGAAGCCATATAAGAGGCCAGGGGGCATGATGTTGGCCCCTACTGCAGATCTTAGGGGCCGATTGTAGGTCCAGCCCACCACCTGTCCGGGGCAATGACACAGAAGTGTGTACCAAAACAGTATATTTATATCTTCAACGGCATTTGAATTCAAGGGTGACTGAATAACCGTATAATGCCTTATAATTATCCTGCCTTGACTCAAAATAACACAAAGATGCAACATATATTGACATAAATGAGAACTAAGCGACGAAGCATTTATATTATCGTTCAAGAACACAAAATAAATAAATCAAAATAAACAAACGAATACAAAATAACAAGGCAGTCTTCCATAATTACCATACTGCAGCAGGTTAAATACAATCATGGAATGGAAGAGACCCGCGAACTAAAATTTTCCAAACTCATCTAATGGAACAAACAAACTAAATCGCACGACCAAAGAAAGTCGTGTCAATAAAGCGTGTATCACAGAAATATTACCCACCGCTATATGCGGTTTGACAAGTTAGCGGCGTGGACAAGATAGCGTTACCACAGACGTGTGACGTAACTGTACGGTTTCACCAATTGATGTTATTGTACAGTGTATATTGTTCTGTAGAGACATTATCTTTAGTTTAAAGAAAGAGGGATGTTGATGAATATGTATCTATGCACCTCATAACGTAGATATCATAATGAGGACACCTCTTCCTGTTCTCAGCCATGTGGCTAGAAACTGAGCTGGATGCTCGGATTGTAACAGCAATAAAATACATGTACATCCATCTTACATTTATGTGTAAATGTTCGCCATTATTAATTAATGATTACGCTCGGATCTCGCAAAAGTTGTGCATGCGTAGTTACTGGTCCAGATTGTTATTCATTTGAATATTTTTGTAAAATAAAGTTTGGAGTTTGTTTCAATGCGCCTTCAATCATCGATGAATTAGTGTTCCCAAGAACAAGAAAGGATTTATAAACGAATCATTTTAGTAACTAGTCTAATTACAAATGGAAGCAAAATATAAGCCGCTTTATCGTCGAAAATGTGCATCTTTAAATGTGCGGTTTGGAGGTATGTAAGTGTCTAGTCTGGGCTGGTTGTCAAAGAAACACCGCCTCTGACAGCTCCGCGATATTTACGACTTTCGATTTCTCATACCGCGCTGTAGAGGCGAAGAGCCGCCTGTGAAATTTCCGAGGTTCCGAAGTCATAACTCGCTAAAAACTTACAAAAGACCCCCATGCCAAAAAATTTGTGACAAAATGAAAGATTATATGACCAAATGACACGAGGACTGTTTCTATTACTACAGTTTTGTCTAATTGTTCTGTTTGAGCACTAATATACGGCACATCATGAAACTGTTCAAAAATTCAACATGGCCGACTCCCACAATGCAACATAATTTGATGGATTTCTAACAGAAAGCCGAACCAATACAGGTCATTGTTATATTCAAACCTGCAGTATGAAACAGTATTATATCATCTCTGACCCATTTTCTTCGTACATCACCCGTAGACGCGCGTCCAATTGAAAAGCGCGAGTTGCTTGCTGGCTCATCCACTCGACCTCGCCCCGCAGACACAACATTCTGCTACCTCTGTGATATCTGTCGCGTTTTCGATTCTCAGGGTAGCCATGTTGAACAACAATTTTAAAATTGCGTTGGATTTCGTTGATTCTGTTGATTAAGGAGTATGACTGTTGTTGCACTCTAGGCAAAATTGATGTTAAGACATTTATGGATATGAAAATCTATGTTTTTTAAACTGTCCCTTGTCTGCATTGCGAAAAGGAGCAAATTTGCTTATAACGCTCAAGATTCTGTCATACGGACGGACCCTCGCCACTAAGGTGGCATCAGATCATAAAAACACCAGGGGCGAGTGCCTTGCCTAGTTGTCAACAAGCGACTGATTCGTCATCAACAGGCTGTATGCACTGGCTTGATATCCTTCATGATGGCAAACCAAACCAATAATTCACAAGCTGATCATAACGTTCGTCAGTCGGTGATTGCCTGTGTAACGTACCAGGTTTATTCATTCCTGCGTTTTTTAGCATATTCTTGAAATAGCGGATTTTAAAAAGTCATATCAACCTTGTAAAACGCATCGTTATACATTGAAGCTGACATATGGTGGGCTTCTGTCAAATAAAAACAAGCCACGATCGCCCGGCTCGTTGAGTGGATATGGGTCGGTATATATATCTTCTCGATATCGCAGATATTATTTCAATATGAGAGAATTCACACCCAGCAACACATTGGTTAGTTTCGTTTCGCCCAAACAAATATCAAGAGGTAAAATGGAATCTTACATGGTCGTAAAAAGCTGCATGAACTTGTAGACACACAGTTATGTTGAAAATTCTTTTCTAAACAATTCATACAATGATCACAGTTTTGATTAAAACAATCTCGTACCTTTTGATATTTGACAGGGCTAAGTGTACACTTTGTCAATGTTTCAAGACAAAAACCCGGCACAACAAATCATACTGACGACTTGACCCACATAAGTCAACCACATCCAATGCATCCGACCATTTTCTAGTTGGTCAACATGGTAATTGGACCACTGTACCATGCAACAGATGAAATTTCAATTTGATTATTGGTGATTCTACTTTCTGTCATTGGTAGTTGTTGGAATGTTCACTTCTAGTTGATTAAATTATTATTCATTGTTTTTCTCGCTGCAATGTGCCTTGAGCGTTCGATATTCGGCCATAACTTTTGGGTATTGTGGTGGTTGTGCTCCGTCATTTTACTTATATTGTCTACATTGACTTCACGGAAAAGATAAATACGCAAAATGAAGAAGGCACTTTTAGCACAGAGAGGACCGATGACTTGCTTCGTTTGGACGAGGTTATACCTAGGCCATGATGGTGAAATCAGAACGTAACATCCGTCTGGGACGAGGGAACTTGCATGGGACTGACTACAACGATGCTCTGTTTGTCAGGGACATGTATTTCTGCCAGTGGGACAATATGACTGAGTTTGATGTGTCCTGTTGAGCGTGTACAGCAAAATTGGCAGCAACTTTACAGACTTTACAGCGCTGATTTTTACACCATTTTGGCGTGGAAAGTTCGTTTCACTTCTTGTACCTGAGACCATGCAAGGTGTGACTTATTCCAGCGCTCGATGACCCACACCAACTCCTCCCATCCCCAGAGTAGCACTGAACTTTTGCGGCTTTTCGTCACTTTTATGCATCTGGTCGCTGTGCTACATCAAAACAGGGAGAAATAGTAGCCCAAATGACCAACGTCAGGTTCTATTTATCACCTTGTCGGTCCAACAGTAAAACCAAAATAATATTGTCGATGCATTCGATCAACCCAGAACTCACCACTTTTTTCACGAAATATGCATGTTCTGACGAGTTTCAGGCGATCAGTGTCGAAAGTTATTATTTAGTTCGGTTCGAGATAATGCTTCATATTCCTATCGTCTGCGGAAAACTATATTTTCGATAACTTTCCAAGTTTACCGGTGATATTTTCTTATGAAATACAAGCGCAGAGGACGATATCCCAGACAGCCCCGGAAACTTCCAATGTAAATAAGACGGTGAGTACAAAGGCAAAAACTCTAGCTGAAAGTTCCTGTCGCCTTTCCCCCAAGTTTTCGTTGCTTTCGTCGTGATTCGGTGTGATATTTGTGCGACAGTGAATGTTAGTGGCCTTTTCTACATGTTAGACAAGGTAATTTTAGCTTTTAGCTTCGTGCCACAAATAGTCCCTGCGAACCCGCGTCTTGCGAACTGTCTCGCCTATGTTTCAATTGGTGAAAGCTTCCGTGGTCAGTTTCCGCCGCCTCGCCGCCATGTTGCCAAGTCGAGCTCAGATATTACTGTTTAGTGTGTGTTAGGCCAAAATACTTATTCACGGGATACTGTTGTTGCTGAAATTCAACTTCTGGGCAAATAAATGTTTGGTGAGTGGATTTATTAGGATAACCAATTGCAGTAGTAGAAACGACGCCGAGATCAAAGAGATCTCGCGCACAGTGCCTGCCTCGGCGAGATCGCCACGAGATCTGTGTCTAGCTAACATTTCAGTTCGGCAAGTTGAGGCGTTAGCTGCTGTGTGAGAAACTTCACTTTCTTTTTCGAAAACTTTCACCAGTATCACCAAACCTGATGGATTTGCCCGACGAGGTAATTAATTATATATCAATAAACACGCGGATTATCATAGTTTCCTTTTTTGAGGTATCAATATGTTTTATTCGATTAAAGTTTGCAAGTGTTTATTCCGCATCGAGACGCCATATTTTCGGCTTGGAGCTTCGACATATATTTTTCAATCTCTTGAAATTTGTTGGTATTCGTTGAGTGAACAAAGACAAATCTTATGGTCACGTTTATTAAGCTGTTAAATGCGTACTTTTTATTGCATTGAGCTAAATACGTGAGCGATAATACCTTGAATTCGAACAATTCGTCGAATCTGAAGCTTCCAGAATTTTTCAAATTAATCAAAAACTATGTTGTATTGTTTGACCAGATAGCGGCACAAATGCCTTAACCAATAGCCAAACAGAATCTATTATCAATAATTGTTAATTCCCTTATAGTTTAGTTACAAATCGCATCCAAATACGACGTATATTTGTCAGTCCAATATGGCTGACAGTGGGCGATAATTTGGTGTTATTACTTACCGGTGGCATGTAATGTCAGAATACTTCTATGTAATGTGTATGAAAAATTTAAAAGCTGGAAAACAATGCTTGGCCAACAGTACATTACATCTCAATCATTCAACACAGTACTAAGAGTGGTACATTCATTTGAACCCTGCACACAAATCACATTTAATATGGTTCGAGATCTTTAAGTGTTTTTCTTAAACCCTTTGAATATTTCATGGACACTTTCTCCAGCCTTTCATGGCGTCTTTTTAACAGTTAAATCCACTGTCAAGCGGACCAGATGTGCTCCGACTAAATCAAAATGAATTTTCCTAGAGCTAAAGTCGCGCGTCAGATTTGCGTTGCGTGTCACCGAAACTCCTGGCATGCCAACGCGTTTCAATTCTCGCGCAAGTACTGATATTTTACTTCAGACTCGGACAATGTGATGGCAAGGCACGAACAGGACATAGTTAATGACATTGTGTAATCGAGTACACCGCCTGTTGTTGTTAACTCGTCTATTGACACTTGCAAATGCATCCATGCCATTTTGCCTATGTTCCCCGGTTTCCTCGCTGGCTCGCTTGATGTCGCAATACGAAGTACACCTAGCGCCGCCAAGCGCGAGCTTGTGAAAACACTCGCTGCCGAGGCACGCACGCGAGCGCCTCGGCGGTGAATTCAAAGGGCGTTGCCATCCCTTCTTTAGTTATATAACTCATTGGCTAAAAACTAGGTAAAACAGCGGAACTCGTTATGATTCCGTTGAATTACGCAGGCTAGATAGCGTTGCGCGCCAGAACTAATAGGGAGTGCATGCAGCACTACCCGTACTTATTTCGAAAGAGCTAAGAAATAGAGGTGTCAAAGCGCCTCCCATTTTCTCATGTCTGAATGATCGCACAACGCATGTATTCTATTTGCGTTTCAATAATGCCCGCTCGTAAATGTTCTCGTATTTCCCACGAATCTTATGTGGAATTCTCGTTAACGGTTTGTTGGCATACAGGACTTACGATACGAGAATATGTATGTTACGAGATTTTCTTAAATGGCATCGCGTATTTCGACAAAATCTGATAAACGTCAGCACTGGCTTGATATTCTTTATGATGGCATACTAAACCAATAATTCACTGAGTGACAAGCTAATCATAACGTACGTCAATTGATGATTGCGATCAACCCGAAATTAAAGTCAACTTTCAGTCACCCTTGTGGTGTCGTGTGGGTATACATATTATTGACTAGCTTCAGTAAAAACCTTACTGCGGTCGCATCTAATGTCAGGTGGTGCTCTCCGGAAATTAATCAACCTGACTCGAATAGATCACAGGCACTCGAGTCTTCGAATGCACCACCTCTTAAACAGCTAACATGCATGACATTTTGCGGGTTCAGCGTATTCGAGTAGCGAACATATTGGACGTTAATGAAGGTGAACAAGTTTTTTGAGAAACCTACAGTGTGTTCAGTGAGGTAATGCCACAAACACAAGCACACCTTGTCTGTATATGTAAGCCGTCAGAGAGGTGGAGCGTTTTGAGCCCCGAGTTCCGGTTGACAAGACTGGCAGTTAAATCAAAACAACCGTGCCTTATACAAATATACAGATGGATGTGGCACTGTCACACATAACTGTAGGTGTGTCTGACCGAAAATGGTTGGCCATAAAAGACCATTTTTTTTACCTGTTGAAGCTACGTAGGTGATAGAAAGACAATTGTAACTGTTTTAACGAACGCATCGATCGGTAAATCAACCAAGGATTGGTTCTATATTATGGACCAATAATCGACTCTCTGTGCTAATCAAATTCTGCGTGCTCAATGTATATGGCTGTGTGAAAATGTCGCTGCAACCTGATAATTATCCTCATTCAGCTGACAGGATACTATTAGAATTCCTTTTCCGTTCACTTAAATGTAGAATCGATCGCTCCATAACTGAGAATATTACGAGATCGCGATTGTAGGGTCAAGGAGGATCGGATAAGTCTTTTCGAGTTCTCGTTTATATCTATGTGTTGCTTTGATAGCAGAGGCCAATTACAGTGACAGTGATCATATCGATTCAATAGACATCTAGCCTGCTCAGGGACAATGGCGCAGGGTAAATGCCAACGAACCAATTGAGTAGGCTTTACTCAGAATTTGGAAAGGACCAATCGTATTGATTACCAGGCCTGTTGTTTATTGCGTATGCTCATATGGTATATGTCGTCATTTTATAGTTCTTCTTAAGATTGAAATGAATATATGTTTCAATTGAGGACGTTTTTATTGTATGAGATAATGCCTCTTCCAATATGCATCGATAGCCCACTACTAACCCCCCTTCGCCCATCATAATTTGACATCCAATGGCTCAGAATGAAGACAAACTAGGTTGCTTTATGGAACGATTTATCTAGGTAAACAGCTTCCAGTAATTGTAGCTGACTCTTGAAACTAAAAATTCACAAGATGAAAGCGAGGTATCACAGAAGTTTTTCATATTTAGGAGGTGGATTTGGATTTTAATATATTTATCAATGAGAATTGCAAGTACGCAATGTTTATTGCGTAGAGATTATAATGGGTCGAGTTTTCTACTTCATCTCTATGGAGATTCAACATATACATTTAAAATGCTAGAAATACCTGTCAGTATCACAAATATCGAAACCTGTTTAGTCACATATGTCAAACAAAACCCCCATGCAGTAAAAAAATCTAATCATGATTATTTACTCTGCCTCTGTCAGGGGTACGGTCGTTATGTGCCAAAGTTCTCTTTTCTTTTGAATTACTATGTACATAGTACTGACTTAATCGAATACTGGTATCGGCTACAGTGTCACGTCAAACTAGTCATTAGTGAGATATAACGCGGGAATGAGATCCGACTGGAACAAACGCGAGGCAAATGTCTGGAGCCAACCATGCTTGCCATGTTGGCATATCAGATCCCACAGTACAATAGAAGAAGAATAGCGACGCTGACATAAGAATGACCTTCACAATGAAACGACCTTCAATGGTAGGCAAACGGGGTGTCCATACAATATATCTAATTGGCGCACTCATATTTCAGGAAGGCAATGTTTGAGAATGATGTAGACATATACTTGTAAGTTACCGGTATCAAGATTCCCAATCTTCCATTGCATAGAATGTCACAATACAACATCATTCTTTTCACAAGGAATTGCCTTATTGACGTATAATTACATATCGCCAGACATTTATTTTTAATTAGTACTATTGAGGTGTTACTAGACATTGGGCGGGATTTCTTAAACGTCGCTTCATTAACTCGCACCTGCGCGCACTATACCACGGTGAGTTAACACGTAATCAGTATGTCACCTACAATTACTGGCTGTAATCAACAAGTGAAGTCACTTTCGAGATACGGGCATTCGTACGAGCCACCGTGCAACTCATTCACGTTCTGCCTTATTTAACATTGAGGCAAGTGTCTTTAAAGAAATAGCTGTTATATATTGCACAACTTATACAAATTGACATGAGTCGCCCGAAATGAGATAGGCAAAGCATAGTGCCAAACACAATTTTGCTCTGTTAGATATATTGGACTAGAAATAAAGTTTTCCTAATAGTTGTGAAGACTATGAAAGACTGCAACCCCCTGAACTCACTCAGTTTCAAAACACCAAACTTACAAACATCGAGGACGGTTATTAAACAGGATGAAGCAATTGCGACTAAATAGCATGATTTGTTTAATACATCTTGCTACAAACGGTTCCTGCGGTCGGACCAACAGCTGTCGCGTGATTATGGTCAACCCGTGAATAACATCACAGGCCAATTGTTGTTTTTCTCGAGTTGGTAGGATCGGCATTGATCGCTTATGTTAATGTTAGAACTTATTCCACGATAGTTCGATGACCAGTAAGCCCAATAAACAAGTGGAAAGTAGGTGCCTCTGCAGCGTCTGAAATGTTGGACAGTCGCCATTTGGTTAAAGTCCTCAGAACAGCTATTGTATATGTGTATGTAAGTATATTTTGACATCGTGTGTGGGAGGACTAATTTGGTAAAACATCAACTTTCATGTAGTCCTCAATCAATCCCAAGCGGTGCATAGAAGGGAAGTATTAAGCATTTATAGGATGCTAAGGAACTCCAATAGCGGGTTTTATGAACTTATGGACCGCTGGGTGACAGTTTGTCTTTCGTCGGTGTATTGTACCCACGAGTATCATACAAACCTGTATGTAGCCATAACACCAAGGTGACCTCCTTTGATCGGCCCATGCAAGACAAGACACGGTACATAAACTTCCATCTTATCCGATATAGACGACAATGTGCTCCTTTAGTGGCCATTACAGGCTATAGTATTGACTTAATAACAAAACAGTCGTTCTCCAGAAGGCCAAGATGAAGGTTCATGGCCTGATGCTTTGGCTGGTTTGACTCTAATTTTATCGGTGGAAGAATCACAAGTTCAACGTGAATTGACTTTATTAAAGCTTTTAATCTGGTAATCATGTCAGTTAATTGCACAGCAGATCATCAACTGAAGGCGAGGTTTTTTTCCTGGTGTTGTGGCATGAAACGTATCATATAGTATATAAAGCAAAATATCACTTGACCCAAAAACTGTCCTTAATGCAAAATGTAAATCTGGATCGAGTAATATGAGAGCACTTCCTAAAGACATTACCAAACCCTAACGATGATTATTTTGAATGCTCTGTTGCTTTGACATGTATTGGAATTTTCCAGTTTTGTATGGAGATAGCTGTAATTATGCGCAAGGTAACCCGCTAATATGACAAACTAGGTAGACTGGCCGTGGTCGTAAGATAGGTAGAGGGTGCTCGGTGTGGGGTTCGTTGGAAACGAAAGAAAGGATAACAAAATGTGGTGAATATCATGAAACGCATTATCCATAGGTCGATATTAATTGTAAGTTGATATGTTGACACCTAAGCGGATAATGAAAATCGGTAAGATGCCATTAGGTATAAAACAAATACATGCCGGTGTTGAGCAGCCTGTAGTTGCGGTTTGCACGTATCCTTGGTTAGATTTGAATGAAAACATTTGTTTGAATTGAGCAAGTATTTGTTGCATGAGCCCTACATCAAACACAGGTCGTTTACCATCCACATATACAGCAACTGCTGAGGCAAGTATGAATGTACGGATAGGCGTTGCACGTAGAAGCATCATTGAATCTTGGGTTTCACAGAACTCGGCGGGGAAGACATATACATAATGTTCTGCTATCAATCACAAGCAATGCTACAGGTTGCCATATGTACCATTTTCTCCGCGCCTACTGTCTTGAGACTGTCTTCACCAGCAATAACTTCATGCCCGCTGTATCTGCTGATGCTCATTTGATTGGGTGTATAGGTGATTCAGACTATATCTAAAAGCCACAGGGAAGCACTCAATCAACTCTTCATGTGATCTCCATTGTCAGAAATGATAACAATATTGAGGCTACGAAGCCTCTTCTGGCAGGCATTGAACAACCCTCAACTAATCTTCCGTCACCCATCATGATTTTTCATTGATTCGGTAAGACTGTGTGCTTTTGGGAACGTTCAAACTGCCAGCTTCCTCTGATGTAGTTGTCTCAGTAAGCTATCGACCCATGAGGAGTCACCGATGTGTAACAGTATAAGGTTTATTTTGCTACCAATGTAGTTATCAATGGTAATTGCAAATATGATTGGTTTACTGTTTACTGTAACTAGGCCGAGCTTTGTACTTCTTCATTGCAGAGATTCAACTGATTTATCTCATAAGCTAGAAATGCCCAACATCAACGTGTGATCCCCAACTAAAAATATCGCCACTACCACTACAAATTGCACCTAAGTGTGAAGTACAGCAAACCATAAAATATCGGTGTAAAAACACAAACCATTTTGCTTTTTCAAAAGAGCTTGCATGTCAAAGTCACAAATATTGACAATTGTGGGGTCAAACAAACGTGCGTGGTTCTGAATTTTGGCCTCTCTCAGGGATACATTCGCCATGGATTACTGCTCCCATTCATGAAATTGTTTAATAATCCTCTGATCAAGTACTGACTTTACTAGACAGCGGTGTTTTCTGTAGTCGAGAGCAAACCACGTTTTCCATGTTAGCAGCTCAGACCCCCGCGAGACAAGAGAGGACGCATTTGTCTGAGAGTAATACTGACATTGGACCATTACTGACTGGCGCGGTTGGTGTTCTTTCATACAGGATGCTACAGGATGGCAAGGTTTTTGATAGTGATCATTCCTCTTGAAATGTACATATTATTTTATGCTAGTGTAGTGCGTCAAGGCAATCCACTTCACAAGTTGCTTCATTCCCTTCAATAGTTCAGAATAAGCCATGATGATTCATTCGACTTTGGGGATTCGCCATCGACAGTTAACGCGAATTTAGAACGATCACATGAACAAACTCAATAGGAGCTCTCGAATGTTATTGTCGTGAGCTATCGTGAATAACTTTACGTTGATAACTAGATTATTGGAGTTGCTGAATGTGTCGGATAGGATGCACCAAAGATGTCAGCCTCAATAACCGATACAAAATTATTTCACAACATTGCTTGAAATAGCATGTGTCGACCTTGCGCAATTTTTCCACTAAGTGCGTATCAAACAAAATGACATCAGAAATTAATATAATAAGAGTTTGGGTTAACTTTTTCATAGTTGATAAGTGGAGCTGTCACATCTGATGTATGTCTTGCCATAAATTGTGGATATTCTAAAAAGCTGTTTCATTGACTTGCACCTGTGCACTTAATCAATTAGACCACATGTGACTTGGGGGCAGAATGATGCGTTAAGTTATTACAGAATCTGTGCGCTCAGATACCTTCTGGTATGTCACCGTTCATAACAGAACGTAATCACCTGTGGACTTATCTTACAGCCACCAGTATTTACACGAGCCATGATTTGGCGTATTAATGCACCATATTCAGTGGTATTGAGCCCAGTGTCAATGAACATATAACTGTCATCTATGAAGTAATATATTGCCCCATCTGATACTTACGTCACAATGTCATGAGATATATTGCACAATACATAATATCTTTCTTAAAGTTTTGGAGATTATATAATAAAGCTCGTGTGTGGAAACAATTTGCGTCAATGTCATCAAACTGGCCATCCAGCTGACGATTATTTAGTATTGAGATACTTAATATCATGAATTGGTATGTACACTTTACAACAAAAGCAGTAATGTCATTATGGTCAACACTTAAATAACAATGTTGTTGAACCGGGAAGGTTTTCCGTGCTTGCACAGTGTGGATAACGTTTTAAAATGTTTCCCTGGTTATAGGAAAGCATTTACCTAATAGATACCATGTCAGTAGAGCCGTTTAAAGATTTAACCCGGAGGGAATGCTGACTCAAATTGCTGATTGGTCGGGACCAAATGATAACCGAAATTTACAGCTTACATGTTAAACCTATAGCACTCAAACACAACCTTTTGCGCCCTTAAACCCAGTGTGACTTCATTAAAACTAGTGCAAAATTACACTGCTTAGTGTGCCTTCACCCAAACTTATACCTCTGACATATCTGAGCAATCAAGCAATGTTCAATGAACACGAAAGCACCAACTACTGATGAAATTTAATTGTTCAGCAACTAGAGACGGCACAGCTCCGCTATATATGTATGCTAGTCAATGTTTGGAATACTTACATTTGTATTATCATCTTTTGGGCTTTCGGTCAACAGCTGCACATGCATGGTATGTACATCATATTCTCATGTACATTCAATATATGTTTGTAGCCACAAAGCTCAAATGGCGTCCTTCAATAGGCCAGGACACTATCGCTTGGAGAACTTGGTCTGTGTATGTCATCCTTATACCTGAATATTATCGTTGTCAGTTTACACGTAAAATGACCCAGATTGCCAACCATACAATCTGGCCATGAGGCTCAGTTGGCCTCCATAAGTCTACTCTCACAGAAATCAACACACACAGCACATATACGTTCCATCCAATACGATATAGGATACGATATCTCATTCAGTGGCCATAATTGGTAATGGTACCGGCTAAATAGCTGAACATTCCTGGGTTATGAGGGAGGTTCGTGGCCAGATGAAATTGTTGGCCAGGCTCTGTCTTTATGAGGTCGAACAATCACGCATTTTTCTTTAATGAATCTTATTTATACATAGCATCTGGTAACCATTCCAGTCAGTTGTACTAAATAGCATTTGCGGAAGGTGAGCATGTTTATTCTGTGTGTGGTGCTGTTAAACGTAGCACTATAGTCATCAAGTTAGATATAGATACACATGAAGGTTGTACTGGTAATTAGCGCTATGCCAAATGTAAATACGAATGATATAGTCTGGGTCATAAGAACAATCTGTTCGTCTATTGTTTCCTTTCAGAAACACCTGACCTTTATCACTTATTGTAAATCCTGTATGGATCATTGGCTGAAGAAGCATATACCTGTTATCTTCCTCGCACCCGTTATGGTATAACACAAGTTGACCCTCTAGCCTCTCTGCTAAGCTGAATTAAAAACAGAAAAATTGTATTAGTATAATGATGCTATATAATAATGCATCGGGGAGTCTTGTCTGATACTACTTTCGCGTCAGGCCAGTCGACTGATCTTGTTTATAATGTCGAATAGACTGGCATATTAATGGAGAACATTCGTGCTTTTACAATATGCAAGTGACCGATAATGAATCTTTTCGGATTTTAAGTAAAAGGTTAGTCTAAAACAAATCCACTTTAGCCTATTTGAACCGCGTTGGTGCAGACCATTATAACCGCCATTTTATAAATTAATTGTTTGATTTGCAATCGAAGATTGATTCCTTAGAATTGACCGTTAACACTGACTTACAAAACTAATCAAGGTTATCTTGTTAAATTTAATTGGCTGTATATGAAAGAGGTTAATTAATATCGCTGCATCCATATTTTATACCACGTTCAGCTGACATGATAGGAATAGAAATTTCGTCTTCTTTCCTTTTGATGTAGAATCGATCGCTCATTACTGAGATTATTACGGTCAAGGTCGTTTTTATATAACATATGTCAAATGCACCGACAGTAGCCTGCTCAAGGAGACTGGTATTCGATAAATGCAAACGAACCAATCAAGTTGTCTTATATATATAAACCATGCATACAAGTCCAAATGACATTTAAGGCAACTGATAAGGCAAGTATGCGCGTAATTGACTTTACGCCATGGCTCGATAGGCCACGCCCCCGATAATCAGGGGAAGTTACTCTGCTTATGTCTGACATCGATCAAAGATGGCGGATAAACAAAGGCGTCTCGGTCTCCGGGATATTCCCGACAATATCAGCTTAGAATACGTAAAAGAACAGATATCACTGAAGAAAAAACAGAAAGCTTCTGCTTTTTTATCCGGCAGCTACATTAAAGAAATACAAGTATTTGCGGGGATTGAGAAATCGGTCCTGATTCGAGGTGAAGTACACCCAAGTCAACGGAAATCTGATCCTTGCCATGTAGTCAATCTGGAAGTTGACACTTTGAATAAAAGTCTACTAGACGCCCAATGCAAGTGTCAGCAAGGGTATGTATATTTTTAAGACTAATAGATAATAAACATTTAAGACTAATAGAATCTTCCCTCTTGAAACAAAGAACGCTGTACACTATGTGAAGATTAATTTTAATTCTGTAAGTTCTATATCTGCTATGTACAGATACAATTGTGTTATTACTTTAAAATTAAAATGTTAACATTTCATGAACGATGGAACATGTTCACATGTACTTGCTGTGGTTTTGGCCTTAGAACAGATGAAGGTTCAGGGTTACAAGGACATTCCATCAATGCTGACATGTACCAGCCTGCGGCAGCAGTGGGACAAACCGCGTGGGGAAAAAATAACCGCAGAGCCTGTTTCCCAAATGGTCATGTCCCGACCAACAAATGTGAACAGAAAGCGACGCCCTGTCATGGCCCAATATGTAGACAACAGGTGCAATAACAAATTGACATTGGGACGCCCACATAATCGAAGCCATCTTATACACTCTTCCAGGTTCCGGCCCGGTTTTGGAAATGGATAGAACTTAATATTGTTCTCAAGTCATTCGAGGTATCTGCTGTCTGTGTTGCAGGTACCATAACTGCATCTTTTCACCATTTTTACAGCGGAAAAAAACATTGACGACTATTGACGGATATAACTTGTTTGTCGGACAAAATGGCGGATAGTAACAAAGCCGATGCGTGGCTATCTGATTGGTCAATCAAATTCCTGGCGTAAGGTCAATTATAGGCAGATGCATCAAATGTACAGACGATTGTCGATATTTGTCTTTAACTTTGAATTTTTACTTTACTGAATATGCGGGCAAAAAATATACATCATGCCAGTTATATTTGACTGCATTGTGATTTCAATAGAGGGCAACGTCTTTATTTAACAGAACCCAGAGAAGCAGTAGCATTTAACTACTAAAGTCAATTCATCAGATTCCGCTGGAATGAATGCTATATTATTAGTATTTTCTATTCTGCCATCCATACCCAGTGTTGATGCGCTACCTATGTCTAATGTTTTAGGTTTATAGGAAATACGGGTTTGATCAGAAGGTCAAGGTTATTACCTAACTGGATCTTTGTACAATCGCCACTGACACAATAAACCACGATTCATCAGAGGCTACTGACAAATCTCTTCTTAGCGCCCTACTACTAATAGACCAAAATGGAGGGAATGTGATGTCAGCGATATTGATAGTTATATGCGTAAATTGAGAAAGTTATTACTTGATCTGAATGTTTCAAATGATGCATTTATTTGTACACAGATTGATTGCAATGACCATTACGAAGATATTGATCGTTACTATGAGGAAATCGTGAATGCGTGTGTCAGAGCAGCTGTTCAGTGTATTCCTGGAAATAGGAAACGTAAACATCGGCCTGGCTGGGGTGAACAAGTCAATCAGCTGAAAGCAAAATCAATATTTTGGTGTCGACTTTGGGTGGAAAATGGATGTCCCACCTCTGGCGTTCTTAAAGACATCAACTGTAAAGCAAAGCGGGATTATAAAAGGGCGTCACGGTACGTAATCAGAAATCAAAATAAGCTTGCGTCTGATAGAATGGCTGTTTCTTTGGCCGCAAGTGATGGTCGCAATTTCTGGAAAGAAATACGGAAGAAGCATTTCAAAACTAAGTCGACCGTGTCCGTAATGGATGGCGTGCACGGCGACGACGAGATATGCAATGTCTTTAAAGATAAATATGAAATACTTTACAATAATGTGTCTTATAGTAAGTCTGCAATGGATGCCCTTAATGAATCGTTGGGTCATGATGTACACTCTAATTGTGTCGGTGGTACATGTGGCTCTTTGCATGCTATCGACATTTCACAAGTTAGGCAAGCAGCTTGTAAGCTTAAACGAGATCAAACAGACGGTGTTTGTGAAATGACTTCTGATCACATACTGAATGGCTGCGATGATTTATATACCCATCTGTCAAACCTTTTTACTATGATGTTGAATCATGCACATACGCAACATGGTATGCTAACATCTACGCTTGCTCCTATTCCTAAGAACAGAAAGAAATCATTGAACAGCAGTGATAATTATCGATCAGTAGCTCTTAGTAGTATCATAGGGAAACTGTTAGATAATGTGAGTATTGATTATCAAAGCGATGTATTGAAATCGGGTAGTTTACAATTCGGCTTTAAATGGTCACACTCAACAACACAGTGCACTTTTGTATTAAAGGAAATCATAGATAATTATGTCAGTGAAGACTCACCATCTTATGTCATCTTATTGGATACTTCCAAAGCGTTTGATTGAGTTAATTTTATGAAATTGTTTGGTTTGTTACAAGAGCGTGGTATATGTGCTATGACTGCTAAACTCCTACTTAACATGTATACACATCAAATGCTAAGAGTTAAGTGGAACAATAGCTTCTCTGACAATTTTAATTGTACTAATGGAGTCAAACAAGGGGCGGTTTTGTCACCCATTTTGTTTGGTGTGTATATCGATGAATTATTGTCACGACTCTCAAACAGGGGAATCGGGTGCCATGCTGGTCACCGTTATGCAGGCGACGTCGCTCTCATTGTTCCTTTCTTTGAATGCGACCAAACCATGCTTAAAACTTGCGAAGAGTTTGCCAAAGAATATAATGTTATATTTAACACATCAAAAAGCAATTTCTGCTTTTTAATTGTCAAAAGCGCGATGTGAATCTACAACTGAATAGTGTTAGATTAAATTGAATATGCATGCTGCATGTGGTGATGTTGTGTCGAAAACTAATATGCTGATGACAAGATTCGGTCACTGTTCCGTAAATGTTCGTAATACACTATTTGACAAATATTGCCCAAGTTTTTATGGATCCCCATTATGGACGCTTTCGAGTAATTCATTTAAAAGCTTGTGTTGCACTTGACGCAAATGTATCCGCCATGTATGGAAACTGCACCATAGAACAAGATCAATGTTTATTCCTTTTTTAGCTGGTAGACTACCTCTAAAAGAACAATTAATGTTGCGATGTATGAAAATTTTCTTAAATAGTCTTAATAGCACGAATTGTCTTGTATCGGCGGTAAGCCGATTATGTGCCTTTAGTAATTCGAATGTTGCAAATAATATAAGATATATTATGAGTATCGTTAATCTTAATACTGCTATGATTTACGACCAGACCATTACTTTTAATGATATTTCAAGCAAGCTTGGTCTACCGAACATTGATCAAGAAAGATTGAACTTTGTTAACTCCATACAAGAACTTTGTGTGGCCCGTGAATGTGAAAATATTCCCAATTTTTTCGCACAAAGATATCATTGTTCTACTTTATTTTATTTGCACATTATGATCGCACCCCACGCTTTGTTAAATGATTGCACTTGAACTTGATCATCATAAAATATCTGTACCATGAGTGCGAAATAAATTATATTATTATTTGAAGCCCGCGACTAATAATTCGTCACTCATCATGACCTGGCATCGATTAATGACAAAGTAGGGTGGAATCCATTTTTCATTTTTGTTGGTAATCAAGTAGGAGCTTGAAGAAGATCAATCCAGAATATATCATATATTATATAGGTATGATCAATAAAAAGACATATTTCGACACAAGTGTTGCACGAAAATTTCAGCACCAAGAACTACAATTTAAGATTTGTGCAAGCTAGTGCTTCTCCATCCTTCTATTGCCAACAAACTAATGCGGCAATCATACGATGCAAGACATATGGAACTTCTCGTGCAAGTTACATCATTTGATACAAGTCAAATATGGAAATCAGCATGAAAGCAACATAATTCGATTCATGACATTTACGGAACTTAGTTTGAAAATAATGTTATTCCAGTAAAAATATGATACACAATCTTCGTTATTGTCGAGCTAAAGGAATCCCAAGTGCAGTAGACATTGTCTTGCAATGGAGGGGTGGGGGAGAATATACATCACAAATATTACAGGGCGTCCTGCTCTGCACTGAACGTTGATGCCTAAATATAATGACCATAATGTTGTACGCTTACATACTATAGAATACAATGATATATGATATTTTATTATTAACTATTGGTATTCATTTTACTGAGTGGTGACTAGTGCACATTTTAAACATGCTAGAGATGATGGCATTGCTTTTGAAGTGTTGTTCAGAGCTAAAACTTGCCAACGGTTTGATGTTTGTCGATAAAGTGTGTCCGTTCTTGCGAAGGATTACTGAGCATTCGATTGCGTCGGGCTTATCTATGTCAGCACCTCTTTAAACATGGTATGTGGTGTGCACAAAAGTCGCCACAAACCCAAAGGATGGATACTGGCAAATTGAGAGTATCTGGGCTTGCCATGGAACTGTTTTTCATGCGATAGTTCATTCAAGCGTATCGATTTAACATCCTGTAACCTGGGAACAAAAATATTGTTAAACATAGCACCCTAAGGACATTGCGTCATGGGGTCAAATGTCTGTCTGTTGCAGATGTCGCGTCCCCGTGGTTCAATGATATCCCATATCATAGTGACTACAAGGAGAGAGTTCGTAAGCGGTTATGGGTAGATGGTTTGTTAAAAGTCCGATAACTTGTAGTGTGCCGTTTCCATGAAATTATCCTCATCCATCAACGGCGATATCATTTAATGTCTTTCTTATGACATAACATTTCCTAATGTACAGATAGCCATAGATCCTGACCAAGCATGGATGTTTGTCAATTAGAAGCAAAAAGCTTGCTTCAGGGTTGTATATCATGATGCTGCAAACAGGTTTTTTATGATCATATTTGCAAAAATACGGCCTGCATGTTTCATATTAATGAGCATGAATGAACTGTTTGACCGAAGAATCCTAAAGATTTTTGCAATGACATGAGTATCAATTAATAAAGATTTATTCGTTCTTCATACTGTAAATATCACAATGCATACACCTTACAAACTCATAATGTTATATTGCTAACAATATTGCCGTCAGTTACTTACAACTAATCAGTACGAAGAATATAAATCGGGGTTGGCTTAACTTGTCGTAGGTCAAAATCTTGCCAAATGTTATTCATCAATCGACCCTTTAGTCGCCAATGTCACTTATCCCTGTACATGATACACTGGCTAAGACAAACATGTCTGAATATTAGCTTATGGGGTCGTATTGTGCCATCATACCAATCAATTCACAGTATCGATGCTCTATCAAAGACGTCACATTCACGAAAGCGCTGATCAGATATAGGAACGACGTAGGTCTTGAAAATACCGTATGATCATTCGAATATTGACGACACATAACGGATTCTTGCGTATCTATTTCAGTGGAACTCTTACCCTCAAGCTGTTTTGCATCGTAGTAATTTACATGAAGTTCCTGACTTGATTTATATATAATCACACAATATTAGATAGCGCACATTATCTTGCGGCTTGAGTTTTCGGGATACATAATACACTAATATTTTCCTAAAATGCAAAAACTAACAAAGATTAACAAGGTTTACACCCGTTTTGCCTGGTTCCGATAAAACAATGATAACAGCAGTATAACAAAACATTTAAACGAATTATGATATAAAGCAGGAGGGAATATATATGACTCAACATTTCTCCTGCGCTACCACACACACGCATTCGATATGAGTTAACACGGTAAGGATGATACAGGCACTGCTGAAAAGCTTTAACAACATAAAACGTATGGTGAGATACCATATGCAGGGTGGTAGCTGCTGATACATTGTCCACAAGTGTACTAAGTGACCTGCCACATATCACATTGTGACGATTCAGGCTTTCTGTTAATATCCCATTTTTATGGTGCATAACCAGAAATATCCACGATAACATTGACGAGGCAGTCTTATTAAGCCACCTAAGTGCATGGGGGCGTCCTGTGTCAAACAGATAGCCTACCATCCATGAATATTACCATTAATTCGGTAAATAAATTCGTTGAACGAGGCAGTCAAATGGACCATCTGAAGTGCGTTGTGCGTCCTGTGTCAATGAGATAACCTCCCACCTTTAAATGTTTCTCTCAATTCGCTATATAAGCTTATTGTATGTAATTGTAGCTGCACTAAAGTGGTGTTGGATAACGGCGAGCACCATTAATTCGAAACATACGGGACTATTTCTGGCTTATAACCATTCTTTGTCAGCAACTCTTCTTGTTCTATTCTGATAATGCAACGAATAGTCATATCTTTTTTATTTGGTGCACGCGGCATTTGATGTTCTAAGGACAGGGACTATAAGCTGTTTGTTTGGGTTACTGGATAAACACTAATCGCATAAGAGTGATATGATTCACGAAGATCACGATATCACTGCTTGTATAATTGAAATCAGAGCAAATAGTCAACAGCTAAGAGGGTTCACTCAATCCTCAGCCCGAAAAAAAATATGAAGACGCCATCTGTGAACCGCGTGGAAGTCTATAATTAATTCGGAGCCGTGGAAGCCTCAACCAATCAGATGGCTCCATGTATTTAACAGACGCCGACCACGAGGCGTCGGATCAACAATCCCACGTGCTTTTGTTGATTACATGGTATCGTCGTCTGTAAACGACGGTGTATTTTATGGGATTTAATAATACCCACGCACTTATTGAATCTATAAACTCAATGCTCCAGATCTTCACATGTCCTTGGCAAGCCAACAAATGTCAAGTCTACCCCAGGCCAGTTCGTTCGCTCTAGACGGTTGTTGCCAATCTAATATCACCACCTACAGTACGGACATTAACGAACGAGGATAGTAAACGTCACGGACGCTGTGAAAGGCTACCTGTTTTCAAAAGGTTTATCAGGGCAATTTATCAAATTGATATTTATTTCATATTGTAGTTGTTATTTTCGGTATTTGTAAGCCTGTGTGCGATGTGTTTTGGCAGCGGAAAGGCTCTGCGAAACGACTTTTCCCGCTCTCGTCAATCGCAATTGTCTACTCACGGTAGCGCCACCTAACGATTGCAGCGTATTATAATTAGCCAAGCGATCACCACAGAGCCCCTGGAAGTTAACCCTCTCAGCGCAGCTAAAAAAAATGAGATATATCCAGTGATTTTTCATGCATACATAGTTACATTGAAACCGCATGTAATTGTCGATTTAATTTCAACCCTAACAACTACTTTGAACGTCAAGCTACTCTAAGCGTAAAAGTGATATCAATCGATCAGGTGCGTGTTACAAACATTTGACGCATCACACATCCTCATTATTCAATTAAATCAAGATACGCCAAGAGAGATGTATCATTGGAATGCACTCAACATGTCATAAAGCCATTTCCTTCTGCCAACTAATCCCACTCATACCTTCCCATAAGCGGAACACTGATGCTAACTGGTCGCTTGGAAGTTATGTGCGAAACATAGCAGTCCAAATTAATTAACGCACCTTTATGACATGACTACATATCAACCTTTGATGAACTCCGTGGACCAAGAGTGCATATAATTAGTTTGTAGATTGTTGTTGCGTGTCTGCAACAAAATGTCGATTATATACGGCCAGAATATTTGATCATTAAAATCTTCCTGTTGTGTAAAATCCCTGAATTGAGCATTAAGGCTATTCTACACATCATATACATGTTTAATATGCTATGCTGTATAAAGCAATTACTTAGACCATTAATCAAGCATGCATATGCTAATCCAATACAGAGAACATTAACCGTTATGTAAGTTGATTATGGTGGGAATACATGATTAGATGATGGAATATGATGGCACCTGATCATTGAGTATTTATTGAATTTCCATTGCTGTAGCATCATATTAATCTTTTATATAAACTTGCGTTTTGACAAAGGCTAAACGATCAGTTTGAATAATGCATATTTTTAAATTCATTAAATAATTTATGTATGTCTACTGCAAAAAAAAATTTGAGAAAAAGATAGTCCCTTGCAACGGAAATAGTCAAGGTATGATAACCTAGGTTAGTACCTTCATTTCCCTCGGAAGGAAGAAAACTTTTTTAACACTGATAACGCAGGTAACCATCTCACACGACGTCATTACGCCTGACTATGCTGTCATTCGTCACGAGTCTCTCTATGCCTACAGGACATACTATTGCGTCTTTACATCATTATCAAAGATGCATTTACCTTAGTCTGCGATCTATAAGGTTTTATCGGTTCAATATGTATGCTCCACATCTAGGAAATCAATTTGACTGGTATTCATTACTAAATTGAGCAGTTTGTCTAAAATAGGCATTTTACAAAGCAAATGGGAAGGTAAATTGTCTTAGCGTAAAGCTTGCTGTACATCCTAAGAGAATGATGCATCGATTAAAACAGATTCTGACTGGAGTATGAAACCTAATTCGTACATCAATTGCATGTAGCATGTAAGCTGAAACTATTTCCAATGACAACCAGCATGCATGCATATGTGAATTTATTAAATGTACAAAATATCATGACGCGAATATAGAATATCTCAGATTATTTAGTAATTATGTAATTGCAGAATTATTCCCCTTTTTCGTTTGTTAGGGTTTCACAGCGATGCCTATATTGATAGCCATTACGCATTCCATGCATATGTGTAAACGTGTGAAATGCTCTAAAATAATAAAAGATCAAACGCTGATGTAATAATACCAAGATCGTCTATAGTATAGGAAATAGCCAAGGTCATATTACTTATGTAATGACCTTCATTTCCCACGACCGGTGTTTATTGCTAGTGGATAAGGTGACTATCCCGGTGCTCGTTAAAAGAAGATTGTATGTTCGCGGAAACAATCGCTGCTGGGTGGCAATGTCAAATAACTAACATAGAGGCCCATTTTGTGTTACGCTGTATATTCAGAATATACAGAAAGTATGGTAAAAATGCTGTGACATTTATTACCACTTTAGTAAAGTCCGGTATGAAGGTAAACTGATGATGATCTGTCACAAAAGAGAA
>CM067350.1:20875354-20895354 GCA_034190875.2 Urechis unicinctus | reverse complement strand
ACATATGCATTGAAGGAAGCGTTTCCCAATTGCTGACAATATTACATATTAAGTGCAGTAGCCAGTGTCGTGACCACACATCTCACCGTGCCATTGGGGATAAGGTTTAAGCTGGCAATATTGCTGAAGAGAGTATCTGGTCTGAATGATATCATCTTCCATCAAGTAATGTTACTTTGAATAGATTACAAAAGCTGTAATAATTTTTTTAGGGTAGTGCAATACCATTAGAACGTCCTTCGCAAGTTGCCAAACAAAGGCTATGATGACGCGATCAAATCCGTACATACATACATACATACATACATACATACATACATACATACATACATACATACATACATACATACATACATACATACATACATACATACATACATACATACATACATACATACATACATACATACATACATACATACATACATACATACATACATACATACATACATACATACATACATACATACATACATACATACATACATACATACATACATACATACATACATACATACATACATACATACATACACATACATACATACATACATACATACATACATACATACATACATACATACATACATACATACATACATACATACATACATACATACATACATACATACAATAATGCATACATACATGCATATTTACATTCATAGTAACAAACACAATGCATTCGCCAAGTTAACAATGACTGTGAACTATCGATTAATTGGTAAGATGGTATTATCACCAAGGGTCAATTGTTTAATCAAAACGCTTGATGCAGATACCACTACATATAGTAAATTGCCAATTGTGAGCATTTGATTGTCACGCCGTATGCATCAACTTTTAATTTATCGACAAATTGATTGCAATGAATATCAGATTTGACATTATAACAAATTTCTTGTTGATTCAGTGTTTTCCTTCATACTTTGTGAGCCTGAAATTAGATCAGATTATAGTGGTGCATAGTCAATGTCATAGTGATCTGCCATTCAAGATAACTGTAATGTCGTGAATGGATAATATTACAGCAGTATCATTAAAGGTTGATGTTACTCATGTTGTTAATTACATAGATGCAATGCATTCGAGTTTACTCGCAAAGTTACGATGCATTTACATTGGGATCTACTCTGGTATAAACATTTATCGACATTGCCGTGCAGTATGCACCACCTTGTCGATTATTTCTGACTAGTATGTATCGAGGCCGTAGTGCGTCCTCGCGCTGTTTTATACCTGTACCAATGCAATAAATAAATGTATTCTATCACTATGCATGACAAAACCATGCTGGGTCAAGTAAAGAACATTCCAATGAACAAATGCCTAGAGAAAATATCCCGCGTTGTTGAAGCAGTATTTGACTTCCCATGAACCTAAATAACATCAGATCGATAAGCACCACCGTTTTGGAATACACACCTAGTGCTGGTGATCAAGTTCGAATTGCTTACGCGTTTACCCAAATGGAGAAAATATGATTAACTTGCTTACTCGCCATGAAACACCGTGGTAAGAACTTCACAAGAAGACATGCATTTGCCTCAATATGGTACATTATTGATGAAAGACTCAGGGTTAGCTAGATGCAATACATTGGATCAATAGGGCAAGTCACAAAATGACAATATCTTAAATTGGTTCCGTTTTTCTATGTGCAATGCTCTGCTGAATAAAAAGACATCGAAGGTATTCACGTGTGTGCACATGTCATATTGCTGGTGTTTTTTTATGCATATTGCTCCAGTTGCAAGCCCTAAGCAGAATTAATCCATGAACATGAATTTGGTCGTTTCATAAAAGTATAACTTGCCTTGTGGGTGTTTTTTGTCAGAACAATCCAGTAGCTTCATTCGACTAAAGCGGGATAAAACATATCTGCGTATGTTAGTCTATATTTTAATATATTGATATGCGTGGAAGCACTGATATGGTCAACATCAACTTTCCATAACTAGCATTTACGTTATGTAACTTTGCGTTCCTTAAACCACACTAGAGTTAACATCTGCCACCGTTTAAAAAACAGGAATTGATAATAATTTTCTGAGAGCAGGGAATATATATTATTCATTTCTCCTGCGCTATCACATGCACTCACATTCAACATGTGTTAACATTGTAAGGGTAATACTGGCATTGCTGAAATGCTTAAGAAACACAAACCGTATGGTGAGATAATATATGCAGGTTGTTAGCTGCTGACAAAGTGTCCACAAGTGTTTTCAGTGAACTGCCCCAAATCAACATTTCAAACATTCTGCTAAAATCACATTTATATGATGCATAACCAGAAATATCCACGATTACACTGACAAGGCAGTCTTAAACAGCCACCTAAGTGCTTGTGTCAAACAGCCTACCATCCCTGAATATTGCTTTTGATTAAATACGTCCGTTGATCGAGACAAATGGAGCACCCGAAGTGTATTGGGCGTTCTGCGTCATGGAGATAACCTCCCAACCTTAAATTTTATTTTCTATTCGCTATGTAAACCACATTATTATCTCCTCTTATTATAGCAGCACCAAAGTGAAGTTGGTAAACGGCGAGCATTATTGATTCGAACCATAACAGACTTAATATGTCAGCAACTCTTCTTCTTGTTCTATCTGATAATGCATCGGTTATTGGTGAACAGTGACATCATTTTTTACGGCGCACGTGCCCTGGGCGATGTAAAAAAAACCAGGCACCATAAGCTGGCGGCTTGGGTTATTTGATGAAAAGATCTTGCGTTGACACTCATTGATAAATCAAATAACATCGGGATTATTTAAAGCAACTATAATATCCGCATAATAGCCATGTGATTCTCGAAGACCATGATATATCAAGACGCCCATGACGCGCTACTCTGCAAAAATACACAAGCGCTGGCTGTAATGCGAGTAATGATTGAGATTATTTCTGTTGCAGAATTATGGAAAATAAATCTGAGTTCAAATGATAGTTGAAATGGGATTATGTCCTACCTTGAGTTATCAGAGAAATGTTATCGAACACAATGACACCATTGCACTGAGCCGAACCCAACATAGCGGTAAATTGAGAATAAAGAGCCCACGGGTATTGTAACGTTGTACATGATATGTTTTTGTGAAACTGATATCAACATATTTTTGTTAAGTAAGCTGAATACCAGATGATAACCAAAGAAAATAATCTTTGCTTTTTGGCTTTCTGTGCTGGTATTACACAGTTATATGGCTCGAATTTGTATGCCGAAGGTGTTAACTAACAGTTTTGCACACATTTAATTGTTAACGACAGTCAATGGGACAATAAGACATATTTAATGCTTAATGGCGCAATGATGTAATTGCATCTGCTAATATAATTAAATGTTTTATATTGTCTGCATATCAAGATAATTAAGTTCCATGAAATCATCAATCCTATTTATGCTGGGTTTACTCACCAAAGTCATATATGTTTCAAAATACATCTCTGGTATAAGTGAGGCTCATGTTTCGACATGGAGCTGAGGCAATGATAACATCTCAAAGTAATGACAAAAAAATAGGTTAACCTTTATGAAGGGTGCTGGATAACGGGGAACGTCAATTTCTTGGCAATAGTCACCAAGAACATGAGGTACATTGATTAAAACATCCTGAATGACAGCTCTGATATAGTTGTCTATGTTTTAGACATGGTTCAGGCCATCGCATTCAGATGTAAGCTTTATCGTGACATCACTAACATTTAAGAACAGCAGTACACATTGATGTTACAAGCATCTAGTGGATGAATAAAACAGCATAGTAACTGGTACAATCATCAATCAAAGCATCGTTGTGAAAACAACCAACTCAATTTGACATATGCTATGCACGAAGCAAATTGCACTGACGCTACGGAGAACTTCCATTTAATATACATCAACAGTACAAAGCAAGATGATGCGATGCACTTAATATGCTAAAGATTTAACGAAGGCAAGAATATGTTTGTAAAGAAACTGTTTAATTAGCGTAGGAAAACGCAGGTTTAGTCAAACAATAAGTATAAACTATGCTGTCAATACTTCAATATGCCACAATATACCATAGTTAAGTAAGCACACTATAACGCTCTACTATTTTCGTTGTTATATTCTATGTCATACATGAGTGTAATGGAAATACTGCATCTTGTTTGTTGAGCAGTTTATCAAGACCCGGATCAAGATATTACAACCATCAGCATTCCCGTTCCCCTCATAGTGGTCCACGTTAAGCGGATAATTTTGAGCCAGCGTAATCTAGATTGGGTTCACCTTCCGCTGCTGCTATGGCATCAAATCAATATATTGCCATGCTCGCAATGCTTAAATGAGTCACGCTTGTAAAAAGACCATTTCATTATAGCAGGCTGACGTGATGAACAGATTTTGCATTTACTTGTGAAGTTCTCATCGTATATTGAAGAGGAAACCCTCCGTAAACGAAACAACCACATTGAATAACTACAAACCCAGGGTTAACATACCGCAACCCTACGAATGAATAAATGCGCGCATTCCAATTGACTCCTTAGAACTATATATAACCGTAGGGTAAACAGTATGTAGGTATTATTACCTTGGCAATTAAAACCTATATAATTCATCTGTGTTTTGTTTAAAAAAAAGCCTTGACCAACGACAAGACCCGACATGGTTTGTTGTATCAAATGGCAGCTTTAAAAGGACTGACCTTTCATGCTGTGTTGAGAACGTGACTTGCCCTAAACAATTTCGACTAGAGTATAAAATGTTCCACACATCAAAGCCATATAGCTTGTAAACTAAAACAATTACTAATAACAATTATTATGCATGCATACCTACATGTTTCAAATATTCAAAATATATGATTTTGGCGGTCATGACGTGAATATTGGATGCTTATCGCGATCTCAGATTATTTAGTAGTTGCAGAATACTCCTTTTTACCGTTTATTTATGGTTTCACAACAATGCCTATATAGATATCCATGCGCAATTCTTGTATGTGCACTGCCGATTGCATTTCAAGAAAGTGTGTGATGCACGCAACTACAAAAACCCCCTATCAGATAAAATGATGACGTAATTATTCCAAGAACGTCTGTAGTATCGGAAATAGCCAAGGTCCTATTATCTCGGTCATTACCTTCATTTCCGATGACCGGTGTTTATTGCTAATGGATAAGGTGACTACCCCGGTGCTCGTTAAAAGAAGAATGTGTTTGTGCGGAAACAATCCTTACTTGGTGGCAATATCAAATTACTAACACAGAAGCTCACTGTAGTCAAGCGTACCTGTAACTGACAGGAACACGCATATTTTTACGCTTATGCCAGTCGTAAAGTTCAGGTCAATTCTTTAATTGGAGTAGACTTTGACATTGATCAGGTATATCATGCTCTAAGTGCGATATTAACAGAACACTATCACACTCAAAAAATTCTTAACTCGATTTGAATGTCGTAAGGGGTTATGAATAGAATGTTGACCCTGTGTGGGTTAAAAAATGAGTGAAAACAATATCTGCATACCGTGTCGTTGATGACTCATAGCAGAGGATCTATGAGAATACAGTTTGCACACATTCTGAGGCGGCTCATCCAAGTATAATCTATTCGTTATCCTATCGATTATGTGTCAGCCACAGGTGTTGTTTTGAGGCCCAGGGGCAACGCTAATTGTGAACCGCACTGCAGACGGAGCACCGGGACATAACTATTTTTTTACATATGAGTGCACGTAACATCATGCTAGCTGTAGATCATCTGTAATGTATTCAACAAAGATATAGCTTTGTGAATGTGAATTATGAAAATAATAGCACAATATATGGCTATGTCAGAGGGTTAGATACAGTCGTACTTTTCCAAAGCAACTTCAACATCAAATCATGAAAGCCAGGCTCGAGATATGATTAGTAGTGTGTGTAATGTGCTATATGAAACCAAGCATCTGGTGCACGTCTTTTGTCGAATCAAATACGCTTTGCGTGTTATTTACTTTTATATGCCGTTTTGGGTTTTTACTTACAGGAGATAAAAGACAAGTAAAAAAGCTTCTGTCATATGCTCTCTTCATTTTCACTAAGCCAGTATTGCATATTCATATTAATAACCAACGAATAATATGTGTTTGAAATATGAGTGATACTTTATCCGGGATTTGTGGCAATTGTTAAATATCTTACAGACGCTACGTGCGCTGCGATAAGTGTTATAGAAGACAGTGTGTAACGTTGTTAGTGCTTATTTGTGTTAAATGATATTGCTGATGTGTGTCACGAAAAGAAATATCCATGTGTTATAGAACAATATGCTATTTCAACATTTATTTATATAAATAAATATTTGTTGACTTCTAGGGGTAACATGGATGCATTACGTACATAAGGGCGCCATGCTCGATGTGTGGCCAACATGAAATGAATGGCATATTACGTTTGTCTGGGTTTCTCTTCGCAGATATATATCAGTAAGCGGATTTAATGCACCATTGGTTTGGTTCTGACAAGGTCAATGTCTATACGAGCCTGTTCTGGAATGAGGACAGATAAGCTTCTGGTATAGGTAGTAAATATTGCCATGTCCTTTCAGGTAGTCGTTATAGTAATCTTAAACGCCTATGCTGAGATTCTATGGAGTGCTCTAAAGGGATAAAGTTACCAATTCATTCCGATCGGATCACTTGCTGCAAAAATAATTCAAAGAATATCTCTATGGTTGGAAATAGTCCTGGTGCAATAACTTCCTATGTTAATATCTTCATTTTTGCACCATGGAAAGGGAAGCTTAACATTGCTTAAGCAGGAGATATGAGCTCGTTTAATGAGGACTGCATGCATGTGTAAGCAGCCGCCTCCGTGTGACATCGGCTACTTTCTTGTCCTACAAAAGCGCCACAGACCGATCTCATGTATATTATTGGATGCACCAATTATACAACTGCAAATGCATGCAATGCTTTTTTTCATTATATATCAGTAGAAGCAATGGCAAGACTCACACGATAATAATATATCAACGCAATGGCAACAACATTGGGGTTAATTAAATGCTTACTACAAGTACAGGGGTCGTCCATCGCTGTGCTAATACCTCCCTGTACGTAGCGCACGGTAGCGAAGACATACAGAATGAAAGCTCTGAGCTCGTTACGTATGTTTGAAAACATTGTTCGTGGCTCTATTTAATAATTGGATTTTACTTGCCGAGCACTATGGTGTCGGTCACATCAGGAACACTGTGTTCACCTATGCTAGAAGATACGCACAGTAACTGAATACGCTGATGCCATCATCACACAGAAGAGCATGGTGTTAAACGAATTGACAATTCAGCAAGTACAATGCGACAGCTTTCTTAATTGCTGCTGCGAATACCAAATGATAAACCTTTATTTGCAAATTTGCTGTTATGCACTTCACATATTTGTAATTCAAACAGCATACATATATGACTAAAAATAAATCTTTTACATGGGACAAGGCATATTAACAGTCCAAGCACTGCACCACACTCACATATGGTTCTACCTGCCTTGTATGAATATGAATCACATTCCCGGTCTTTTATTAGCAGTTATCGTACTGAAGGCAATTATAGCAACGATCAAATGAGAGATGTAACTGAATTGCGTAGACAACTTACGAATAGATAGATAAACGGTATCACATTGCGAAACCCAGCGCGGCAGTCAAGACATGATCACGGGTAACGCACCATTAAATACAATAACTTTGCCGTCTAATATTGTTTAATTCTTGTTGTACCTGTAAGTTGTTTTCTAGCTAGGCTTTAATCTATAGATGACAAGCAAGAGCTTCGTTGTTATGCTAGCTCTTACGCAAATAGCAATACTTTGGTCCAGTCTTTACCAAAATACAACATTGCTGGTTTTATGTACATATTAAAATGTTTACACCCATTAATATAGCAATATAAGGCAATATAGACACATATAAGAGCGTCGTTATATTTGGATGGTCATAAGATTAAAATGGCATGTAGGGACGTTCTCAGTATATCAACAGATATTATTCTATCATTCAGCACGAGGCAAGCAGAAATTAACATGGCACTTGCGCTGTGAACACAAGACTTAATTATGTCTCGACACCGTCACAATAACTACATTGGTTTGCAATAGTCAGAAAATAGGTATTGTACATTTTAAATGCTTCAATAGACATACGGACAATATTTATAAACATCTGAAAATCATTATCAGCTATTCGCCATTGAATGAATGACCAACCAAATGATGAATCCTGTAGCATAAAATCCAAAACAAAAGATCCAATTTCATTGCTTGCTTATTTGCTGACAGAAGTTTGCATCAGTGCCGTAGCCAGTTGAAGACCAACCACAGCGAGATATTCAGAGAAAGGATTTAACTGACCATACTATGTTAAAGAGGACATCTTGTTTTAAAGACATCAACTTCCATCCCTGAATGTTGCTTTGAATAGATTACAAGAGCCATAATAACTCTCATAGGAAAAATACAATATCAGACTTCATTACACTTGGCTATGAAAGATGTCATAAAAGTGATGCAAAAGATATTGATGGCCACATAAAATGGTCGTAACCCATTACCATGGCATTCGACTCGACAACACACAAATGCTGGCCGTGAACTGCTTCAACAGTGTAAATTTAGGAGACTTCTATGACAGTGACCCATTGAAGCGCACATTGAGAGTTGCTCAATTGTGCTGCAACGTGCAATATATACAAGGATACATATGTTTACTACTTGGATATAGATAATACCATATCTTACATGCAAGCATGAAGCAATAACTCTGGCGATAATATATGTTTTGATTAATACAATTAAGTGGAATGCAAGGATTGTCATAATATATTTTTATAACCACCGCGTCAAACAGGAAACATATCTTTCAACATGTTTTCATCCTTAAAGCGAGCAATACATCAGTTGAGTGTTACGTGAGAATCATCAAAGATTAAGAATTTTTGTCGACTTAATTGTCCTTTTTTTCTCGACTGAGCGGGTAACTTAGTGTCAAAAAACCCAATAAAAACAACATATAATTTATCCAACGTGAAAGGTCATTAAATACTATTCGTTGTTCCAATCACAATAGAGCTGGTTGTGATCCTGAACGCAAATAGCTGGAGTCGCCTGAGTCTCCTGGTACTTAGTCTATAGACTCTGGAATGCCCACCCGCCCCATTCTCCTGTCACTAGAAATCGGTCAACGCTCGTTGCAACGAACCAAGCCCAGTTGTTGGATATTCTCTCTTGCGAGGTGAATTCTGTCTTGTCTTACTGAATAAAATACCACACGCCTGCGGCCGCAATGACTAGGCATTCAAATTTTGATTGACACAAAACAGTAAATTAGTATAAGAGTAATCACAATCGTTGCCAGACGTTTGAGACGTGTCCCTCTGGTTTTATGGAATCATAACGTGCCAACAATGTTTGTGAAAGTGGCGTAAAATATTTATTTAATCATTAACTTTCTAGTTTAAGAAATGTAATACTGAACAATCTGTTGGAGTGACCAGCGTTTCAGCGTATAACAGTTATGTACTATTGGTATGTTTCTCGTCATTGGATAGAACATATTGTAGTGCATCGGTGCTGTTTTGCAGCCGCTGATTTCAATCTTCATACATAAACGCTGCATCCGCGAACATGTCCTGCATCCATCGGGTTCATAGAAGGTTCTAAACATATTTTCTCTGAGCTTTCTACATTGGTATAAATATCAGTGCTATTCACACATTTATTAATGTGTATAAACCACTTGGTTATGTACACATTAGTCACGCCGGACCTGTGAGGATGCATTTTTGCTTTACTGCAAGGCTAGTGACGTCGTGTCATTTACTGAGCCTTGGTCAAATTAGCAATGTCAACGGAGATAAATTGCACCCACGAATCTGTTATGGATGTTTCTAAATAAACCAGCAAGATCTTTCTTTTATGATTTTAATGGGACAGAACAACACATATGTGAAATACGTTGTCAGAATGACGTTCATCAAATAGACTATGACAGTTTTCAACCAATGATGTATTCCATTTTATCCATGAAGCAATTCATTATACATTTCTGTCTCCAAATATTCTTAATTGCATACGTAAAATAAAGAAATACAAGTTTGCGTCAGGAAGTCGAAGTCAACTGAAATCAGCACCCTTGACTGTGATATTGACAATTCAAGTGCATTGGCATTGCATCCTACATCGATAACAAAGTCTATTGCGGCATACAACTTACTGATTAACTTAATAAACACACCTTCTATCGTAATGCTACCATGGGGGATTCGAGACATGCCAATACAATTTTGTCAAGGTTGGAACAAAAGAGTTCATCGTCCAGCAAGCACATATGATGTAGTAGATGATTTCGACTAGTAAACTGACCGATCGTTCGATGCACTCAGGAGGTCAGATGAAAATGAAATTGACTAGATCATTAGAACATCAAACTCACAATCATCTGAACTAAATCGCATTCTGACTTGGCACTTGATATAGTGCCTTTTGACATACCGACAGTGTGTGGAATTGTCAACTTTTCGTTATCCTAGAGAACCATGCAAACAATACTGAAACATGCATATGTGACCACGGTGCTCAAGACAGTTAACAGTCCCTGCAAATAATATTACATGGTGAAAAATCATGCTCCATTGTCCAAAGTTGAGCTTTGCAGAAGACAAGTTTGATACATCGAGTTATACAATTTTTTGAGTATGATTGAGTGCAATACAAGCTAGTGTCTATGCCGTCAGCCATAGAATTATTTTTTATGAACACAGAATTGTGCAAGCTCAAGTCGCCAGAACAATACATTTATCATCTCTTTTTGTATATAATACCTGTCCATGGCTGTCTTTTGCCCTTTCGACATAATTGATAGCTATAATTATGTTAAAGGATTGTTAGTATACATACCGAAGTCCATGTTCATTGTGTAAGAGGGCAATTTGGTAACATATAACATATCTCTAATAAGCTATGTCAATGGCATCATCGACAAATCTGGCACGTTGGCTGATATGCGAGTTTTGCATGTATCAAGGACTTAATGGATCCTTACTACAATGTCCTTGTGTGACAGTCTAGACTCGGTTGTCCTAACGGGAGCCTAACCAATCCTACTACCAATACAATTTGTCACCTGACCTGAAATAGACCCTTGATTCAATAACTTATTTATGCTATTTGTTAGTGTTATTACATAACTACATAGGCTGACATACTGAACCAGAATAAATCTGGAATAAGAATGAGACGATTGGTGATAAAAAAACACTTATAAACAACCAGATGCAGAATACAATCACAACCAGCACTTGAACAAAGATAGATAAAGTAAATGATATGCATTTCACTGGTGAAAACATATTGCCTTACGAGACTAACCAAGTAAATTTTGTTGAATGAAATTGCTTTGTAGAACAGCTAATGAACAACAAACAGATTTTTTTTTATTTTATTATATTATTATTGGAAACGTTTAGGTGTTATTGAGCATGAAATTATTAGGTTTTATGGACATGTTTTAATGATCCGAAGCTTTCGTGAAAGACTTGGTAGCGACCCATGTGGTAGGTGGTTTCTGGCCTACAAATGCCGGCGCTTAGTCATTTAGTCACAGTATGAGAACGGCGTTGCACTTGTTTGTCTCTCATCCAACAATTTTCACCCGACAGCCGGGATTTTTGTATGTATAGATATATTCTTAGACCTGTAAAGCAACTAAATGAAATTGAAGGCTACTGGATCTGACAAGCTTGAAGGCTATAGATGAGTGATAAATGTGGCTTTATGTAGCTAAGTGGTAAAAACGGGAGGTACCTATATTTTTTCTGTCAGTATCGTAATCATTATCAGTATCATTATAAAGCACAATATACACAGCTATGTGTTCATAAACCACGTTCCTTGTGACGAAATTTGAGAATTATCTGAGCAATCCAATATCAAGTGAGAGTTAATGACGATCGGGTCATTTGAATGCCCGTGTTGCCGAGTTTTTATTTAAGCCTTCGTCATCCATGTCTTTCGGTTGCTATATATATTGATGCAAAGGGTCCCTAAGCTATCCAGACCAGATCAGAAACACGAAAAATGCTCAATCTTCATGCAATTACCACTGTCACAAATGATTAAGATATATCGCAAAGGCTTCAAAGTCAAGCCTATTACTACCGACAAACCCTCTTCCAATATGCACGGGACTTATTCAACATCACCCGTCCTTATTAGGCGTAGATTGGCAAAGAACGATTTATCTGAATAAACAGCTACCTGTAGTACAGTTTTGTCTTGAACTTATAAACCGATGTTTACTTACGAATGTAATATGGGTCGTTTGTTTTGAGTATTTTAAGGGTGAGATTTTCAAACGATATCAGATATGGAAGGTTGGTTTCTAATAAATTGTCGGATTTTGTAGATCCTTTGTGCAGATACCAAATGTTTTTCACTAGCGCTAAGAATATTTAGCATTAATGGCCTATCCTAAACCGCAATTATTACCACAGACTCATTTCATAACGCGATTTTGAGCATGACACAATATTTCAGGTATGAATACGTGCGAACTATTTTGTTAACTAAAACCTGTATATCTGTATAGGTCTCAACTACCACATATTGCGTGCACTACAAACCTGTCCCTCGTGCGGTCCGCGATTCAGATTCTGTGCACTTCTCTGACCTTTATTATCGGTTCCTTCCCCAGACTCAGAACTCATTCCTTTGACGAGCCATGTAAATAATGCAAAACAAACCTGACATAACCGGATACTGGTATCGTTCGTACGATTCCAGATCTCCGTTGACTTGATTTAATCACCTTACGTAAGAAAGGCAATGTGTTAAAGGTGATCATTACTACTGATTAGAGAAAAGACACATAATTGTGTGGAAGTGCTGAAGCTACGCTATGCAATTTCGAGTGAATTCTCTCATATCAGCTGGCGTCAGGAAAACACAGGCAGCGCAAGATGCCCGATCTCTCCTTGCATAGAATGTCACAAGACATTCACTGTTTGTTCAAACGACATTGCCAGGTCCATCAATATAGACGTGGTAAAAGCTAACCCAGGGGCGTGGTTTAATTTGAGTCTAGTTACTTTGTCTGCATCTAGCATGATGTCATAGAAGCGTCAGACAAGTAATTAAAGAGGTATGGTGACATAAGCGCATGATGATATTCAGAGTTCAATTTCAGAGTTAATACGTCCACACCATAAAGTTCAGATGCAGCCATGACGTGTTGCACCATTCGAGACGGCAGAAAATCCGCGTTGCATACCAGCAAACATAATTAATAGAAATTTCAGGCAATAGGTTATGACATCTACTTTGAGCGCGAATCCAGCTTTGGCATTCCCATGATCTACATGCTGTTGAAGGCTGGAATTGTCGATTTAGCTTAAACTGCTTACTTAGTGAAATATGAAGCACCAAAGATGTCAGACTCAATAATCATACAAATGCTTGCAATAAACTGCTTAAAATCGCTAGCGTCTTGGGCAATGTACACTTTCAAAACTACAGGAGAAATCTGTGTAATAAACAATTGCACTACTGTCATATTTGTTAAGATATGACAAGGAAATTATTGCATACCTTTTACGAGGACTTCCACCTGTCCACTTCTTTATTCAGGCTGCTGAGCATTGGCGATTTGGCGCAGAATACGGTCAATTAACAAAATATCAGAAAATCATAACATCGACTTGCTATTGATGGACGTGTATCGTGCCACGATTTGACGGATATTAAATGAAATTAAACCAACTGTTAAAAAAGTTATCATGAGCTGTTAAAAAAGACTAACGACAATTGGATAGGCAAAAGCACAGTACCAAATATATATTGCAGATGTATTCTACATATAACAATATTCAAAATAGATGTTGTGGACTTTAAAGGATCGCGGGCCCAAGACCATAATTAGCCTCGCTTAGTAACACCCTACAGAGAGGCCCATAATTGCTTAATCACCAGAAGTTTATATAACCAAGACAATTTGAGGAACTGAATTCGGGCGATTCAATGAATTTGTACACCAATAAATATCTGGATGAAGAGCAGAATCATAAGTGTAAAATAAACAATAAATGAAATGAGAAGTTGATAGGAGATCAAGCAGACAGATATACTATGGTGAGAATGCTAGCTAAAATTAATCCGTCGTCGACAATACATCAATACAGCAAATGACTTGAATCAATTCGATTGGAAAACAGTCGGGTACTTTTGGTGAAACGATGTGTTCCGACGTGTATTTTACATCCCATGTTCAGTGTTCGTGCACGCTATCTATAGTCCACTCCAACAGCTAATCCAAATGTGACTCATTATTCATATTATTCGCATGTATATGTCAGAACGAAACAGTTACCACGCGTTAGCACAATCTGCCAATCAATCTACTTTTAACACAGCTGACTAATCTGCCGTTGTGATTTCTGGAAGCGGCCTAATCACGCATCAAAATCAATTTTAAACACATAAATACGCCACATGGTCAGTCAATAACATATAAATATGCCACAAAGTCACCTTGAACCGTGGTATGTCACATGATTTACATCACTATCCCGACCTATCGCAACCTTATCCAGCTACAGAGCAAATATGATTAACAGTAATGGCCATTTTAAGAGCACTTTGTCGCCCTTATTCGTATTAGATGAGGAAGTCAATGTGATGCGTGTGTTGTGTTTATATCAGGTATTTGATGTACATAACCATATGATACACTAACAGCGGACGCAACTGCCGACCAAGATCCTTACAACAGTTCATTTAATCTGGTTGCTAGCGAGATGCAAAACCGTATGGGATCGATATATATATATATTTATATATATATATATATATATATATATATATATATATATATATATATATATATATATATATATATATATATATATATATATATATATATATATATATATATATATATATATATATATATCTATATATATATATATATATATATATATATATATATATATATATATATATATATATATATATATATATATATATATATATATATATATGCCTTGTGTATGTACCTGCTATGTAATAACCGTTAAACCTACGTCCATATAACAAGGTCCTTGAGTCCATCAATACAGAAGAAAATGCGGTTTTATTCCATACGTAATGAAAGAACCATGATGCAAATGAATCACATGGTGGTGGTAAACGCGTCGAAGGGACCTGTGCTTTATTGAAACCCGCAAATATTATCGTATGATATGAACTTGTAAGGAATGAGAAAATTTCCGCACAGGTATTGTCATTGATTCAGACATCCAGAATAGAAGCTCTTACGTTGTTTAGCCTTCAATATTTATGAATCACCGCACCATAGCATCATTGATATTCAGGATGAGTCGAACGCACCGATGTTACATGGCAATCAAAACAGCATACTACGTATCTTCTCAAAGAAGATTATAGTTTGCATACATATTGATGAATCAACACATATGTAATTTTCCTCATGAATTCGAATGATATATGATTAACAGGTTTAAATAATATGACGTTATGCACTGCGCATCCATGTTATTAAAAAATATGCAGAGGGGGGAACCTTTATATTGGCGTAGGCTTAGCCATAAAGTACGTGAACCATTCTGTCTGTGCGTCAATATACATAAGGAATTCAAGCTCACCACCACGCTCACATATTTCCAAGGTTCTTATAAGATGTATCGGATAAGATTGATACAGATACTAAACCCTTTTGTTTGTCTATAGCTCAACACAATTATTGCGACCAGTCCCATGCTTGTGTCATTAAGTTGATCTGTTGGGCTTGTTTGTGGTTTTGGAATTTCAATGTTTTGGGACAGCAACAAACTTTTATTAGAAGCAATGCTACGGGACAAATATATACTGCCTCTTCTATTTGACACTCATACCTACCGTACGTGAATGCATTGTAACAAATGTTCAATATCTGTAATATCTGTATACAATAACCGGCACTTAAAAATAGGCGATTAAAAATGCACTGGTCAGGTCGAGGAGTGGTACAGTAGAACAGGGCATGGACATGCTTATAACCATAGCTGTAGAACAGGACAGCATGATGAATATATTAAACATGTCTGTGATGGTGTGAAATGCACATAGATAATGCACAAACCTGGGATAGTGGCTGCCTTTAAAACAAATGATGTGCCATTTGTTGACATGGAAACATAACAGGAAGTGTAGTATAGTAATGAAAGCCAGACTCGAGACAAGGTTGTTGGAGTTGGCTGGTTTTATGTTCAAAATATATATCCGTACGACCCCGAATACCCAATCAACCAGGAGAAGTTTATGATCCACCAAGTAACTACAAGCATTGCATGGGGATACAGTAGGTAAAATAATACTTATCGAGACTCAAGCATGTTGTTGGAAGGGCATTTGTGCTAAATGAGAGAAGTTTGCAGCTTGAGAAATTTGTAATGGCTCAAACAGAAGGACCTCAAAAAAGTCTGCACCGTGACATATCAATGATTTCAGCGATTAGCTATTTTAACAATCGCTTTCTACTGATATTGCTCTACACGTCAACTCTTGCAATCGGCGCACATTTATATAATCAATAATGATATTAGTTAACAATGCGATGGTTTACTCAAATATTGCCCAGCTTTTGAGGATGTCATGAAATGAAGTTGATATCCTCCAATGCATTTGAATTTCCAATTCGTTTTTATCTTGAGAATTAGGCAGTTTTAAATGCTATATAAAGCTTCTGTCAAATTGTCCATAATATGTCCATAATACTAGTATGCAGTATTTGTCAGTAATGCCAGGCAATTTACATATTACAATACAACCCTAACTGTCTACATTACTGTTAATAAGATCATGATAGCTAATCAACACGTGTAAATGTTTGTTATGCGTTCTGCTTCTTCCAGCAACAACGAAGATCCATCCCTATGCATGAATATACCAATGGATAGGCTGAGAAGCTTATTTTGCCACAATGCTCTAACACTTAAAGAAAATAACAATGTATTAATTAATCTGATGTACACATAGTAACTTTCTACAATTGTTAAAAACCAATGAATCAAAGTGAAGACGCGTTTTTGCTCAATACTGAATGGAACAACAACGCGGAAAATGCCACACAAGGTTGTTTAATGTACCTTGAATCGACATGTCCTTTCACGTGACCCATAAACACATGGATTGATTAGACTTGAATTAGACAATCGGGTCATCAATCACTTTACCGTTGCTACCAAACGCGCACTGTACATTGATTAAGGCATCCAGAATGGTATCCCTTAGGGTGCTAAGTATGCATTAAAGGCAACGTCTAACGTGCCGCCTCATTCAACAATAAGAATTGTAATGGTATGCACCATAGCATCATTGACATGCATAACAGCCGTACTCGTTACACCTTGTAGATGTACGGGTATACAAAGGCCTAAGCTAATGTACCTTCAGCGCGTTTGTTCCCATTATAGGTTTGCATCTCATGATTAATGTAATTAGAAGATATGAGTCGCTTTGGTGTTGCAACCAACATTAATATGCCGTTGAGAATAACAGGTCTGAGCTCTTGCGGATATTTTGATGTAATCTGCAAGCTATCATTACCGCCGAAATCAACTGTGCAATTAGGGCAAGAAATAGCCGTACTCGTCGATGTTGCATGAACCTCGAAACAGCAGAATACGCAGGTGGTATCTTCTCATGTAAATTATTGACGACTTAGATAGCATTTGATTATGCTCACAGCAAATAATTACTTACATTTTGTCGCCTTTGATGCTGAGAATAGGGGATGGTAATTATCTGGTTGAAATAATGAACAGTTATACACGGCACATCCATGGTATAACAAATCCCACACAGACATTACGCATAAGAAATCCTTTGATTGCAGTAGTTCAAGCCAAAAATCAGTGAAACAATATATTGCACTATTCAGGCACATCCCTAATAGACTCGTTGGTTATTTCCGGAACGCGGAAATTTTATTCCTGCATCGTAACTATTTATTATACATCATACATGCTTAATATACGAAAATTGTATCCAGCAGTAGCCCATTGTCTCAAATGTCTGAATGCAATTACCGTCGTGTACCCGCGGTTTCCAAATATACCGGTTCTTGGGTTCGCTAAGGAAGGGGGTATAACACAACAGGTTGATAGCACCATTATGTTATTTATGCATTGTTTGGATGATGTCCCATTATCTCATTGATAATGTACCGACCGGTGATTGTGCTTGATGTGGTCCTGGCAGCGTGATCTGTGCGATGCACGACACACAACGCCAGGCAAGTTATATATATCTATATCTATATATAGCACAGATGTCTCTTTCAGCTTCCGTTTGTCTGCTGTGCATGAATTCCACAAGTGTATTCCTTTGAGAAAGGTATAATGATCCAAATATATTGACAATAGAACGGCAGGTGCAGCCGTTCTATGAATTCAGCCAGATAATACGTGGGGTTATCTAATTATGAAAATCAGATTCAAGACAATACTGATGGAGTGACCGTTCCCATTCAAATATATCCAAACATAGATACTTAACCTGAAGACGCAGACTTCTCAATATATTTCCTAAATGCCCCTTTATGTCCGACGAGTAATTTATAGGCTACCCAGACCTGAGGGTGACACACGCACACCAAAACCCACCATGTGATACGGAAATGGTATCTCTAAACTGTGAAATAAAATGCGGAACGCTCAAGGGTGTCACCATGTATTTGACTAGAATGTTTTCCTGAAACTGTGGAATTCTGAGAACAGCCGCAAGCGGATCAACATACAACCCTACATTGCCATGATGACACACAATTGCTCCGCGTATATGTGCCCAGCTCACGTTAATAAGCACGAGACTTGAGCGTGTAGCTACTTTAGTGGTCGTGTGGGAAAAGAGAGGGTTGCAGCTTGAGAAATTACCAACGACTAATAACATTGTTTATCAATCGGCAGCAGCACCCGTCGAAGAATATCACCAGGGAACTTTTGAGATTTCAAAACATCTATGCGCTTGCTTGCGCTATAACAGATTTTGATTGTGTAAAATTCCCAACAGCAGTAGTGAAGATATTCCAGGTATGACGAGAACAAGCAGAGAACCCTTATGAGACATAATATTGCTGTAATGGTAAAGCATGAGATATCTGTGTGACAGGATAGGTTACATTTCCTTGCATTCGCTTATCTTTTTAAGCTTTTCGGTGGCCATCAAACGGGCAGTATAATGAAGTGGGGACACATGAGAGAGCATCGTTTTGTTTGTAGGTGCTGTAAGTATGAAAAAAGTTTGCAGGCGGTCATCTATGTAGACATTTATCATCATGCGTGGGGTCCGCAATATGCCCAGAAGGATACTAAATCAATTCACTTTTTGAAATGGGAATATTTGATGATGTGGCTTGTGACTTTCAGACTCATAGAAGGCGAATGATAGTCACAGCAGGCGTCTAGCCATTCAGTCACAGAGATATGCGATAACGCATACAATTGTTACGTTTATCATGACCCAGTATTAATGATTCCGAGACTCAAATAACAGGTTTACGTGGGGAATATTCACAGATTGCTTGATATAGAAATATAGGATAAACGCATTTTTGAATGTGTTATCGGGTAAAGCGATATCAATGGTAATGATCGTTGGTAATGAATGTATAAGTAAATTAAGGTCATCAAAGGATGGATCTCCTTGTGTCTTGCAATTACATGAATCTAAGACAATGTCAAGTTGCATACAATATTTGCCTAATTGACTGCGGGTCACGCAGTCAATGTTGGTGTTAATATAAACATGCACACACACACACACACACACACACACACACACACACACACACACACACACACACACACACACACACACACACACACACACACACACACACACACACACATATATATATATATATATATATATATATATATATATATATATATATATATATATATATATATTTATATATATATATATAT
>CM067350.1:20842854-20872854 GCA_034190875.2 Urechis unicinctus | reverse complement strand
AATGACATTCTTTCTGAAGGCGCAATGGTTTTGTAGATAAAGAACGACTAGTTTTAACAAGAAGTAAACGCAATACAAAGAGAATGTGTTCGCGTGTGAAATAATCACTTAACGAGGCGCACGTGTCATTCGACACTACATGAAAACAAAATAATAAAAGAACTGCCCGTGAGCCGCTCACCAATAATAGAATTGTTGATGTTGAATAAATGTTGTTGCTTTCTGGATGTAAAACGTAATGCAATGATTGTTCCAATCGATATGGTTGTAACTTAATGACCGGCTTTTTCAATAAGGGATTGGTGTTTTATTTCTTGCAAGTTCAATCGGTTCTGATATATCCGGAAAAGTACCATATGCATTAAATCCCTGAATATAGTTTATTTTTAGATTATTTGCATGAGCCTTTATGTCTAGTTGTGTTGCAGCATAATAATGATGCTGCTACACGAAGCGCATTATTGATTATAACTGCACAGGACCATATTGAGCAGACAGCAGTGTTCTTTTGCTCTGCGAATGTTGTTGTTTTAAATGAATAATTGCAAGTATACAATGCTTGCATAATCCTGTTGGGTGACACGTGATATGCAAAATAGCCGAGGACTTTGTAACATCAACTTGCTGCTTATATTATTCGACGATAAGATTGCTATGACAGTTAACAAATGCGGCCGCTGTGAAGTCGATGCTATGAATATTTCGCGGGCTGATGTAACAATTTTTCCGTTTTCCCAAACTTCACTGTGTACTGTGCGGTTGTCATGAAAAACATTCAGTAATATGAACGCTTTTGGAATGATGTCCTCAGAATAGCAAGATTTTGCACTTTGTAGCACGCCAGGCATGGTCATGGATTAAATTCTTGTTCAGCAGGTTTACTTCTTCTTGGTCTACATTTGACTAACACAACTACCGCTTTCATTGTTATTTTACTGATTCAATCGAGACATTATTCAGCAATAGACAACCAGCATGTACCAGGGTGAATACTGATCTTTCCGTTAAGGAGGGGGAGGAACCGTGGTTATACAACAAGACTACACGATGGCCGTATTTAAGATGTCATTGTAATCGTAAATGTCTTATAATAGAGGGTGTGCTTGCATACACGTTGCATACAACCCGATGTTGATTTAAATATAATATAGCCAATGTCTCATTGATAATTAACCAACCGAGAATAGCGTTCCGAGCGGTCCTTGTAGAGTACGTTGCGCATTGCCAGATAGACAAGACCCCGAGCCATTTATAACTCTGATAATGGAGAGATAAGTGGTTTGCAAAGTTCAAAGCTTTCCCATAGGGATATCAATGGTTATTCACGTGGTACACCGGATCGTGGTTCAACAATTTCATGTAGGCTGCTGCAATGCACACATAGGTTGTCATAAAACATGTGCGTCGGGATATGTCATGACCCCAGTACTGCACAATAGCGTGACTTGAGAAGCATGGCTGAGTGTCATGCAATCGCATAATGTTCATCGTGCTATGCCCTAGAGGAAAGCTGTACGTGTAATGACATGCAGCAATAACTCGTATGCCATGGAAATATGCATATTAAAGGTAGACTGCTGGGAACAAGGGACGTGCGTCATTAGTGTTGCTAGCCATGGGCATGATGCTCAGGGACATAGGGAAGTTGATTACATCGCGCTTTACATTAACTGAAATGGAGATATTTCAAACGATCGCACACAACAGCGACTGGGTCGAAACGCTTTCATACGATAAGTCAAATCTCGCCGTCTGAAATGTAGCATAAAAACAAATGTACGATGCTTTTATCTTGTTTATCGCGACAAACATATATATGGGGAAGGATAGACTACGCCCTCGCATCGCATCGCATCGCATCGCATATATATATACATATATATATATATATATATATATATATATATATATATATATATATATATATATATATATATATATATATATATATATATATATATATATATATATATATATATATATATATATATATATATATATATATATATATATATATATATATATATATATATATATATATATATATGCGATGCGATGCGATGCGAGGGCGTAGTCTATCCTTCACCAACTCGGGTTCTAAATGTATATATATATATATATATATATATATATATATATATATATATATATATATATATATATATATATATATATATATATATATATATATATATATATATATATATATATATATATATATGTATATATACATAAAGTCAATGCACATTTTCTATCAAAACGTTTAAAAATATTTTGGTTTGACTATTGAAATATGATAGTCTGGTCTTAATATCGTACAAAGATAATCTTTTACGAATGATTTCTTTGAATTGTTTGCATTATGGCGAAATCAAATCTTAACAACTAACCATTCGTTGACTTGACCCAATAACCCCTACATCTTTCCTACAACCATATTGGCCCAAATGGTCACAATAATGTTTCAACATGAGCGTAGAATATGGTTAGTTGAAGTATTAAAAGATTTGATTCGAATAAGTTCGCCAAACGCTACCATTGGTTCATGATGATCACATCTACAGCAAATGTTATGATTCTAATCCATGATGACGGAAAATGATTTCAAAATTTCGGAATTCCGCAAATATACGCATATATATATATGGGCACGAAAGGTTGGATTTATACGTATAAATTAGTATCTTGACCATTCGTGGACGACCTTTAGAGGACCAAAAGTATATACCCGGAATAAAAAGTGACAAAAAGATCTTTATTTGCCTCAAACTTTTTCATTATATCATTTAGTATATATATGCCAAATTAATGATTAATGAAAAATGATTGCAAAAATGAACTTTTCCACGAAAGGTTGGAGTCTACGAAAGGTTGTAATCGTCACTATAGATATAGAGAGAGAGAGAGATAGATATAGAGATAGAGAGAGATAGAGAGAGAGAGAGAGAGAGAGAGAGAGAGAGAGAGAGAGAGAGAGAGAGAGAGAGAGAGAGAGAGAGAGAGAGAGAGATAGAGAGAGAGAGAGATAGAGAGAGAGAGAGAGATATAGATCTCTCTATATCTCTCTCTAAAGAGAGAGAGATAGAGAGGATCCTATATATATATCTCTTATCTCTCTCTCTAGAGATATATCTCTATCTATATCTCTCTATATAGATAGAGATCTCTATCTCTATATATATATATCTATATCTCTATATATCTCTATATATATATCTCTATATATCTATCTATATCTCTATATATATATCTATATCTATATATATATATATATATATATATATACATATAATTCAAATATTATCGAATTTTGTTTCTCTTATTGGTACAAACACAACTTTTGGACTATTGCCTTTGCATTATTTGTATTATCTATGATGCTATCATGTTTGTTATGTCTAGTCCCGGGGTTTTTATTCTTCAGCATCGCACTTGTTCTTCATTTCATGCTTTCCAGCTATTATGCTTGTTTCAATATGCTTGCACACCAGCTTCCACTTTGGTGCTGAACAATGGATGATAATACATGAAATGAGACTCAATGGAACGGTCATACATCAACAATAGAAAAATAAGAGGAACGCTCTGATGGACAGTTCATAGCATAAGAGGAACCTGCGAGTGTAATGCATAAGTAGCACACAGTGCCCGTGAATCCAAATCATAAGTGCATGAAATATAAATACGCAAAAAGATGCTCCACTAGATACGGTCATATTTGCAATTGTAATCAGCAGAGACATATTTCACCTTGCTGTCCTGTTACCACCAGGTTACAAAAATATCCTGACAAATCATCAGGGCTTGGCCTATTTGCCCTTTGTGAGTTGCGTCTATCCTTTGTGGCGATGCTTATGCGTATTAGACACACACATTGTGAACTTTGCAGTATAAATAGTAAAAACATCGGCCTAGTGTGACTGAGTTATTAGCATAAATCCATCATTCATTCTTCTGCCTGAAGGGTATGTGTCTGATATCATGAATGCTATGTTCATTGTCATGACTTATCAATTATATAGAAGGATGCTTCGGGATACTGTGACCGGCGGTATAACGTTTTATGTGTTTGATCTTGGCTACCAGGGCCCACAATGTCAATACGCTGAACGATGTTGTCATCCGTTGTGGGACAAGCGAATCCCGGTCAATGGCGGACAATGTTCCATAATTCTGTCCAAGCTTAGAGGTAGTCACCCAGATTGATGTATATTCATTCACATTCAATATGCTATTCATGCTATGAAACATTATATCCGACGTTAGTTATAATAATTCCAACATTGTCCTGTATTTTGGTTTGTTAGGGACATAACATTGCCATTTAACATAAATGTAATAAAGAGTTCAAATAGAACGTACTAAAAGTTCAGTATCAACGGTTCTTCCAAGAAATAACGAGTGACAATGCAGTGAAATTCTATACTTCAGTCACATTGGTATGCTACTAAGAACTTGTTTTATTATTTGGTCAAATGTTGGTGAGAGTTTTGACGTGCAGTCAAATAGAGCAAATGTATTGTGCTTGGCGCCCGGTGTCCAGGAGATAACTTCCCATCCCTGCATATTGCATTTTTAATTATTGTGGCAAGCCTTATTGCCTCCCATTGTACCAGTGCAATATCGGTGTTGGTAAACGTCGGCATCATTTATTTATCCATACAAGACCGTATTTGGGAAATAGCTACTTGTGAGTATAAAATGCAACCACAACCCTCTGATATGGCACACGTGGCATTTGACGATACATACCGTAAGCTGGGGCTTGGACTTGGTTTGGTTGGGTCAGGTTAAAAAACTAAACAAAATAACATAATTTGAAGATACATACGTTATAATACCAACTTAATAGCGTGGTCATTGTCAGATAGTTCAGACTATCATTTGTTTACAAATTCAATATAAGCAAATGTGGAGCTTGATTATTGCCAATTATACATACACCTATGAGTTATTCTCCAACCGGAAATCAATGCTTGCACATCGATCCAAGTTAAATAATTTGCAAAAATATTAATAACATGAGGGTCCATGCAGTTTTCCTTTGTGGAAATATGAAATGCATTTGTAGACCCGGATCTGAAACGATCCGTCGACACAGAGTTTTGATATTATATATCAATTATTGAGGTATGCAAGATACCTGTACAGTGTACAGCTGGTAATTGAAAGAATGGCAATGTCAGATTTTCATATAAGACGCAGTGCCAGGAATTGCAATTCGGTGGATTATTCATCTCTGCATACAACGTGTCGTTGCTCCCTTCGATTCTTTCGTTGGAACAATAAATCAATGTCATACTTTACAACAGGCATCTTTCTCCATAGCTATAATCTTCAATATGTGAACATTGATTAGAACGACTCCCTTTTGTGGGGGTACAATGACATAGTTGATAAAGGACGACCTGTTCATGCTCGATGACATGCAAGTGTGCATGGCAATTGGTATGCAAATAGAACATCCATATTCCTGTAACGAGGCGCACGTGGTAATGTCGCTGCTCAGCAAAACACAGAGTAGCTGCCCGCGCATCGTGCCAAGTCTGTAATCTAAGAACTTTACTGAGACAGTTAGCAGGCAGTAGTTTAGAGGCTGCAACATTGTAAAAATGGGAGTTGCAACTGGATTTTGCTATCAGTTTATGTATACTAATGACATATCGTATTGACCCCATGGCAGCTTTTCACTTCAGCGCTGAATATGATATATTGTTATCGATAATAGGCATGTCGTATGGAGCTATATAGTATTGCTATTGAAAACATTGTTAACTTACTACCTGCTTATTTTGTTAAATGGTAGAAACACTGTTGACAAATCAAGGATGGAAGTATATATATGTCACCAATGTATATGGTGAAAATATGATTTTTCAGCATTTGTTTACATATGTAAATATTTATAATCGTCTATTGGACAGTAAAGCTACATTATATACATGGGAGCGTCATGATGTACATCAATAAGTTGACTATGCGTGATATGCACTGTAGAAAACCACATTTATTTTCTTCTGTCAAGGCAAAGTTATATATGAGGCTTACACGAAAGAGGGCACACCAGCTTATGACCTATGAAGTTATATTCCCACGGTGTCGCAATCTTGTGTAACAGATTTTGTAATTACCCTGTGTTGTAGGTGATTTTATGTCTATAAATGTAGGGGACGGGTCATTAAATCATGGTAACAAGGGCCCTCATTCCTACTTACCATCGGTACATATTACATACTGCTATGACACATAAGTTAGACAAATCACGTATACGTGTTCTATAGAATCACCTCGTGAATATGTAGTTTCCTTAACCTGGTAATGTACCAATTATGCATGGAGAATATTGGACTGGACATGATTGTTGGTTTGAAGGTCATGAAAAAGGTATGAATTCGCCATTGTTAACCTTTAGCTAAAAACGGCTGTCTATGAATTTGTGTTTTCATTATCGATAATCTAAGCACAATGACGAATCGACACTTTGACCAATGCAAGTAAGTTGACTGTAAGCATGATTGTTATGAATTAATACTCACCCCTTTACTCGGTCAAAGCTACTACACGGAAATATATTTGCATTTTTCGACGAATCTCTCCTCCGTTGCGTGCGCCTCACCTGCTTGATTGCGATCTTTCATGTGGTGCTATACGATTACGATATTGATTAGCGATGTATGATCCATAGTAAATCGAGATCAAATCGATTAATTAATAATCCGAATCCTCACAAATACTGTCAGGGGCTCATGCATAGTTATTTTCAAATGTAAGATTATGTGACAAATCTACAGAACCCTGAATCCATATTTCATAATCAGATAAACCTCACCGTATGATTCCATTTGAGTTTTCACTACACGACATTGATTTGCATGATCCAATAAGGTTACATATATTGGAAATGTAATGGTTGGCCCCTTCAGTTAGATTTCTGCCTCCCTTAATGTCTAACACTCAAGGGAAGGATATTTGCAACTTGTGGTAATCGACGTTTTCCTTTGTGATGTCTATCGCTGGATCCTTTATTTAAAAATAAATCATGAATTACACAGTAACCTTGGAACTTATTACAGGATCCCTGACGCAACGCTGACTTGGTGAGAGTTGCGTCAATGATTTCAATCAAGGATAGCCCTCACCTGATGCCCCGATTACCCAATGATATCACGGTAGAAAAATTGATATGAATGAATCATGCATATAAATCAGTTTCACTTGATTAATGGAGTGCATAACATGAAGGTAATATAATCTATCTTCTGGACGTGATTAGCCAAATTGCTCAAATACAAATGCTACTTAAATTAAAGGAAATCATGTCCTATATTTTCGATAAGAATGAACGTGCACTAATCGACTTCTTAAAAGATAAATGAAGCATCATACTAATCGATGTGATGATATAGCACCCTTGCCATCACTGTTTATTTATAGCTCTTGATGCAGACACTTATATGGTGACTAATCACATACAATAAGCTCAACATTGTAACGTTTTTTCTGCTGACACATCAATATATTAAAATTATTCAATCGACATATATTATTCAATCGACCAGATCTAATCATATATTAAATTCTTGTATATCCGAAAGATAACAATGTACATGAACTGGGATCGGCTCAACTATCGATTTCTATGTGCGCAACGGTCTTGAATATAATGCGACGGATCCCCAATCAATAGTACAGGACAACAAGGACCTCTAAAACTGGCCACCATTGACTGAAGGGGCTTTTGAACATAAATGCCATATACAAGACTCATTTAAATCACAGTGTGACTACCTGAATGTGGACTTGTTACTCAGGGAATTGTTTGTGTTGTTCCCAGCGGTTATCAAATTCATGCAGTTGTTCAAGTTGTTCAACTGCTTTAAAATGTTATAACAATACACTCAATAGAACAGCTGACATGACGCGCCTTGCTTAAATGACATAAATATGTCTTTATACGAAGAGCAATTTGATTAGTAATGGAATACCCTTGATTAATGCCCGCCATTTCCTTTTGTGAATTTGATGCAATCAGTCATAGAGTTAGAATACAAAATCATTAAAACTGTGGACGAACACTGAACTAATACATCGATAATCAGAGGCGTAAATGACACTACACATGTATCAATCACTACTGGAAACCACTGTTTTTAAAATCAACTAGGTGCTATTGAAAGTGACCAAACACAGCATTAAGTGCAAAATAGACTAATAGTGACGAGTCAGGACTTCTCCCTTTCACTGTATGAACGAAAAGCTTTTACAATATGGCAATGCGAGTGCATTGGATCCATAACTCATTAATGATTAATGGCCAATATTAGACTCGGTGCAAAATGGCAACAGAACATTTGCACGACTTTGGTGAGTATTGTTTGGTAACACTGGCTGGCTTCCAGAACATAGATTAAGGATGAAGACGAATGTACGGGGATGATGCTAGCTGTTTGTGTAGAGAACGATAAAGCTTTTCGCTTGCCCATTCTACAAATTTCCACATTCAGTTACACATTTGTAATATGTTACAAAAGCACAATAACAGATGTTGCCTTGATATTAGGATGGCGCAACATTTCCAATAAAGCATAGAATGTTTTCAATCAGCTTCGTTTTATTACTTTGTTTTGCAGATGATCATAGAAAATGAATCGCGTTCAGGCATAATACGTTCGGTCACACATGTCATATATATGAGTGCTGTTTGGTGTTTCTGACAGTCGCGGTACAGAGATCCGACAGTTAACAAGGCAGTGACCAACACAGCATAACCCAATCACCAACACAGCACAGTGCAAAATAGACTAATAGTGACAAAGTATGTCATGCCTTCTCCCTTTCACTGTATGACTGGTGAAAGTGTATACTATTATGGAAATGACAGGAATCGCAAAGTGTTGCACCTGGAAGCAGAAGTTGCAGCAAAAGGAAGCTAATGATGCATTAAATAGACGACATCAGGGCCACATCATGACACCATATATCTCACTCCTGCATATCGCCAGGGAACTGACATCTCATTAAACATCGTTTGTGCTGGATGCCGACAGACATAGCGTCATGTTGTAGGTTTATGCTGACAAATCTTATAACATGATTCACGCTTGACGTTATTATAGTATAACGATATAAAGCGGTTTTTGATATTTATGATTCACGCTTGTTTGTCGCTACAACATATACAATCAGAATGCGTAAATGTTGAAATAACGTTCCCGAGACTGGATTAGATGCGCTTTGCATGCATGTTACGAGCACTGACCAGTTTGGATCAAAATGTTTTCGATGGTGTTAGAATAGCTTCAAAGCAAATGGTTCAGTATTAAGCAGAAATGTAAAAGTGAGATTACATCTATAGCGGAGAGATTACACTTGAGGTTTAATGGGGACTGATGCCTCATGCTTAAACTGCAAGCATAAAGCCTCGGTATTTGTCATATTGTTGTTATTGTGGAAAACAAAACATTATCCTGCTAACTTGTAACTAACCAACCTCTTTAAAAAACGTCACTTTAGTAATAGTTGCGTGGGAAACCAATCAGTCATTTGCGTCGAAAAATATCAACAAATAATGGATATATATATATATATATATATATATATATATATATATATATATATATATATATATATATATATATATATATATATATATATATATATATTTATATATATATATATATATGTATATATATATATATATATATATACACATATATATGTGTATATATATATATATATATACACACATATTTATATAAAAAAATATATATATACAATATATAAAAATATATATATATATTCGTATATATATATATATATATATATGAATATACATATATATATATATATATATATGATATATATATATATATATGTATATATATATATATATATATATATATATATATATATATATATATATATATATATATATATATATATATATATATATATATATATATGCATGTATAAACATTTATGTGCCTCTATAGGAATATAGCTATCATTGAAAGCTTTCAAGCCATTCTCGGGTTTACACTGCAAACCGTTGTATAGTGGTCACTTCACGTAACATTAACACCCATTGGTAAGTGTAAATAGAAATATATCCGCCTATACCAAGCATCATTTCAGCAACTGTTGCACGTAGGAGAGTGTAAGGAAAACAACTGGGCATGCGGCACATGCCAAATTACACTTGCGTAGCCACTGAATGTCACTGATTTGGCCGTCTCTTGCTAGAATAATCCAAAGTGCATTTAGTATCGTCAATAATTTACAATTGCTAACATTCAATTACCTGAAATATAATAAAATTATTATTCATTCACATAAGATGTCTATATATGAAACTGGGCTATTGGAGACCTTTCACACCCTGAAGTGTAAACTACCAGTGACATTTGTGCGAGGGTTTTTGGAGACCTTGAATCAAATATTGAGAAGGGAATATAAGTCTTGAAATGGAATTTATTGAATAACCATCATGATGTTACATTTCCATTCACTCTGTTGCAGAAAAGTTTCATAGTAGTAGAAAACCTACATAATTACCAATGTGGATCTTCAATTGTCTTTGCAATGTGTAAGTAATGGTGATTGTGGTTATAGCCAACAACCAGGCATATAACTTACAACCAAGCTTACATAACGCGATAGGATGGGGAAATAATTGTCAAATGCGTTTATACAAAACAATTTAAAAGTATTGCATACAGATCCGGCTAATGAAAAACATTTGACAACCGAATGGGCGATTCTACTCTAGATGATGGGTCAGAGAAAAGGGATTTAGTTGTATTTATTGATGAAACAATTAAATCCTGAACACAACGCAGTGCAAGCAGTAAAAGCTAACAAAATGCCTAGGATGATCAGACGAACGTTCCCTGGTCACTTTAAGGGAGTTTTTATCAAACTGTAAAAGTCACTTGTTAGAGCGCTTTTAGAATATGCAATTCAGGCGGTCACAGTTTGTTCAATGTGACATATATATTATAAAGAATACAAATGCGTGCTGCTAAGCTCGTAGCCGGTATATCTTTGTTGAGTTAGCAACAAAGTTGTGCTTGTTATGACTGACAACTCTTAGAACACAGCGTCTCTGTGGGAACCTCTTAAAGGTATAGACAAGGTTCAGTAAGATGATATTAGTGTTGAGTTCGGGGACATTCGTGCATCTTGACAAAACCCACGACCAGGACATAATTAAGATCAAATTGCTTTTCCAATCGCGTTGTGACCCCATGGAATAGTTAACAAGCCAGTTCACGGGTTCAGGTAATATTTTTACTTTACCATATTGTTGAATCCTATGGATCCTCCGTGAGTTAGGACTATCATCCCGTTTAATATATATGCAGTTACCAATATAAGAAAGGGCACGATGCTGCCATTACATCATGTCTGGCAACATATCAAACTAAGCAAATAAGTAAGAGCGGTTGTGTGAATGAATTGTGAATGTGTATTGTCGCACTGAGGACATGGTGTACCTAATCTATGACTAAGCAACGCCATTTCAGTGATATATGGCTAAGCATAACATGAATGTTTTTATAAAACAATGTTTCAATACTTATAATATTTAGTAGAACGGTGGCTTTGAAAGCAATTCTTCGCAATGAGTACAAAATAATACTAGTTGAATCGTTAATGCGTTTCCACACCGTGATCTTCTGTGCGATAATTACACGAGCATATGCAAATGCAGGGTCTTGTATTATATGTGAATACTTCTTTTTCCGATGCTATGTAGCCCAGCGGTCCTGTTAGTTCCGTACATCTTACTAATTTTTACAATACCATTGGTAATGCATCCATATTTATTGATAAATAGATATCAAAATATGATAACCGGTAACTACACTGCGGTATCAGTCAGAAATTTAAATAATTATTTGGGTAACAGCGCTGCACAAAAATCCTAGTTGATATTTATAAAGCATATTGATATATATTGATGACATATGCAATTATAAATACTGAGGAATTTATTACACAACTATATCCTCCCTTGCTATTATCTGATTGTCATTATGTCAGTACCTTCAAATTATTCCGTTGGTATTTGGTTTAGTTCTTTGACTAATCCGCGCCATAATGCCCAAGCAGCCAGAAAAAGGATCTATATTAACAAATGCCACGAATGCCATATCAGAGTATGCGATTGCTTTTTATACTCACAAGTAGCTTTCGAATCTTACTGAACAACAAGAAATGTCTTTACAAGAACAAAGCTATTTCCAACATACAGTCCTGTAGGGATTAATCGATTCTGGCCGACGTTCACCAACACAGCTATTGTGCTGGTACAAAGGGGGGTGATGAGGGCTGTACCAATAATTGAAAATGCAATATGCATGGATGGAAATCTATCTCTAGGACGCAGGCTGCTGAACATTCTGCGGTTGCTCTATTCGACTGCACGTCAAAACTGTTGCCGAATTAAAACATTTTGCAGCATCCAAATGTGACTATTAATCGACTATTTTCAAGATTGACCGTAGCTTCATGGCTCTATATAAAAACTTACTATTCCATTTTTGTTGAACTCTGCATTACAAACATAGAAATTATAACAATAACTTCGTAACAGCAGTTTTCCTCATTGGTCGTTACACTTGATGATAGCTCAATAGAGCTATATAAATCTCATATAATTCATTCTGCCTCATATCATAATTCTATGAGATGTGCTGCTATTGCAATATGCTCTTCGACAATTCATGCTTTTAATCCAATTCGTGCATCAATAACTAACAGACAAATGCAATGACTAATTCTCAAAGGTAAGGTATCGTGTAATATCATTAGTATTGAGGGCGGCGTTTCATTCATTAACGAGATATCTGCTCCCTTTTTCCAGCAATTCAGTGAATTGGATAAAACATGAGATACGTCGGCACTTCTAGTCCATATCACGTTATGTGTGTGTTGGGGAGGGTGGTGTAAACTGGATCTTTGTACCGCGAACATCAATAACATCAAACCAAATTTAACATATGTAAATTACGCTTGTGACCGAATAAATTATGCATCAGTATGATCACTTATCTTATCACCACGAGAGTTTGATCTTACTAGCAAAAATTCGGATACCTTGGTGACTCCGATCCTTTCCTTTGAGCGATGCCATTTGGACTATGATAACTGAGGTTTCTCGGTGTTTTAGGAACATAGCATCACATGCAATTAAATCGATACACTTTACCTCAATAACATGGCTTTGGCACTCATATGCGACAATCGTAGTACATTGATGCATACGACGTGGCACGGAGATCATTCGTTACATACATCAGGTAACGACAATTGGCAAATGCCTTAGCGTCGCCAACGGGGAGTCAGGTAGCCTGGCTGTTTGTTATACGTGGTCGTCTTGGATTTGCATATGTTGATCAAATTGCAACGCAATTTACAACTGATTGGCTAACAGAAGCAATGGTCAGACTACTTCCCTTATTCTTTGTAACGTTATTGACACCTAAGTCATCAAGCAAAATTCTTACTTCCTTCAACATTTGAGTGTATGGGCTGCTTCATATATCTGAAAATAAATTGCCTTACTCAAATAAATTAACGTGCAAAAGACCCTCTGAATGATCCAAAAACATCCATAAAGTAATTATATAATTTTCATATACATTCTGGTTATATAATGTGTAGTATTAAGTCTATCTATTCACAGCACAGACTGTCACGTAATATTACAGTATGATTTGTTTATTGACCAACGTACAATTACCCCATATGCTGGCTTTGGTCGTGTATAATAGTTTTATCACCATGTCACCTTGCTTTATTATGGTCCATTTAAGTAATTGCTTTATTTCTAATACACGCACATCGAATGCGTGACGTTTCTTTGCGGGCAGCCGTATTTATCGAGCTGATTAATAGTTACGTCATCACATCCTACGCTAATTGTAACCGTTGCCATGGTGAAGTCAACTGTGATAACGTTGTATTGCCTGTAAGCTCACAGGACAATGTTGGCATAATCATAAGTAACGTCGGACGTAATATTAACTAGCGTTATGAACATTTGAATGTGAATAAAATTGCATTAACCTGCTTCTAAGCTTGTACATAATTATGAAACATTGTTCGTCTTAGATTAAAGCCATCACGAGAGGCCCGCAACATCGTTTAGCGTATTGACGTGTTGGGCGCTGACAGCCATGATTATCACGTGTAACATTGTACCGCCCGCTACAATAACCTGCAGCATCCGCTAACTGAGGGATAAGATATGCCAAAGGGTTATTGTATTCCTGGAAGCAGGCATATACCAACCAGGCAATGGAATTAAAAACGGATTTATGCTTATAATTTACAAAGAGTGTTTGCTACTTTTACAATTGATCTAAAACATTGCGCTCCTTATATGCATAAGCCTCACCGAGAGTGACCCACTAGGAGCATTCAAGGCCATGATTTGATGATTTGTCAGGATGTTTGATCACATGTGTACGCATGGTCGCATCTGTTGTAGCTGCTTGGCGCATATATATTTGACGCACGCTCGTTTTAGATTCCAGGACACTTAACTATACTCATCATTCCATTCAAAAGCTTCAAAACAACAATCAAAGTATCGTTAATGTGCCTTGTGCTACACTGCAACCGGACGAGACACCCCGTCATTTTTTCATCATGCATACGAATGCATATCAACCCAGCCACTTTTGTTTGTGCTCATGTAATATATCGATTCATTTAAATGAATGTAAAGCGTGATTGAATAAAATTGCTAGAATCGCTGAGCAGTATGCCTAAGGCTTGCAGCACGAGTAACGCTCGTCACTTGTTCCCAGTAGTCAGCCTTTATTGTACTACTGCCAGAGAGTTGGGATATGTGTTTTTGCATATTGCCATGGCAAACAATGTATAGAGTTATGTCAAGATGTACGCGATGACATGGCATGATAAACATGACGCGTGGTATGACATTGTGCAATACTTGCATTGATACTCGTGTCTTTTCATGTCCCCACGGATACATCGTATCACAGTAATGCTCTTGGCGCCACACTTATCATAACCCGCGTTGTACACAAGTGTTGAAAAACACTTATTTACATGGTTATACTTGTTCTAAACAACCATACCTTATATTTCGATGACAGCAATGTGTGTGCATCGCAGCGGCCTACATGCAGCGTAACATACTTATAATTGTTGAACCAGGCTTCGATGTACGACGTAATTAATCATTGATATCCGTGTGAGAAACCTTTGATTTTCTGCAAAACACTTATCTATCCATTACACGTAGTACCAATGTATTAGTCTTGTCCATATAAAAAAACACACAGCTGACTACTTAACGACCACTCGGAACTCTATTCTCTGCTGGTGCATTATCAATGAGATACTGGTTGCGTTATCTTTAGGTTAAAAGTCTAAGGTTGGGTGCTACATGCATGCTAGCACACACCCTAATATAAAACATTTACAATACCAATGACATCTGGAATGAGGTCATCACGCAGTCTGGTTGTAATACCATGGTTGGTGAGCACGTTCCTCTCCCTCTCCAATTGTTAAGTTCATGATTACCTGGGTTACATGCAGGTTGTCGTTTAAAGCCATTACACACAATGGATCATTGGTACTTAGACTTTTTCATGCTGTCGGCATAGACGTTACATACTTGGTTGAGCATGTATGGCATGGTTAATGAGCTCCAGGATACGTTGGTTAACATGTGTAATAGCTGTTTGTTATCATAGAATATCGAACAACTCGATGTAGAACGATCCATAACAAAGGCATATGCAAACCAGAATGTTCTTACACGTCCTTTATCAAAATGACCCGGGAACTGTGTTCTGCTAATGGCCAAGTCCAGTTTAATTCATTGGACACTAGTCGAGCAAAGCATTATTAGCAAGAATATAACAACCGATATATTTGTTTGCCGCAAATGAATAGCCGGAATTGGAAGCAAAGTTTATAAATTTGCGCGCAATGGTTGAAGGGATGATCATTTATCAGTTAGCAATCGTCAGGAGATGTGCAAGTTGTTTTCATGCTTGTAGCCAGTCTTAAGAAAGTGTTCTAAGCTACATCTGCTGTATAAATCGATTCATCTCTATGAGACCATTGCTAATTTACCACCGGACGACGATTGCATCCGTAGACATATGACACTTCTGTAATGCCACCCATGTTGGCTACGTTCGGCATAAGATATAATCCTTCCGTGGGGAATGAAGGTGATAACAGAGATTTTAATACCTAATCAAATTCAAACAATTGAGACGCTATTTCCATTATTACTGCGGTATGGGATCTGCTTGACGGGATCAAACTCTTGCTAAGCACTAATTGGCAGTTCATGTATGAACTATGAGAATTGTTTTACGTTATCATGATGCACAGCTACCATCAGATTTCACGACTATCCCATTTCATAATTCATCATGATGTTTATAATATTTGCCCAAGCGTATATTGTGTTATAGGATACTCGGTCCTCAAAGTTCTTCAGCTTTGTAAATGAAGGGCACTCAATGTTCTCCATTTTGATATTTGCATTAACATGTATATATCTCAGTAATTGTTGCAAAAATCAGTTTACATGATGTTTTTTATATATACATTCATTTTTCCGTCAAAACTTTATAAGCAAAACTGAAAAACATACATTCAGGCGTTTTGTAAGTGCCGAAATATTTTTTTGATAACGACACGCCATGCCATTGGTTGTGTAATTAACAAGACACACCGGTCAACTATTTGGCAATGTCCTCTTAGTGCATATAGCTATGCCTACAGGGCTCCGCCCGAGAAAATATACACACACGCCAACTGTGAGGAGCTTGGTGCTTTTAAAACACATGGAGTTTCTGATTAAATCGATGTTACGGTTGCCTCAAACAATCAGAAATCTTCGTATCTTCAACATCAGCAGCCACACGCCGAGCCCCGTTTGTTTGATTTCATTAGCAAATATTATCATGACGCCGACCATAGCACACCATTAGTTGAAAATAAGCTTTCTCATCCATTAAAAACCAGTTTAGGTCGGGTTACCGTTGCCCATAATAGCATAAACCTACATGCTACCGAAGATAGGTAGACAGTTTGCTCATGTAATAACTATCAGGTGTAAAGTGTCCGATCTAAGGGTCAATTATGGTCAGTACCCCAACGATATACTTTAACTCATAAACTGCTAATATTACCCTGATAAACATAGACAGCGTCTATCACAGTCTGCGTCATAACATGCCCCCCACCTCCGCACAGCACGATTGGAAGAAATGCACTTCTTTAACAACAATGAATCCAGAGATATACCAGACTGGGTTGTAACTGTTAGAATCGCTAAATAGTCATATGGTGACTGTAGATGGGATAAATAAGTCGGAACAATTACCGCGTACAGTGAAAAGACGTCCTTTGTTAACGGTATGGAGACCGACCTGGAATGGGGGAGATAGGTACTGGTCAAAAGTCTCATTATTGCTTGTATGTCAGCATTGTTCATGTTATAATGCACCGCTCAACTGGACATCCGCTTGTTTATGTACGTTTGATGGTTATGTCATTATGGTTAACCCCAAGCCTCTAAGCTCAACTGATTTAGCATAGCACAAACATGTTGCATAATATTGCAATCCATGGGAAATTGCTTATCGAGCCGTGAAATGGCCTGCCATATTGGATGTCGTTAATGCTTCAGTCAATACACGCAAGCTCATGGCGGTGCACTGAAGGTAAGTTAATGGCGTCACTCCACTTGATATATCATGAATACTGAATCTTATGGGAGTACCGTATTTCATTCTTTATTCGTGTATCGATAGGAAAAATATAACAACTAACTGGTTTGACATTAGCCCCGAGAGCAATTGTGATGATATTCACGATATGTGTCATCGAATCTATAGTTGTTGTGTCTACTGAAGCGCAAATGGTTCTCGAGTGCAATTAATTAAAAGTTATTTTTTAAATAATGTTTAGATTGAATCAGTAATATAGTAATGAACGCGGTATTGTTATCAGTCAAGGTGTTACCCAATAAAAAGGCGATGAGTGGAAGTCTATTGCACAAAAAATCGATCCACATTGATATTGCTATTTTAAGGACATCCTTCCTGAGGCGTGCATACTAGAGAACGGTTTTTGTACAATCACACCGTACACAGGTAATTTAAACATAACCCATGAAAGTTTGGGAATACTGTAAGATTGTTACACTAGTTCGCGAAATATGCATAGCATCAACTGCAACCCTTTTGCAGCAACCGCATCTAATAACTGACATAGCTCCCCGCCGAATAATTTAGGCAGCGAGCTGTAGTTACAAAACCCTAAGCAGCTTTACATATCATTTGAGGCACGCTAGAGGATTGTTACTCATCCTGAACCAAAAAATAGAAGTGTAAATGAACGCTGTATTTTGCTTAATATGTTCCTGTGCAGTTGGTTCAATGATGTGCCTCGTACAGCAATAGATCCATATAGTGATACACATATTAAATATTAGGGGTCCTAGAATTATTTTAAAAATAAACGATATTCAGGGATTTGAGTTTACCCTGACATTAAATGTTCCAATATGTCTAAGATGACTAATGCTATTTCCTCGTTGTCGACATTTTGGCCATTGAAAAAAAATGATTACGTCCGGATAATACTGAGTGTAGAGTGAAGCATGAATGGTTATCTGCTGTGCAGTGGCAGTAATATGTATTCTGCATGTACCACAAGCTTAATCTATATATATATAACTGTACATCATTAATATGCCTGAACCCCTCGCAGTAACACAAAAACAAATTATCTAGCAACTTGCTCATCGAGGAACTTAGCGTTATCCTACAGTATGGATACTTAATAACACAATTTTGCTAAATTGTTATATCGCTGTTTAGGATTATTGCCACAGTTGTCGATTGTCTAGTTAATACTTCTCATCTGCTGTATCAAGAATACTGAAAAGTACCATGTATTATGATGGATATATGTTGGGAGCGCAAATATGCCAATAACGTGTAATTCCTTGTTGTTGATAAGGCAAATAACAGCACAGCAATGAAAATATTAGCAAGTACAGTAATGTTGAGCAACATATTCTTTGCCTTAACCCGAGGGTTTAGTTAGCATTGTGGTAGTCCCTCTGTGTTTTTAGTTGATTGATCGGTTTTGAGCCATCGATGTTTTGGAGCTATTCGAGAGATGTCAGAATTCATGACTACATGTGGAAATTATTCTAGACTTCCCACATTATCATCGCCTCGGTAAAAGATTCTCTGCATGAAACATTGATACTCATGGTATAAACGTTCGTGTACGCAGCATGTCTGCTTTGCAAATATTTCATTCCGCATATCATCCTAAACCAGTATTTAGTAATTAAAGATCTGTTTAGCAACTAATTGTAGAACTTTTGGCGAAATTGTATCCGAAGTGGAAATCATTATGTGGTTATGATAGAGTAAATCCCAATTAATGTCCTTGGTACTTTTCCGTATATAACAAAACTTGCACGAAATGTAACACCGATCCTAAATGACACAGCCGGAATAGCATTAAGTCATTAGGTTGCAAGCTTCTATATTGGTACAACCATTGTATCATGTTTTACATAAAAAATACAAACATAGCTATTAGCTACAACATTTATTCAACCTCAATATGTAAGCGGTTCACAGGCAGTTTTTTATCATGCATTTGTTACTAAGTAGTGTCGAGTGCTCTGTGCGCCTCGTTAGGGGATTATTTCACACAAGAGCAAATTCCCTTTGTATCACTAATTACAGGAGAGAATGCAAATTATTAAGACCATATTTCACAGTGCAGCGTAGAATCAGTTTTCAAATGATATTAGACATGTAAATGGAAGCTAGAAGCCGGGTTCCGTCAGGTAGATATTCATTCGCTTTCCGCCCGGATGGCAAGTTGTAAATTACAATGAATGACATGATGTCACTATCTTCGTCAGGTTTGGAAAATAGAGTGGCATCTAATTGCTTTGTATTGATAACACTTACGTACAAATGGAAACAACTTGGTATAACCTCAACAAACGCCTTATCACATTTACTCGAGGCAGTGGCAGCTGTCGATGTCCGTGCTGGACATGTTTGACAGACGCCTGTCGTACGATGTATAATACATCCCTGCAAGATACAATGCTTTTGTAACTCATGTGTCACGGTACAGCATTAACCGGTAGCCCAGAAATCGAAGATAGTCAAACAGCAGTCTATATACACAATACAGTCTACCTGTAGCCCAAATATCAAAGATAGTCAAGCCGAAACCCAGATCCCAAAGTTAACTACCAGTAGCCCAGATATCAAAGATAGACAAACAGCAGTCCAGATATCAAAGAGAGTATAGCAGTAGTCCATATATCAAGGATAATAAAACAGTAGCCCCGACTTGTATCTGTGTTAGCCATTTACATTTTACTAGAAATATTTGACCGTAGCTCCTTACATATGTTTGGGTCCCTGTGCTATTGGGATCTCGATTTACGCAATACAAGCGCATTAACTAAGTGACAAAACGTTTTAAGTAGTCGCATGATGAAGCATACATGACCACCACTGCAAGAGAGATTCCTAAAACAATATCGATTGTAAGCATTCCATGCTTCGCTGGTGAACGTTTGTTTCTACTGAAATCCATATATGTATGCATATATATATATATATATATATATATATATATATATATATATATATATATATATATATATATAGATATATATAGAGATATATATATAGATATATATATATATATATATATATAGATATATATATATATATATATATATCTCATATATATATATAAATATACATATATGTTATGATATATATATATATAGTTATATAGATAGATATATATATATATATATATATATATACATATATATATATATTCATAGTTTCTATATATATATGTACATATATATATATATATATATATATATATATATATATATATATATATATTTATATATATATATATATATATATATATATATATATATATATATATATGTACATATATATATATATATATATGTGATATGTATATATATATATATATATATATATTTATATATATATATATATATATGTATATATATATACATATATGGGCTTATTGACTGGGATATCCGTGCATAGCCGCATCAGCATCATTACTTTTAAGTTTCTTATTCTATCACATCAATAGATGACATTGCTGTCCTTCATCTAACACTATTCAAACGTTTTGTATGCAACTTGACTAATCAAGTCATGGTCATAGATTAGATAATTATCCTCTATCTTGAAGACATAAGGAGATACACATACATTAATGAAGTTAATTTACAAATTAACCCATTAAATATCTATGCCATAGCCATCTCTCAGCACGATGCAACATTTCTATTGTGACGCTTTGCGCGTTTTTCAATGATCTTATTGGTTTCAAAAGTACGTTTCTCCTATATTACCCAAGCGAGTCAATGCTTTTGCTAAGCTAGATATAAATATTCCTTGCATCGACACTTATTAATGACCTTTGAAGTATCGGGATCATAAATGCCGTACTATAAAATGGACTTAAAATTTTACACTAGGCATTAACACCGCTTTCAACTGTGAGGTGATATTATGAGGCTTAAGTGTGATCGTAAATAACGACTCACCTTAAATGGCATATCTATAACGCAGGACGGTATGCAATAAGTAGCGATAGTATGCCTTGTCACATTTCTCTGTGATTGAATGGCTCGACGCATGCTTTTATTGACCACTGATGGACTTCTACGGAGGATTACGCGAATACAAACACCATAAACCGCATCATGATATATTCTCATTTTAACATATATCACGACAGAAGCTAACCGGTGTAATATCCTCCCAGGTATATCGCAGACACCATGCATCATCATAAATGTCCAAAAAGATGACAGCCTGCAAACGTTTATTTGCCATTTCATGCTTACCGCACTCATAACAAAACGATAGTCTTTCATGTGTCCCCATCGCTCTATATTGCCCGTTTGATGGCTGCCGAATAGCTTGCAAAAATAACCGAATGCAAGGTGCTATAATATGGTCTATTACACAGTTCTCCCATGATTTCTAAACTTAATAATATTAAGCAATATTATTACTCACACGGGTTCATTACTTGTTCTCGTAATACCTGGAATATCACCGTTACTGCTGTTCGGCGTTTGACACTTTCAAAAGCTGCTATTGTGTTCGGTAACATTAACTTATCATAAATACAATATGCAAGCGCAATCTTTTATCTAACTTTGATATGGACATCGCTATATTTGACTTAATATTGATTTCTGTCATAAAAACCTCTTAAATATATAACATAGCGCGGAATAGTACGTGCGTCATGTCGAAGGATAATGCCTATTCTATTTATGTACCAAGAGTCTTTGTGTCACTTTTACTCCTTCGAGCACGTACCCGTTGGTTGTTATATGCAAGCCTATTTTACCATCGCAAAAGGGGTTATGTTACGGCCTATGTAACAATATTTATAAGTTATGGAGTAGTATCTGTTTGAAGCAAGGTACCCTAATGTGAAGTCCTATTGTATCATGCTCCAATTGGTGATATCGAACGTAGTTAGGACACTTGATATGCAAACGTATCGGCACAACAATAATCCTTTTCCTGACTGCAACGTGAGTTCATATAGATTGGTACATCACCCTCCTCACGACTTCAAGTCAAAGTGAGTCCTTTTAAAACGAGAGTTATTTTGAACACCACCCAATGCAAATATCAACAAGCAATGCATTTATAGCACTGACAAAAACTGCACTAAGCTGCAGATGTACCACTGACATCATCTGTATTCCTGTTGGTGCGCAGGTGACCTATGAGGTATATGTTACACTCCACACAAACAACATGTGAGGAAATGTTGTTTCCTGAAAGCACTCCCGTTCATATTTATGCTGGTCTATTAATGAAAATCTAATTACCTCTTCATTTCAGTAATGAAACTCTCTCGAGAGCCAGCCAACCCTTTTCTATCATTTATTGCTTCTATTCTATTATGTAGTACAAAAAGCGATGCCCTTGGACTTGCTAACAATCTGCCCCATAAATGTTAAATAATTATAGGCCTGCACACCCACAACATTGACAGGTAAAGGCTTCTCCCTTAGCCTAACCAAATATAGACATACATGAGTCAAATACATGAGTTTAGGGAGGATTGCGGGCGCTCGACATAGCATTAGTGAAGCAGCAGCTTTCTCTCTATCGTAAGTAAGAGCAAATGCTAGGAATATTAAGAAGAAGGACACTTACATTCATTTGCTTTGCTGAATGTCATGACGCCGTTCAATGCACATCATATCATGAAATCCCCAATGTTCGTCGTGTTATTGCCATTTTTGTCCCTGACTTCGTGTAGATGTTTCGTGAGAACTCCAAAGTTGTCGGATGATATTCGTCGTTGCTTCTGATTGATAAAAATGGTATGAGTCGTTGATAATTTTCCAAGCTACAAACCTATCTCTTCTCACACGAACACTCGTGTAACTGCAAGCCAAAGTCTCGAACTTATCTACGTTAGCTGTTTACGTATAGTTTGTATTTAACCATGCGGGGCACTGATGTGTCACTATGGCAAAACAGGTAGTTTGAATATGACCACGAGGGGCACTGGTGTGTCACCGTGGCAACACAGGTAGTGATGTGCGTAGTTCCGGAAGCAGCTGTGCTCATAGTTCTACAGTTGCAAGGTAACACCTTGGTTAAACTCCTTGTGAATCTCTTGCGCCTCACACTTTTTACTATCTCACAGTGTATCAGTCAGGTCTGCATAAACTCTAGAGGAACTTTTTCTTTATCACGTGGACGGTTTTTGCATGCGTACGTCAACCTCGTGACTAGGTAGCCTGTAAACTACTCCTCGGAGTCTTTAGGATAGGAATATATTTTGGATATATATTTTGAACGGTAACAGTTGGACACTAGAATCTGTTTTTGCAATTAACCCACTCCATCAACATGGTCTCGAGTCGTATTTCCATTATTGGATAACTCCACCTATTCTCCTGCTGCAATCATAGAATGGCTGTAACTGTCGTTCTAACGACAACTCCAATATTGCGTACATTGTTAGATCATTTGTACCAAATTTGTATTAAAATTGCCCTGTATACTTTGTCGTGCGATGCACATATTACGCTACAAGGACCACCTCAAGCACCAGTAGGTGCCTTACAAATGAAATAATGAGACATGGTCAAATACCACCCAAGTAATTTTTTGTTGCGAGGAAAAATCAAATACTAATTGAATCGCCAATACCTTTCATGCTGTTATCTTTTTTGAGACGACGTCACTTGCGTATTCCGCTATTTTGAGGTTCATGCAGCATCGCTGAGTACGGCTGTTTCTACATTACGATGGCTCTCTGGTACGTTCTTGCACAATTGAATAAGCGGTTATGATGACCTGATGGCTTTCTTTAAACATGCTCAATACATAAGAGCTTCCATTCTCGGTGGACTAGCAAAGTTGGTTTAGTCTGCAAGAGTTTCTAAGCAAGCTCGCCTCCAAATCGAGATTTGCCACCAGTGTCGACAACAGCGAATAATTTAGCGTTGTGGAATATGGTATTTATTTGTCTAAAGAGGAACGTGTGATATAGGCGCCTTAGCGGCGTTTTGCAAATTACATAAGCATCATCCAAAGCAGATATGTGTGCGTGTATTAGTGTGTGTGTGTGTATGTGTAGGTATGTGTGTGTGTGTGTGTGTGTGTGTATGTGTGCGTGCGTGAGTGTGTGTGTGTGTCAATCTTTATCCAAATATTGCTAGTCGAATTATATAACATGGTCATTAACAACTTGGCTGGAGGAATGAATTAATGCGTCTCGTGCTCTAAATCTAAATTCGGTTTTATGAATTGTTATATGGCCGTTAGCAGATTACTGTGTCCAATGTCAGTGTATTGTATGCTTTTGGTTATCAAAGTTTTGCCATACTACCCAGCCTGCCTCGTTTAATGGGGTCCTAGAAGACAGCACACTCATCACATTGACCTTCACATATAGTTCCATATAGGCAACAATATACTCTCAAGTGGTCATTACAGTGAATAATATTTGTCCTATTGCTGGATAAGGTTGCTATATGTCGCGATAGGTTAAACTAGGTGTAATAGAGGATGTGAAATGTCTCGGGTCAAGGTGACTTATTTCTTTGTTATTGACCGATTGGCGAGGCGAGAGAAATGCAAAATTCAACAACAACCAGTATCAACGCTTCCAGCGTTCTTCCTCAATCCAAGCTACTGCCATTTTGGTTGAAGACCACAAGGGACACTAGTTAGGACATTCTTCCTGCACCAGGTTATAGCTTGTGCTCGTCCAGGTTCATGTCTTCCACACTAGGTGAGCAGATAAATGACAAATCGCTCAGAATGTCTAACCGGCATCCAACTGTGCGCGTATGTGACATATAACTATACTTCTAATATAAGCCCTTACTGCACTACGCGACGAAAATTGTTCTGAACATCATCGACATCGTTTTTATCAAGAACTAGAACAGTCGAGATTGTGTCAAATTTCCACTTCAAATCTGCTTCCTATATCTGTTTACATGTTTGTGAAAGCACTTTCATGTGATTCGAGTTAATAATATGAGCGACAACTGATTTAAACAACGTATTTCTATTTCAAAGCGGATATGAACCAGGGCAAATATCTGGCTTGGCAAAGGGTCGGCCTCGTAAATAATAGCAGCCTTTGGTATAAAACTACAGCTGCGTTGGAAGTGGAATGTTTGGCAGATTTGCTTACTTGTTTTCCTTATGAGAATTGATTTCTCTGATGTCAGTCATGGTTCTGCATTCGTATAATGTTATTCAATAAATCATCATTCATTCGTATCGACTCTTTGATTGGCTTTGGATTGTATGTCTATAAACTATGACTATCAGATATACGTATCGAAACTAATTCATTCCGTCTGTGGTTATGTTGTATTTTCAATGCCTGATAGATTTTAGTCAGCATTATCAGCTCATCTTTATATCATCTGACCAATTCAATGTATTCGAATTCAACTCTTAGTCTAAGCCCAATCAAGATATTTTGTAGGTGTAGATTGCTAATGGTTGCTAACGAGTATTGTGTGTCTAGTTTTCTACGTCCCATAACTGAGCTGCAGTTGTAAGCACTGGTATATAAGCGTCCTCGCTGTGAATAAACTGAAAAACCATTTGTTATGTTAAACGTACCTTGGACACTCTATTGTCAAAAGTAAACTATAGATATCCATCCCCGCTTTGCATCGTTTTTGCAAGATATTTGTCATCTTTTTCGGGATTTTTGCGCAATCTGATGGTTATTTGCCTCGTTTATTAATAATAGTATAAGCCATAACGATTGTCTACTTTTTTCACCCAGCACATAAACGTGCTGACTTAACCAATAACAAATAACAGGAACATCTGAATATTATGTGTAAATTTCCCCGCAAACATATCTGCATTTTTCATTGAAAATGCATATACCATAAATGGCTGTTTTCATGACTGCTATAACTTAATTTGGGTAACTGCTCTGGTTGTTGCTCTAAACTAAAGCGAAACAGTCCACCTAGCATAAAGTGACAAATGTTAGATGCTGACATCGGGACATATGAGGGATAAGATGAGAAACGTTTATTTTGCATTTAACACGACCTGGTGTAAATTTCTAGTTGCAACGTATGCATGTCACGTACACACGCATAACTTAGTGGCAATTGTGCCACTGACCCCATTTTTATTCTTGTACGTACATTGTTGACTAATGTGGTAGTTGTTAAACACAAAACAGCAGGTATGGACAAGCGGTTTCTTAAAAAAAAACCACTGTTGTATCTCCCTGTTCTATTGACACTAATGTTCCAAAATACCTTCCCTGCTCAACAATGAAGCTCTTGTAAACAATTCATTGTTTTTGAAATATACGACGTGCATCTCTTCTGATCGATAGCAATGTTATGGGCCTTTGATAATTTATCAAGCTGCAAACCTTTTGCCTTCAATACAACTATTCGTGTAATTTCATGTCTCAAGCATGGTCACGTTTTGCTGTGGATAGTTAGTATTTTAGCATGCTCACCATTGATGGATCACCATGTCAAAGCAAAAAATTATGTGTGTAATTACGGAGGCAGCTGTACTCAGCTTTCTACAGTTGCAAGAAAATACGCGGTTAAACATTTTGTGACACCCTCCCTTTTCACTACTTATTTCACAGTTTATCAGTCAGGCCTGCTAAACAACAGAAGGTTTGTTTTCAGGTTTTGGTATACGTACGTCACTCTCGTAGGTGGGCGGGCCGTAAATTACTGCGGGTTGATTGAGAACTCGGGGTATTGGACAGCGATATTTTTTTGAAAATATTTGAAATAACCACACTAAGCACTCGATTATGGCATTATCATTGAGATCATAGCACAATTACTTACCGTTATAAGATATAACATCACCGACATTTTAGAAATATTCATCATGCTGCTATGATGTACATCTATGATTAGTAAATATGCCCATATAACATGATGGTGATATTGTCCAGTTTTTTACCCCTCCTCAACTTGACATACAACCCCGTTTATTGGCGTAAAATTAATTAAAGCTGTGGATTAGATTTTATATTTTTGTCCGAACATTTTTTGACATTCATGTTGATCTTGTAAGTCAAACAAAACGATACAATATTCTCGGGCTATTTCGTTAGAGACACACCCTGCCATCGCTCATTTAAGGTACTTTAATTTATCGCACTTTCTTCAATTGTTTAACCTCTTATATACCCCCTGAGACATCTGCCTCCCATCGATATTTGCCATCAGCGGCGACAGCAACATATATCGCAGCAGAGTGAAACATACATTTCCCCTGCCCAAAGAAATACCTAAATAAACACGTACAACACAGGAACGTTACCTGCGTCTCGTATCTTGTATATGAAACTGGGATGTGTGTATATCAATCTTTACCCTAAATATTGCTTCTCACAGAACAAAATATGGTAAACATTAACTTGCCTAGAGGGATCAATCAATGCTGTTCAGTTTTGCATATCCCTAATAACCGGATTTTATGGAACACTAAAGTGGGTAATATTAACTGTTATAATGGTCTAGGTAGGCAGCTGCGTCCGCTGTTAGTGTATCATATGGTTATGTACATCAAGTACCTGCCATAAAACACAACACATGCGTCACATTGACCTTCTAATCTAATACGAAAAAAGTACTCCTAAATTGGTCATTACTGTTAATTATACTTGCTCTATAGCTGATATGGTTGCAAAAGGTCGGGCTGGTGTTGTAAATATTGTAACATGCCCAAGGTGGCTTTGTGGCTTAATTAGTTTTATCGATTGACCACGTGGCGTATTTATTTGTCTACATTTTATCTTGATGCGTGTTTATTTTAACGATATGTTCTGTTTCTTTATCTCAATTTAGGCGTTTTAAGTCATATGTTGAAAATATTTAGCCCCCCGCAGACGTTTGTTGTGAATTGTCTACTAAATTCATGCCCCCAAGAAGGTAATCGATGATAATTGGCCAACTTGTGCTTACATATTGTTTTGAAATTTTTAATACCGGAAAGAGTTCTGATGGAGATATAGAAGCAGAAGATTTGAAAGCGCTTGAAGGTAATAACAATTATAGTGGCCCGGCATCATTCACGTTTGGTTAGGTCTGACGCAGTACAAAACCAGAACGCGGGGACTCACATCACTGATATTCATTTTTGATTACATCTTAAGATGACTATCCTATGAACGCATATATATCTAACTGTACTGTCCGAAATATCAAAATCATCTACATTTCTCCCTTTGTGCACCAATTTACGTACTGTCGCCATCTGAACTACCGCTATTTCATTTAAAACATACAATGCGCACTTTTTAGGGTGAGAGCTTATTCATTATCCCTGCTCAAGTCTTCAGCCATGGGAGGGCAGATGAGTGATATGATTGTTTAGAATGTCTTTTTGGCATCGATGTTTACGGGTGTATAACAATTGAAACAATCAACCCTAATATGTCCCACTGCACCACAAAAAAGAAGCCGTTTAAAACAATATACGCCTTATTGGTATTTGGACTCGGAGCCGATATTTACACTATGAATTTGTTTCCGTGTGATTAAGTGTAGACGCTTTCCCGTTACAGTTATGTTGGAAAGTAGGCCCACGGTATGCATATTTCAAAATAATTACGGAGCAGGGCGAAGAAATCTGTCGTAATTTACCCCTCCATCATATATGGCTTATAGGGGTAGGCCGCAACCGGATAACTACAAATAAGTGGTCTACAATTAAAGGTGCGTTGGAAGTAGACTGCTTGGCAGATGGTGCTAACTCTGTTATTTTCCACGCGATAACTGTATCGGGCTGTCGTAAGTCGCGCTTCTGCGCGCGGATACTGTTATTCATGGAACCATTATTCATATTTGGAATTAAAATTAAACTTTGAATGTCATCATGCACTTATGACAAATAGCTTTATTTCTGGAGAAATATTTAATTACTTGTCCCAAGTTTATATGCCAGCGAGCTAAATATAGACAAAGCAACTTGACGAAAAATTAACCCACGCTTGTGTTTTCCGGGCCAATATCTAATTGATTGACCCAGTAATGTCGTGTTAACAAAATGATAATGTCTTCCATGCATAGATAGATCTGGAATCATGCGCTGCCTGGATTTGCCCGATGGCAGCTGATTTGAGAGAATTAACTCGAACATTCTTAGCCTAACCTTCAGCATTTTCACACAATTATATGTCCTTCCCTAAATAGTAGTGAAGAACACCTTTAATACATTGCCATACAGTAAGGTGATAAAGTTAAGTCAACGGAGACCCGAAATTGTATGAGAGACAGATAAGTGACATGTATGGTAATCTGTGAGCGAATCACAGGCTTATATTGTGTTTATGCTGAGTAGCGTTATAGGAATATGGCAACTTCAA
>CM067350.1:20750354-20837854 GCA_034190875.2 Urechis unicinctus | reverse complement strand
CAGCGATATGGCACTGTCTGTCACAATTATCTACATACACATTTGTCCGATTTCGCCTCGTTGTTGAAAGCAACATAAAAGCCCTGTATATACTTTTGTGTCATTGTTCTATTTCTATGACATGACATGTACAGATGATAAGATGGACACCCTGTAGCTGTAAATATATTTGCATTGAAAGTAGGTTCCTGCTTCTAGGCAAAATGGGGAAATTATTCCGTTTTGATGATAACTAACCAAACTGCAACTTTTAATCAGTCGATATTTGTATTGTCACAAAGAAATCCGATGAAGTATAGTATAGATGGACCGTATTGAATCATGCATATGAATCAGTTTACTTGATTTAAGGAGTTCAGAACATCTAATCTAAGTATGAAGGCAATCTTATCTAGTAACAGGACGTGATGAACCTAAGTGCTCAAACACTGGCTCGCGGTTGAGTGGAAATACGGTTATATTGACCGCATAAAATACTACATAATGCTGACAGAGAACATCCTCAATGGCCATGATTACTGACCAATTAATCTAGATATCATCTACCATGGGAAATGTATTAATTTCTGATATATTTAGGTATATAAATTGGGATTGTCTCGACTATCGAAGTCTATTTACGCGACAATCTAGCATATAACTCTACGAATCCCAATTCAATATACACCTCCTAGAACGACATTGCGCAGCATGTCAGAATAGTGGGTAAAACCATCTATTAATACTCTATATCGCCATACCATGTCTCGGAACAATGTCAAAAGCCAAGACCATAGTTTTATATAACCTGCCATAGTGATTTTGTAAATGCTGAAATAACTCCTGGACATTTATGTCGAATAACAGACCCATTCATTCATATTATGTAGGGATGATGAATTGCATACTTCAGGCAATGTTTGTGCTGTTCCCAGAGCGCATTAAATCAATGCAGTTGCTTATGTCGATTCGACTGCTTAAATACTTGATAACAACACTCGTACAGAATAAATGTCAGGTCAGCTGGTGCCCCATGGGAATCAACAAGACGCACCTTGCTTAAATTACATAAGTACGTTGTTATACGAGGTGCATTTTGAGCAGTAATTTGTTTCAATCGATTAATGCCCTTCATCTCATGTGGTATATTTGACACAATCAGGCACGATAAAGTTAAGTAATAAAAACAAATCATTACAACTTTAGAATAATAATGACCAAGTATATCGAGAATCAGAGACTATGTATGAAAGGTTGAAATATATGACATTACACATATATGAATAATTACACGAATGCTACGTCGGAAAAATTGACAAACCAACCTTTTTTCAATAAACTGCGTGCTATTAATGAATTAAAGTATTGCTTACTTTACTAAAGGGAGAACATATTGTTGCACACGCGTTTGGTGTTAACAAGATGACAATGAGTGGATATTGGATCCATGATGCCTCACTGATAAACGGGCAAATGTTAGTCTTCACAACAAATGGTAGCAGCCGACAAAAACACAATCCATACACCTGTGGTGAGCTTTGGTCACATCAAGCTAAATAGCTCTCAACTATATCTCGCGACCTCATCTCATTTCATAACATTTTCACAAAACATTATACACACTTTGTTTACATGAGCCTACAAGTTTAATGCAAAAAATCACGAATAGCGTCATAATATCAGTAATGGCCAGATGTGTCAGACCACTTAATTTTAAGTTGTTGTTTTTTCCCCGATCCAGGTATTAATATAGTATAGACTATGATGACTCCAGATAATTCAGCGTTTTTAAACGAAATTGCAGCCTCATTATGCAACCAGTTGTAATGAATTATATCTAGATTTGTACTGTTGTCGTATCAACGTTTACAGTGGCATAAATAATACCCATTTTTCCGATCAATTTTACAATTAGAATACGTATTTGATCATTTCGTAAAACCTTTTTTTAAAATCGAACCTTCAACATTGCTCTTGCTACTAAAGCAATAAATATCAATAAAGAATGTTGTTGTTTATAAAGGCAGAGGCAGCAGACTAAGAAGTGGTGGCACCGCTTTCTCTGCAGCTATCAAATTAGTCACAAGTTATATTATTGCAGATGGCATCAGTGGCGCATCGACAGATTGTTTAAGCTCTTATAAAGTGTTTAGTGTTCTTTGTTATGTTGCTTGAGGCTAGTATAAGGCCATGTTTACAGCCATCTAGTCTCGTACTTGTCCCAATGCTAGCAGCTTTCGTATCTCAGCAATCGGTATAGGTCACTATGCCTAAGACAGTATGTTCGCTTTAGTTGCTATTGTTCTTGCAATCGGTGGCATAAGCCGCAGCGACACTCTTTTAGTTGGTTAAATTGAAATGTTGATAAGGATGCCATAAAAGCAATAGGTGCATAAGTAGAAAAGCCATTATCTTTTAATGAGGCACACATGGTATTCGACACTGTCTGACAATACTGGCGGGCTATCGCAATACAGACTGAGGATGAAGGCTCCAATGAGAGTCGTAACCAAAATATACTGTTTGTAAATAGATCGATGAATTGTTTTGTGTAGCAAAACTCAGAAAACTAGTGCATATATATATAGGACTAAATGATCAACGAAACCAATGAGCTTTGTTATTGTGCGAAAAGATTTATTGGCAGAAACAAACATTCATCATAGCGCAGTAATGTATTTTATGCACATAAAAGGCACAGCATCCTTAGATTAAACATATATCGATTTTTACTTCAATGACCCTTCCCGACAGCTTATTGATATCATATTGTGTGGGTAAAACTTTCCATCCCAAGGGCACATCTGGTTTTCACGTGTTTTGATGACATTTCACAGTTGTGTCAACTGGAAAGCTTACGTCTGGCCTTTATTGTCACGAATCCCTGGGCATTATATACAGGCCAAGGTGACCTTACCGGAGGAGATGATCCATCAGAATCTCCTTAATGGCAGGCCATGGAAGTATTCTGAATGCCGCGAAAACTATCAAATATGGATAGTGCTTAACAAATGCAGTCATAAATATGTCTATATTGTTCTTCCGTTATAACTCGTACGTCAGGAAACGCATCACAGAAATCAACATCAAGTAGAATAATTGTTCGAATTCCACCAGGCGGATCATCCTAGGAAGCGTATTGCCGTTAGCAAGTGTGCTCATGAAATTGATAATCATTCCTTTTTCTGAATATGATGCAACCAGCCGTATTAAACTTGAGTAAGAAAAACAAGCCATCGCAACATAGCAAATTGGGCACACGATAGATTTGGAAATAGCATTTTAAAGATAACCTCCAATAAAGCCACCACAAAAAGAATAATAAGGCATCATTATTAATCATGAACCAATGGTTTTTGTACAAATTGTAACTTATTTACAGAAAATATGGTGTGCGCCCCTCATACCACGGAGGTTAAAAGTGGCATGTTATGGGTCCATTGTGATTACACAATATATTGGAGCAATAGAGCAGGACACAAAATGTCATATTTTCTACTGGCGCCGAAAGGTTTTGTGACCTATTTGCATACCAATGAGACGTGGATTAGTGTGCATCATGGATGTATGCTTTGAGTGGTGGACAGTTTCTAATTCTGAATGACGAGTTGACTAAATTCTTCATTCAGTTACACATTACCTCATAGAAATAAAATACAAATACACCATTAAATTCATATCGGAATGGCTCACTATTTTTTTTATTTAGCGCATAAAATGCTAACATTGAGCATTGAATTAGGTTTTCATTTTTCAGAGGCGATCACAGAGAATTGATTACGCTGATGCAATATACATTCGGTCAGGCACGTGATTAACAAGATAACTGTGGCATAGCATTAAGAGACCAATATTTATAATGATACAGTATCTCACATCCACCGATAGGCGATAGGGTATACTATTTTTGAATTCATAGGAGAAGGCGGCGTAAGAAAGAAGAGGTTGAAGCGTAGGAAAGCTAACCATGCATTAAACACACACGGTACTTGTGTTCTGAACACACAGCTGTTTTCGACATGTGAATCGCGTTACAGGGCCCCACACCATGACACTATATATCTCTCTCCTGCATTTCGCCGGGGCACTAACATCTCATTGAGCATCACTTGTGCAGCATGCTGACAGACAACATCATTTAGTGGAATTATGCTAGCCTAACCGACATATTGACACCCGCTGGCAAATAGCAGGTTAAACAGATATTTTCCTCTGTTCACGATGATTATCACCCTTCAATTCATTTCAAACAAATTCGACCCATTCAGATGCAATTCAAGTTAAAGTTTTTGATTCGACCTTGATGCGCCCCAGTTCAAAACAGTGAAATTAACCCGGGTAGATCGAGCCCAAATGCAGGACAAAATATGTGACGGTATGTACATTTGTGCCACTTTACGTGTGCCGTCTGTATGATCAGTGTGTTATTTGGAATCACATTGATACGTACAAATAACACTACTTACATGCATATAAAACGTGTTCTCTGATAGCTACTGTTGCTGCTATCCGTAGAGCCTATTTTCTAAGCGAGTTTCGAAAATAAGTGTCATTAATAAGTATAATATTACACCATATCATTCTGTACTCCGTGTACCGGCGGTTAAGGAGTATCTGTATCTTATGGCATAAGTGGCATTCAATGGTACCAAGAAACAAGGACCATGCGCTGGCTGTTTGGGCTATTTAGTTAGAACAAAAAATTATTAATTCAAATAACAAAGGCGTCATTTTAAGGCATATACATAATGATTATCGCTAAGAGCAATGTCATTAGCTGTTGGGCTAGCATTTAGTCCCTACTGATGCTAGATGTAATCAGAGAGGAAGCTTGATATTTTCACATTCACCAACATACTTATGAGTTATAACTACGATGCTCTTGTTTGACTAAGAATGGTAGCTTGCACATTTGACCAAGTTAATATTTCGGCGCGATGTCATAGAACGGTGATACATATTAGACAGCCAGTCGCTCTTGCAAAATATCGTCGGCCTTTGTTAACGTTACATGTGTGCACAAATGATCTTAACTTGGCCAAATTAAGGACAACATCAGGGTCGATGCGGTGTTTCTGGGCCGTTGAATAGTCTGCTATAGACCAGGAGGCCTTAGAGCAAGCATGTAGTATTATAGCACTTAACCATGACCAAAACCCCTTGCTGCACACAGTTAACACAACGATAAATGAGGACTGATATCTCGTGCATGAACTGGCCGTTTGAAGCCTTATGTGTATAGATATTTGTCTTATTGAAGTTATAATTAAAATTAAAACCTTATATTTTGCTTTTTACCTGACGACTACTTTGAACGTTCACTTTCGCAAGAGTGCGTGGAAAATTATTCGGTCAATTGAGTGGAACAATGATTTGGCACATTTGTGATTGCAATAAAGCAACGCATTGATTGCTTTTTGCCATGGCGATGCACCCGTGCTCCACAGTTTGAAACACAATACAAAGTTAACTAGTAATTTTGTATGATTAAATCTGTCACCAAGTACATTAATCCTTGGCTTTATCTTACTGCTCGTATAGCAGGACGCTGCGCATTACACTGTGTACTGACGGTTAGTTAATGCATTATATTCTTGACCTGACTATTTGGCATGTGACGTCAGTGTACTAAAAATTGCTGCCATTCAACGTGAGGGCGATAAATATCAACGTTATTGTAGCTTTAATCTTCAGATGACGACTGTAGTAAACACAAGCTTGTGACAATCCATCTTGCGTTGTTTCAACCAATTGCATAAGTAGGAGAGCATCACCGTACATTAATGAGGTACAAATCAATATCATGGATGCAATTCACAGCATATGAGCTGATTGCCTTAAACATAGAGCATCAAGGAATACTTTGATATTCATGATTTGCTGGTCGGCATCTTTTGGTTCCAGCGCTGTCACCGCAGTTGAGAAGCATGCGCAACCGTACTGTCCCATGCTCATAGGTAACCCAAAGATTTTCGAGGTCAAAAGCATTAAGTTACATTACCGACCTCCAAAAAGTGACTCGACACTGGTGTTTATTATGTTTGCTGCACCTCAATCATATCCCTGGTGTAAGCAATATCATACGATTATATTATCACTACTCGCTCCAAGATGTGGCTATACTGTTACTCCATTAAATGTATATGTGTTCGTCAGAGTGCTGTAGAGGCGTATCATATCATTTTACCTGCAGAAAGCTGTTCATTGGCCCATGAGGGTTTTTAATATGGTTTACTGAGTTACAAATCAGATGATAGAGCCTAAAGTCCATACTGCAAGTTAATACGAGCGCTGCCACATTAACGATCATAGCACAGTTTAATCGAGCAATGGCTGCGCTAAGATCGAATATGCTACACATCGAATTAATATATTATCAGATTGAAGACCGTTGCCAAACCGAGCCATCAGACAGCCAACGGTATAACTCGACTGGACAACAAGTAAGGTGTGAAACAGAAATCATGGTATCATTGTTATACGATTGAGTTAACAGTAGGGAACATCTTTTGAACAGTGGCCACCCTCTGTATAAGAAAACATTAAATAACCAGAGAACAAGAGAAGTGTCTGGTCGAAGTGAGCATGTATATTATATGCATGTTCTGCACACATCGTGTAATTATTCCTATCAATTTACCTTGCAAAACATTTAATAAACCCCGTTTTGCAAATTAATGTTTAATTAACCAATCCCCCACCCCAAACCTTACCCGTTACATTGAAATATCCTCGTTTTTTATGCTTATGCTTTATGTTGACACATGAGCTATTACTTCCTGTGGCTTAAAACTTTGTTTAAAAAAAAAGTTCACAGGTAATGACAAGATTGTAATAAACATATCTGGTTATATCTACCAGGTCATTCTGAAGCGTTTTCAAACTGACGGTTAGATGTCACAAGGCATATACGATGCTTAGATCCAAATGAGTCCATATCACAGCAATGACCACTGAGGCGATGACACGAGTGCGCATGATACCATTTTGTAGTTTAAGATATATACCTCGTCATTCAAAATGCAATGTCTATGTCATATGGAGAGTACTTAAGGAGGAGATGCTGAAATGCTGAAACCATAATACTGTTTTTAATCTAGCTAATATGTTATTTCAAGTGTCGACAATGATATTTGAGATAACGCATTGACTCATTACGCTCCCATAATGGGTTACAGAGAATAAAAGCAAGATATATTCTTGATCTGTAATAGTTCTGTCTTTGTATGTTTTCATTGCTGTGATATTCGATGCAACCATCATGCTTCGAAAGATCCATCTGCGTCTCGAAAGCGTTTCCATGAGCACTGAGATGATAACTTCCGGCAGTAGCGTTGTAAAACTACTCCTCCAGTAATAAATTAAGTTAAGGCCGAGGTAATCGAACCTTGACTATCAATATTCCTCACTTGGTGATTAGACACGATCATGTCACTTTTTGGGCGTGATAGGAACTGCTTCTTACCTTGACTTTTAAAGATATTACAGCTGTTAGTGGCATAGGAATTGTTCGCCGGCTTTTGTAGTGACGATGTTGTATAATAACGGAACTCCGTCTCTTATAATACCACCTGCGCTCAAGGAGTTTTATCGTTTTATTATGACAACCAGTGAAATGGTCGACCAGTTTAGCATACTGGATGTCGTTGATGGTCCAGTAAATGTTCATCAGTAAGTGACGTTGCACAAACTTACGTTATTAAGAAATTTCGCAGTAAATTCTCAATGTTCTGGAACGATCATATGTCGTCATTCTGATTTGATCAGCTAAATCCTGTTAAATGATTTCATACAACTTAAGAAATCATGAAAATATCTGTGATATTTTCTACACATTTATGTTCAATTATTTCATACAACTTAAGAAGGCATATTTTGTATGCATTTATGGATTGTACACTAGTAAAAAATATGGTTTATTTCGTTCCTCTGGCAGATTCACCGTAAGTAATTGACCAGTCTGAAAGTTTCTGCCAGTGTTCCGCTTTTGCTAATGCATGTAGTGAGCGCGTTGATGGAACTTAATGAGTTTATGACATGCTGAGTGCAACTTAATGAATCCTCTGTCAAAACGACATCATATTAAGTGACTTATAATTCTGCGTGATGTGTCAAATTATTGTATCACGCAGTTGCCCGATTGATATCCATCGTAAGCTTGCGCAGGCGGACGTTCTATGTGGGTGGCAGTTGTAAAATGCTATAGCATAAGGTTTTGTTCAAGTATTCTAGTCGAGGCGCCCCCGCCAAAAACTCCCCATTATTCTGCGGCTTCAAAATGATAATATATGCATTTAAAAGGTAACAACGTCCCCTCATGTTATTTTTCGCGCTATCTGACGTCAATTTTATCTGAATAAGATATTATGATGTAAATTTGGTGTCGATTTTGACTTTTATAAAACCCGACAGAATCTCGTTTTTAAAGGTTGTGTATTGCACATGCATGTAGTATTATCGTTATCCGATAAACATGGGGTCAGCTTATACTATAGACTACTTGGGGTCACCGGTCACGAGTAGGATGACTGAAGCGCCCTCTGGCTACTTTAAGACACTCCCATCAGCCCATCGAAACAATGGCGGTTTCCTGTTTCATTGGTGCACATAATCATCATTTACTCTTCGCGACGGGAAAGACGAAAAACTTCGTCAATAGCTACTGTACCGTCGGCGTATCGAAATGATCTTGACCGGCCACTCTTAGTATCCTATAGTATACACTGACCCCAGATGTTATTGTGTGCGCATCGTTCTTACGTGATTACCGTGTTTTTTTATGTGACGCAGTCTAGGCATAAAATGTGAGCAGGACACCCAAATGCGTATGTGGTGTTACTTGCTTCGTCAATACCCCGATCACTCTTCATTATACTCATTTTCAAGCCTAAATAGTAGTTTGCTGTTCAGTGGTCATAACGTGTATACTGGATGTATCTGACAATTTATCAGATTAATATGCGACTCTCTCTGTCGAAGACCACGTCGATGATGTGAAAACTTGCACAACATAAAGTCCTGCTTGCAATTTGTTACAATTAGGATGCCTAGCACTGATACATCAAGCGAAGATTATCATACTGATACATGTTAGTCAACACAAGTAGGTGCTAGATACACCAGGGGTAAAACGTCATGTCAGCAACCTGATGATGTGCAGAACAGACATAAATGATGTGATGTTTTGACTTTGCCGAAGGGCTCACCGGTAATACCGGTACGTGGAAATAGGGTGTTAACAAAACTTGGTGTCAAATAAATCATGGTTGGGCTAATTGTGTGACCACATACGTCTAGATATAGCAAATCAAATGAAAATGCGTCCCCGTATCAATGGCATTAATGCAGATGTCAACCGGAATGTTCCTCATATATAGATTATCTTATGTTGTTTACGTAACGTATTTCATTATGATTTCTGTTATGCGCTGATGATCAGTGACATGGTAGTGTGATACTGTTAACTGAGCGGTATGCGTGCACAATACGACCGCCTAACTCACTCTGATGTGTTCGCTACGGGCAAATAAAATACACATATATATATATATATATATATATATATATATATATATATATATATATATATATATATATATATATATATATATATATATATATATATATATATATATATATATATATATATATATATATATATATATATATATATATATATATATATATATATATATATATACAGTAATAATTGAGGTAGCATTGAATAAATAGCATGAATAACAAAAAACCGGGAATGATCAACTAATGTGCCATTGTCACCATCTGCCGTCCAGTAAGTACATAGGCGACCAACGCGTTGGTTGGTGCACTTTACACAATGAGATGCCACCTATTCGAAACTGCTGTGGCACAAATACAGCCTACGAGGTGCTAACATTGACATGGGCAGGCTTAGAGGCGGATACACTTGTTATACTGTAAACATTAGCTTCCAAGCAAACAAATTCTCTTGACCACGTGTATTATGATTAGAGGAAATGTACCAGTATTCCATTACTAATTCATACTAATATATATCATTTGCAGCAATTGATGCTATGCTTTACAGGTTTTACCAGCTCAATTTATTCAATATGGCAATATATAGAAAGCAATTATGACCACGAATCTTTCCAATAAAGCTAATTCAGCAGATTGGCAATTTTAGCAATATCCCTTTGCAACAAGTGATTGCCACACACACACACACACACACACACACACACACACACACACACACACACACACACACACACACACACACACACACACACACACACACACACACACACACACACACACACACACACACACACGCACACACATACGCACACACACACAAACGCACATACACAGACATATATATATATATATATATATCTACATATATATAAAAATATATTTATATATACCTATATTTATATATACAAACATCGATATATATTAGATATAAGTGCATATATATATATATATATATATATATATATATATATATATATATAAATATCGATATATATATTAGATATAAGTGCAATCGGTAGATATATATATATATATATATCAATATGTAGATATATATATATATATATATATATGTATATATATATATATATATATATATATATAGTAACTACAGATAAATATGTATATATATATATATGTATATATATATATAGATATAGATAGATATATATATAATATATATATATATATATATATATATATATATATATATCTCTCTACTATATATATATATATATATATATATATATATATATATATATATATCTCTCTCTCTCTCTATATATATCTCTCTCTCTCTATATATATATATATATCTATATATATATATATATATATATATCTATACGTATTTATAGACAGTTTCAGTGCCGAAATAAAACAATCAATATTACGCGCGATAATGACTCTTGCGCTTTAAGTTACTTCGAGGGCTTTAACACGAAGACTGTGGAGTGTTGCGCTAAACATCATACAGGTAAATGAGGCAGCGATTTATATTTTTGACAATTGCATTAAATTTATTGAACGACCTTAGAGTTTCCATCGCAATCAACGAACCTTACATTCCAGGTGGACAATAATGACACCGTATTTTCAATTAACATTTAATCACTTTTTCTTTCCATTGCTTTTGGATCGCATAATTGCTTTAGTTAGAAATATGTAATTTGGATCCTTGAACAAGCAATACCGGCGAACGATTTCAGATTTTGCATGCCCTTACGTCTACACAAAGCAACACCAGTTTCAATAGGCAATACCACTGCTAAGATGTGCAATATTTTGCGGCTTTAATTGTATACTTTTTGCTTGTCCCAATGAACATCGAATTGCTTAGACAGATTAAATTACACGTTGTTTTGTACTAGTAGCATTTATAATTCCATTAGGCATCGACCAAAAGCCCATCTCCACCTGCACTTGCAAACTGATGTCTCTCAACCAATGAGGGTGCATATGATCCTATTCACTATTCTCAGCATTTGTTGGAAAGTTCATTAAAAATATAAGACAAAGGATGCGTACAAGGGTTATCACATACGCTGCTAAATCAGAGAGACGCATTCTTCCCTGAGAAACTACTCATATTGCCATTGTCATTCGGAAACGTCATCATTAAACCAAAAAATATCAGTCGGTATAACACCCTTTTTATTGTTGCTCTTTTTTTTATCAAGAGCGATTGACTACAAGCATAAATTGCTCCATTGAAGCTTAGGCATTTTGTTTAAACCATCACAGCGTGTGAAAATAAACATGGTGCTTAATGTTGACATCGATCAGGAATTGAAATAATTGCCAGCCCCGCTGAAAATGCTGTGCGCTATTGAATATAATTTATGCTACTGCTAATATCATTGTGCCAATCGCGCTGCGTAACGTCTGAGTTGATAAATGCCGCTGCATGTGCGATTCAATGGACGTGAAATTGCATAGGACCCCCAAAATGTAGTCCAAATTCGTGTAATGAAAGACAAACTCCAAGAATTCAATTTAGTGGTTTGAAAATAGCTAAACTAGTTATAATTCTATTTGGCTTCTAATATTTGGGTTTGAACATAAAAGTGATGTGGTAGTCAATGCATTCTCATGGGTTGGTACTTCTCATTGTGTCTTGAGCAGTATGCATATTAACTCTCGCCATTTATTAATCAAGACACATCAATTGGCTAATAACGTTTGTAAAGTATATCAGTCTCTACCTCGAGATTAATTGATGTGAAAGTGATAAGGTAGTAAGTAACAAAAATCACATAACAGATCAACAACCAAGCTAGTGCGCAGGTTCCTGTGCATTGGTGGTTTTTCACGGAAAATCAAGTCCACTTTACCATCAAATAACTTTCGTGGCTATAAATATGTAACCACTAAACGGTCAACTTAATTACACTGGTCCAGGATTGGTAACTAAGTGTTGATTCGTCAATACATGATTCTGCTATGCTTTTGGGTATAGTAATAAACAATCAAACTCCGCCTATCCCAGCTCAAAGCTACTACACAAGTCATAATCGATGAGAGGCCAGTTAAGTGCGACAGCTTACTTGCGCAGCAAATCAATATGAAGTATAAACCGATCATGTATCTGGTCCTATGTTGCTGTGACTGGATGACTGTGTGCCTGTATTAAATGACAAGAGACCACCTACTTCATAAAATAATTACCAAAGAGATTGCAATCTTGTGGGAGTATTACTAGATACACAACAAGCTTGTCTCTTATTATTCTATCAGTCACTCCATATATCAATTTACCTTGTCAGAAGCAAATTAACGTCGTGTGCTACTGGGCATTGTAACGTTCCACAAAAAAAATCAATGAGAGACGCAACACGCTTTTTCATGTTTACCATATCTCTACAATCACGACACTCATGTATATTCATTGCGTAATTATTACCCAAATATTACAATGCGCAGTTGTATAATTGCAAGGTCATAATTTCGGAATAAAAACAATGTTTTTCTATAACCATTTGTAATAGAGCCAATGTTATACCGATTATCATTAATTTTTTTCTCTTATCATCTGGTTCATCGTAGCATTATTATCAAAAAAAGGTATGCCGTCTGTGGAAGGAAGCTGCGTCATAAAATAAAGTGATGACGTTTTTGTCAAACGTTTAATGTCAAATGTGAGAATTGGAATTCGTATAAGATCATTTGTAGTTGCAGCACTCAACAGCGATATAATCCGCTATACATTAAGTGACATTTATGAGTTACTAAAATCCGGACGAACATGAGAGCTGTTTTTTTTTAACATTCGATATTGAATTAGAAGAGCTGGTTTTTAGCATTCCATAACACTCACGGTATTGCTGTAAGTACATTGGCGGCTGATACAACGCCAATCTTCATCCAAATGATAGTCGAACTTTAGTGATATAGTAAACGTATCACTTCTGCTGAATGGCATATGAGCAATATCATGATACATGATGTAGGTATTGAACACTCAAAAGATGGGTACATTATGCCGACATGGCTACTTGTGCACTGATCATAAACATTTGGACATAACACCAATGTGGTGGCTGTTATGCATAACATACAACAGCGGTTAGATTCCACCTCTCCGAAAAGAACAACCCCGTCTCGACCTTATACATACCAATACACCTGTTTTATTAAATCATACATACTGATTGAGCAAAGGGCCTATTACCGTCGAAAATAAGGTGGTGTATATCAAAGCGCTTTTGTGATATCGAGTTATGTATAATTTTTAAAATTGTGTTAACCAAATTATAAATTAGGACAGAGTTGCATCATACTTATTCCCTGTGTTTTTGCAAGGGCAGAAGTGAAGAACATAGTCCTCCATCAATAATAACTATCCTACTGAGCTTAAAGCAACACTCACGATATTACTCGCCGGCCTTATTTCGAATTTAAACATAGTTTATGGTGCTAATAAGACTTGCGCTGCTAGGCCAAATGAAGCACATAAAAGACTATGTAGCAAGCTGCTCTTAGTCACTGTAACCCGCACCATACAGCAATCTGATATATGAATGATCAGAGGTTATTGTAATTGTACAGCATAGATAAAGATTGAACTTTGGTTGTATTCTATGTATGTGATTGTATATATTACTACAATGGTAGCCTTCGGTAATGTGTCGCATCTATTTTAGCTGCAGAAAGATAAATATTCAATGTGTATGGTAAAGCTACGATGCACCAACTGGCCATCCGTCAGGTTCACATAAAAAGACATGTACATTACGTACTAATTCCCGATGCGAACTATTTCTATTAGTTTTGTCTTTGTGTTGATGAGCTCATTATCAAACGTTGAGGGTACCACGTTATAAATCGGTATCAAAATATGCACAATGGCAAGAAGCGTTGGCATGAGAAACATTGCACGATGTCATGTCATAAGAGGCATTGCTTGTCTAAGTACATGGCAACTACCCTTTGTGACGTTGGTGCATTGTACATTTGTGCACTGCTCATAAACCCATATGTCGGGTTATATCTGTCATAAAAATCGCAGTTCGTGTAGCCAGGACCACGCCGCATACCATCACAGAATGGTGCAAAATTAAGAAACGTCACAGCTGTGTGTTACGTACGTATTCAAATTACCCCTGCTGTAAAATGTTCGCAATATCAATGACATGCTAAATAAGTTTATTGCGCCATCTGGTTTGCAACGACATGGTAAGCACATATTTGTGTGCAATAGACCGGGTGCATTTGTATATATACGTATGCATGACACTCATGCAATGGTTTCAATGACGTCGGCGGATTGTGCGTTAAAACTGGTTATGTTTGTTTTTGCATTGCGAAGAATGTCTGCCTATTATAATCACTATGTTTTGCAGAATGTTAGTCTATGTGATCATGGCCCTATGATGCTTGGTTGTTCTTTTGAGATCAACCATTTGGGTGGGCTTCCAACATCTTCGAACTGATGTTCGCTAATGTGCATACAGAAATAATTTTTTGATTCCTTCCATGGGTTTGAGAAAGTAACACTTCGTTCATGCATTTCTGTTCTGTTGCAATATAATTATCATCGTAATGACAAATGTTGTCTACGAATGAATGATATGAGATGCTTTTGCAGCTCATTAACCTGGTTTACAATGTTGCTACGGAAAAAGTGGAAGGTGTGCACATTGTTAGTTGGCTGATTTAATAACTATACATTCTTTGCACGGCCTTAGTACAAGCAAAACAAAGGGAATACATGAAGTGAACGTGTCTAATAGCCGCTAATAGCAACAGGTTTTTAACCAATGTAAATTTATAGTAAAACAATTGTTAAACGGTCTTAATATTTTTCGTAGCCCTACTAGCAGCACGAATGGTAAGCTACAACGGAATTAGCTGAACCTCTTTATAAGAAGGAAAGAATAACTATCATAACGCAGTCTTTATTTAACGAATGACAAATGACATGAAATTAAGTTATGTCTACCTTATTAATGTTACATTGGAAACAGGCAATGATTGCTTCCGTAGACATTTTATCGGTTGTCGATAAGCACCGGAGTTCCGACCTCCGCATTAAAGTCAAATAAAACAGCAACTAATTTTGTGGGAAATGAAGGTAATAGCATGGCTCGTCGTACCTTGGCTATGTCCGGTACTACAGACGATCTTGTCATCATGGTGCAGTGAGGGATGTGCCAAGCGCTCAGTTTGTCTTTGCTTCCAATAATATTACCGGCATATATTGCCTAAAAGGATATTATTTTTCTACAAAACAGAGCAGCTGAATTATAAGGCAATGGCGCGGCATAAATTCTCAGTTCATTTTAAAAATATTTATGCTTTCACAGTTGTGGCGATTCAATAGATTCTGTATGAACTTGAACAATCGTATCCCATTAGTTCCCGATGTCTTAATCTCCGAAATCAACGCTACAGAAATATAGCTTAGTTATGAAGTAACAACATTTATTTATAGACAACATCAAAGAGGCACGAAATATTCATCACCTTATCAATCCATCAATAATATGCTCATACTTCTACACAGCGTTCAGCTAGTACGACTCGGTGAACAGCAGGTCAGATATAGTTAAACATTTTCTGGAATCCAAACATAAGGTATTAACATTCCAGCAAATTACATAATCAGACGTTACACTAGTTTTGCAAAATTAACGGCAATTCTGCGAACATTTTAAGTAGTCAATGTGTACTCATTTAAAAAAAGTATTTCAGCAATGACCAAATGAAGTGATGATAATAAATTAAACAACCATTCGTATGCAAGAGATTATGTGCATCCCTACAACAAGCAGATTAACTTAATCAGCACTAATCAATTGCTGGCAAATTGGAAAGGCACCACCAGTACTTAGCAAATGCTGCGTCATGGGAGTCATAGAACGAAATTAACTGTACACAATTCAAGGTGGGTCATTAAATGCGATATAAAGAAGCCACCGATCGGGGCATTATGATACAAATAGATACATATTTGACCTCATAATGCTGTGTCTTGAGCAACGTTACGGTTTGTAGGTTATATGCCAAAAAGAGGTTGTTACGCTTTAATGTTCCTCCAAGATGCGCGATCCCAGTCTTAGTAACACAAATAACATCGCTCGACGTAGAGTATCGGATCTGTCTAGTCAGTAGATTAATGGTTTTGTGATCATTATGTTAGTAGATAAGAGGCGGGTGTCACTCTCATTACAAAACTCTTGAATGTAAATCAATCTTGACAGAAATTTTTTGATGCTACGTGGTACTGTGCATTCCACTCAGCACCAGTACATTGAGGTCGTTATACACATACAATAAGCCCAACTAAAAGCGGTTAGCAGAGTCCAGTTGCACCTCTCATTTGAACGCTGGTATGTTTGACTCGATTACCATGACTGTATTGGAGCCCGTTTTAATCATTAATAAGGAAGCAGTGTACAGTCAGTTATTGTGTGCTGTGTTGCGACGTGCGTCTCGTTAACGGAATGTATATAATACAGTATATAATATTGATTGATTGCTCGACAGCTCATTGATATAACTGACGGCTACAACCTGCAGATATTTCGTATTAGGACTCTCATTGCGTAGGTCTTATCTGATGTGCAGCCGTAATCTTGCGTTCAGCTTGTCCCACATATTAGTATTGACAAGTTTAGCCATTAACATGTAAGAATGCCGTACATCGTGTTATCGATGCCTACTCCTGGGTGTTGCTGCTGTAACTAACATGACATTTCTCTCTCCCACAAAGCAGTGTCAGAAGAACACCGTTTTGAGCAGCACAAAATAACTCTAGGTGTCTGTGCCACATGTTCCATTTTAATTAACAAGTCTCTGGGTTGACAGTTTTGCTTGAGTTGAGATGACATTTTGCGCTTATTCTACCATAAACAGGGCTTGCACATCTATAAACCGCCCTATTTTGTGATTAAGAACATTATCGGGAACCCTTTCTTCAACAAAACATCCAACAAATGCTTTTGATTTGAGTGCCATTGCTTTAGAGAAGCTTTCTACGTTTGTTACATTACTTTTGCGCATCTCCTTTTAAGAGAATGTTTATAACGACTGACGGAATAGAATTATGTATTGGCTTCATATGTTAGTAGGTTCATACCTTCCCGTGGGCTGGCTTCTTTACTTCCCACAAAAAAATCCAATGCAGCCAATATATGTGAATATATCATTTGCTTGCAAAAGTCAATAGAAAAAAAAACTACATTAGCATGTCTGCCTTTAGATTATTGTGTTTCAGGTGTAGTTCTAGAATGGGGAATATAAGTTGATCATTATGAAAGAGTAAATATTACTTATTTGTTATTCTTATGAACAAACAATGGCTATTTGTTAAGCTTGGTTATGTTACAAAGATGCCATTCGGAGGGGATACATTTACTGTTAACGTCAGTTCAGTCAGTCATGCTAACCTAATGCATAACAAAAGCTGTGTCAGTCTACTAGTAAGTGTTTTTACCATGTACATGCGAATGCCACGTGCGCCTCGTCAATGATCATAACTGTTCAATTGAGAGCACTTATAGCCTCTGGTATGAACCAGTTGCATTTGGTCAACAATGACAGGTAACCATAACGACGGCCGTAATTACCTCCAATGTAACCTAATGAAAATAACACATTGGCATAGAATGATAAATCTGTGAAACACGATTATTTATTGCGCCGTATGGTCCAGTTATTTCTTTTTCAAACGCCATGCTCCAATTCAATATCTCGAGCATTGCTGAAACTCTTCATATGTAAAATCGTTTGTCAAGAGAAAGCTCATATATTCAAAGCATTTTGTTCATTCCGGTTCAAAAAACAAATACGTTTGCTGGTATGGCTGAGGGGTTTGTCCCGTTTGACTAATATTTGAAGCAGCCATTCATTTAACGTACAATAACATATTTTAATTACTGCTTTCATGATTAAAATCAACTCTTGTTGCTTCATATCTTTTGCATATCTGTTGTCATTATTATGACGCTGTCGAGACACCGATTATTTCACGTTGGTCTTCTGTGATCCTCGTCTAACACGGCTGTTGGTTAAGAGTCGGATCAAGAATTATCGGCGGGAAGTGCCGATGCAAGCCAAAAGCCGGTCTTGATGTTAACTATGCTATGGTGTGGTGCTCTGAAAACCTACTTACAATGTCTCTAGATATGCGTAAAGTCTTTGGAACTTTCATTCAGGATATTGTGATCAATGTGCTTAACATTCTTGGAAGCAATGTGAAAGCTGTTAGTAATATTATAATTCCAAATCGTGATTAGTTAATGCCTTAGATTTTGCCTTTGCATCGAAATCATTATTACTTAGAATATAACCATATGATGTATCAGGCTGTTCATACAACTGTTTTGTCTAAATATTTGTTGGCATCAACGAATAACTTAATGAAATGCATCACGGGCGAACGACCTTTCACAATAGCTTGTTTTTAATGCTGGCAAAAGCATTGTGTCAATAAGTATTTCATAAATGGGGCAAGTGACAATATTCATTGTCCACAGCAACAAATGTTCTGTTAGATTCATTTAAAAGGGAGCAATATATTGAATACAATCTGTTTGTTATTTGAATCTGAATTATGAGCTGAAATGAACCAATTACCACATCGTGCCTATACCATCATATTTGCAGGATTGTCACGTATACTACGGTGAATCGCAAGCCATGGTTGTTGTACAATGCAGCGAAAAGAATCATCGGCTTTAGCATTGCTTTTAACAGCAACGTTGGAACGCATTTCTACAAAAGTGCAGAACACAGGTCTGCAAATCCCCGTTGCTCGGTACGAAATATTATTGAGCAGTTGGGGTATCAGGCGAGTGTTATTTGCGATTGGAATCATGAAGGCAATTCATGTCATATGGGCTTGGTGTCTCAAAGGTCCTGCTATGAAATATACATTTTCCAAGGTTACTGGATGGGTAATCGATGAGGCTGAATGGATGATATCGCAATAAACAGCACCGACAAAACACCTCGATCATGTCAAATTGTCTACAGTTCACAGACGTAGAACATCTACTCAATCCACAAAGCAGCACGCTTATGAAAAGCGATGGTAAAACGTGAAATTAACATTTACAAAGTGTAGCGGGAACTATGATTGTTCACAATGCACCATGAACTATGCATGACATCAGGTGGCTCCAAATACTTCGGACATCAGATTATTATTATGCATAACCAATAAAGCGTCTCACGAGGTGGTGTCTCTATTATCCTGTGAAATCAATAAGTAAACGTGCTACAGACTGGTCTCGAAAATTTGTATTTTGTGGAAAAGTGAACGATTATGCCATGAATTAATTTAACTACATTGGTAAAATATTTGCAAACAAGTGGTTTATGCGTCAATAAGTGAATGTGCAAAGCTTTATGATTATAATACCGAAAACATTATGCACCCTCTCCTCCATACAGCTCAAGGCTACTCAAAGATGTATGCATCCCCTGGTCATTACCTTCAATACAGCTTGGATCATGTTTTCTCGATGTAAAACATAAACAGGTCTGACACGCAGGATGTCTTTGCACAAGGCATGATTCGATGGGACCCAAACAAGTGAGACACCTTACTCGCGCAGCATAACATTATGAAGCAGATATAGATAGAAGGTCTGGTCCTGTGATTATTTGGCTGAGCGAATAGCCACGGGACCACCGCCTACATAGAATAATTACAAAGGAGATTGAAATCACGTGGGAATATTACATACCCTAGAGGCGTGTCCCTCCTCATTCCATGAATGGCCACATAAATCAATTAACCTTGGCAGAACCCAATCTATGTTGAAATGTACTGGGCATATCAAAAGAGAGCTAAGAAGGTTCACTCGCGCCTCCGCCGTAAATACGACACCCGTAGTCATCACGCTGCTTTGATATAACGTCTCTTAATAACGCAGAGTTGTCTGAACGATTGAAGGGCATGATCGCTTCCGCCAACCAGAAGATTCAAGAAGCAGAAGCAACACAATATTTCCATTGTACTTTAGCCAGTGTGAATAATTGATAACCATCACCAGCGTAAACCTGGGATTTGATGTTGATTATAGGTGGGTACGATCTGTAAATACAGGATACATGCAACATTATAGAAGTGGTGTATTGGAGTAAAGTGATGTTTTAGCATTAGTAAAAGTTTCTACTTCGAGAGGAAATAACGGCTCGGACGGATGTGGATGGTCATCTGTTGCATACGCAGGGCTGCAAACTTTCATCGTCCAATATAATATCCCTGAGCCACAGAGCGTTTGCTATGATTTAAATCAAGGACGCACTATACTGCATATGAGCTAATAGTCCCCCATACACAGCCCAAATGAAGACCTTCGATATTCGATAGCTCTATCGTTGCTACACTCTGATGCTCTGTATCGAATTAGCGGTCTTACTTAAGCAACTTATCAGCAGTGTCCCGAGATACACTGGTAATCTCATGATATATTGATCCTGGATTACCCAAAAGGGGTGATCAGTGCGAGTAACGCTAGCACGAATTAGATTAGTCGACGGAGATATCAGACCAGTAAGTCAATGCCATTTTACCGACCTGCATAATGCAGCATAGGGAAGTATTGCATTGCGAGGTACCACTGATGCTCACTTTATATTAACGATATAAAAATATTTCCATGCATGGTTAAGAGAAAGAGCGGTCGAGGGAGCATAAACGTTCAACGGTTTGTCCAAAAAGCAATAACACAGAATATGTTCAATCAAATAAGGCCTTATTATATGGAAGTTACATTCAAATGATCTAAGGGTAGGGTCACAAATAGTTGCCCAAATATCCTGAAGAGCATTTACATCACTGGTCATCTACCACATACGACATGGTCTCGGAGACAGAGTTAGTGCAATGCACCTAACAACATGCAGCGGAATTGCGTGGTTTCATTTGAATGGGATTGATCACCGCCTTCAAACATGTTAATAAGCAAAACCTTGATTGAAAAATATCATGTCACATGTAAGCCTACCTTCATTTTGGTAAAGCTCCGTATAAAATACCTAGGTAGAAGCACAATCTTTTCTACCTGGATACAGATAGTCCGTTTGTTGATATATAGATACACAGATAAACGCAGACAGACGTTACATGCCAATTTATGTTTAACACAATACCGACATTGGGATATTATTAGGCATTAAATATATCCGTTCTGCACAACTGCCGGTTGTAAACATTAACGTTTGTGCATAACAGCCATTTTTTGGGGTATTGGAATATCACTTTTCTTTAATACACACATGTTGCCATTTACGGTCAAATCATATGGCCCACAGCGAACATAAGAAGGTAGGCAATTACCCAAGGTATTCTGTAGCACTATTCTGTTTATACTGATAAGCGGCTATTCTCAAGCAGTCAATAAGTTCAAGATCCAACTTTTATCTAAGCGGTGCTTTATTTGCCTTTATTCTGATAGCTGCAATATCAACCTACTTTATTTATACTCTGGAAGGAGTTTACAGCCCGTTATTGTATATTGTTGCCTAGCAGCGTCAAATGCTGCATGCACGGTATAAAGGATAAACACTATTGCATCTTCGCACCAATAGCCTTTCAGTCACTTTTGTGGTTTCTAGTTTACACCATTCGATATATGGTCTGATATTGTATCACCATAAAGTACGCCATTGGATCTTATCTAATCTTGTGAAGTTGATATTCAGGAATGGAAGATTGTCTCAAGAAACAAGATGCCCTATTGTGCAAAATGGTTGTGTTTATTCTTTCCAATAATGCCTTTCTCCAATAATTGGTGTCAAAGGAAACGAAAGATATACAGTACAATCCAAATGATATACTTAAAAGCGGTATTAGGCGCATTCAAAATATAAATATAGTTGCATCAAGTCATTACTTAAAGGGAATTCTTTAACGGCCGATCTTACTGTGAATGTTAGGAGTGCTAAGTATTGTCGTTGCGTGTAATTGCAGCTCAGACAATAGACATGAAGTGCTTAAGAGCTACAAATACTCCGCGTAGTATACTGTACCCTTCAATCTGAGGGTTAATATAACACAAGTTGTTTTTGTATAAACCTTACTACAAACATCCTCATGAGGTAAATGAAGCAAATACATATATAGGTCAATAATCCACAACCTTTTGATAAGTTCGATTTAATGTTTGTTTAATAACGATTGACCGATGGTCTATACACGATAATCCATTTGAAAACGATTTGTTACCAGCACGAAACTATACCTTGGATTACAAAAATCTTTTGTTGCATGTAGTTGGGTGCCTTGATTGATCTTTAGAAGAAAAGCTATCTTTTCTTGCAAATGTATTCATCGTAATATTAGTTATGGGGTGCTGACATCAGGCAACGATAGCTTCCATAGACAGTTAATCATTTTCAGTGGTCACCGGGATGGTTACCTCCGACATATGAAACCAAACCAACATTCGTAGGAAATGAACGTTGTAAAATAGGCAATCTCGTTTTTGCTACTTCCGGTACTTAAGACGATTTTGCTGCAACGTGGGATATGCTTCGCTCTATGCCTATGCATTTACATACGCTGCTTAATAAATACTAACATAGGAGGTAACCGATAAAACCGGTCTTGGCGTGTACAAGACACAGGTACACGGAAGAAGTAATGAAAAATGATATTTATATTTGATTCTAAGTGGCTAAAGAAATGTGCGCATTTATATCTCATACTGCTGTGCTAAACTCACCATCGCCATTTGACAATAAAAATGACTGTATTTTTGTGCAGACATTTTCCATTTCAATTGGTGACAAGAAACTATAAAACGCTAGTGTTACGTTTGTGGCATCGCAAAGTTCCGACTTATGGGTTTAAATTAATGATATCATGAGTGCATCAAAATAATTAATCTAAAGATTTCTTGATATAAATGAATAATAAGGCGATCTTGCAAACTATTGTAGGACGTCTGTCGCAACGCTATCTTGTCCACGCCGCTAACTTGTCCAAAGCAGAGTACATCATCTCCGTGATACACCGTTCGTGTAAATGCTGGAAAAATGCTAAGATCGTATCTATGCTGTCCTTGCAAAAACATCCCAACATCAATGAATATCTGTTATTGTATCTCGCCGCTAACTTGTCCAACTTGACTGAGCCTATATCTGGCTCACTAGGCATCAACAAACCATCAGGCTCATCTTTCAGACTCATTTCCAGTATGTCTCTGCCTCATTGATGTCCTACAATCACTACATGAAGCCTACGCGATCTCACCAACTTGGACAAGATAGCGTTAAGTGAAGATTCCGCTGCCGCTAACTTGTCCAACTTGACTGAGCCTATATCTGGCTCACTAGGCTTCAACAAACCATCAGGCTCATCTTTCAGACTCATTTCCAGTATGTCTCTGCATCATTGATGTCCTACAATCACTACATGAAGCCTACGCGATCTCACCAACTTGGACAAGATAGCGTTAAATGAAGATTCCGCTGCCGCTAACTTGTCCAACTTGACTGAGCCTATATCTGGCTCACTAGGCTTCAACAAACCATCAGGCTCATCTTTCAGACTCATTTCCAGTATGTCTCTGCCTCATTGATGTCCTACAATCACTACATGAAGCCTACGCGATCTCACCAACTTGGACAAGATAGCGTTAAGTGAAGATTCCGCTGCCGCTAACTTGTCCAACTTGACTGAGCCTATATCTGGCTCACTAGGCTTCAACAAACCATCAGGCTCATCTTTCAGACTCATTTCCAGTATGTCTCTGCCTCATTGATGTCCTACAATCACTACATGAAGCCTACGCGATCTCACCAACTTGGACAAGATAGCGTTAAGTGAAGATTCCGCTGCCGCTAACTTGTCCAACTTGACTGAGCCTATATCTGGCTCACTAGGCTTCAACAAACCATCAGGCTCATCTTTCAGACTCATTTCCAGTATGTCTCTGCCTCATTGATGTCCTACAATCACTACATGAAGCCTACGCGATCTCACCAACTTGGACAAGATAGCGTTAAGTGAAGATTCCGCTGCCGCTAACTTGTCCAACTTGACTGAGCCTATATCTGGCTCACTAGGCTTCAACAAACCATCAGGCTCATCTTTCAGACTCATTTCCAGTATTCTCTGCCTCATTGATGTCCTACAATCACTACATGAAGCCTACGCGATCTCACCAACTTTAAGTGAAGATTCCGCTGCCGCTAGCTTGTCCAGCTTGACTGAGCCTATATCTGCCTCACTAGGCTTCAACCATCAGGCTCATCTTTCAGACTCTCATCTTTCAGACTCATTTCAGCATGTCCTATGCGATCTCTGCAAGATCATTGATGTCCTACAATCACTACAAACCATCAAGCAGACTCATTTCCAGTATGTCTCTGATCTCACAATCACTACATGTGTCTTGGACAACTTGACAAGATAGCGTTAAGTGAAGATTCCGCTGCTGCTAACTGAGCCTATATCTGGCTCACTAGCTTCAACACTGAGCCTATATCTGGCTCACTAGGCTTCAACAAACCATCAGGCCCATCTTTCAGACTCATTTCCAGTATGTCTCTGTCTCATTGATGTCCTACAATCACTACATGAAGCCTACGCGATCTCACCAACTTGGACAAGATAGCGTTAAATGAAGATTCCGCTGCCGCTAACTTGTCCAACTTGACTGAGACTATATCTGGCTCACTAGGCTGTCAAGGGTTCGTTTACAAAATATAAAATTGCTCAGATTATTTGATACAGTGACTTTGATCAAAAACAACGGGAAATCGGGATGATATAATATTCCACACTGTGACATCTAACCGTAAGACAACTGATAACTTTGTATGCAACACACTTTCTGTTGCAGCACCGAGACGATTAGCCCCTTCGTACATAATGTCCTTGGTGCACATTAGTGAGGCAATGACTGCCTCTTTCAAGACCACTTAGTAGTTGCCGACGAATACCCTACTCACAGAATGATCGTGTTATTCTCAACATAGAAGCAGCTCAAAACCTACCCCTGATGTTCCTCAACAGCTCGCTGTAGGGATCGGCTCATCGTAAGTCCGAGAGAGGATATATTGATGTAACCGACCTTGAAAGCAGCAACATTTCTATACTTATCTAGATACTTTCTCGACACGATAAATGATAAGCGATGCTAAAATATTCATTAAGAATCAAAATCAGGGAAGAGAGAATCCCACCTTTGTTTTCGCGTCCACTAATCTATCAGATAGGGACGAGAAATCCTAAGACAATAAGAATGGTTTAATGTCTTACATCGAAGTAATGCAAGGTAATATACATATCAATAGAATCTCAGAGTTGATTTGCAGTCTTATGTAAACTCCAAAAGGTTATTGATTAGCAACTCTTTTGAAAAGAACACCATCGAATTAACCTTCATAGTCCTTGGATAGTCGTTCAGGAATTATAGGTGCCTCGATCCGTACGAAATTAGCAATGCAACAACAAATTATCCATGCTAACACATGCTGATCGCAAAAAGTGGAATATTTATTTATTAGACGATGTTGTACTACATGCTTGACAGGTCACTGCAATTACAATTTTAAATATTCCAAAATACGAGATGATGTTTACTATTCTACAATCATTTAAATTCAGTTTAATGTAAAACCAGAGTGTTTCGCGTTCTCCGTTGTACTGCTGGGTGCCATAATTCCCGTGTGTAGCTGATCTTAAACAGGACATTACAGCGAATGAAAATGGGGTATTTTCGTTAAAAGAAAGGTCTGAAGTTTAAACAGTGAGTGTGAGTAACACAACGATTTCATTAGAGGTCTTGTTGTTATCATACAATGCACCCTGAATAAGGTGATGGTAGACCAAACACAATCAACATATAAGGAAAACAGCTAGGTGCCGACCACGTGCCGTCCAGTAATATTTTACACCAGTATCCATTTTCATGATTTCAGAATGGGCCGCCACCATATCCCAGCCTTATTTCATTTGATGAAACATATTTAGTGTAGTAACATAAAACACATTTAAATTTGGGAACATTATAAAAACAGACACACATTAACGTGGTAGATATCCAGCTTGCTAGTGGGGGGGGGGCAGTGGGGATCAACTTGGGTAGGACAGCGTGGTAAGGTAAGGTGGACATGAGCCTGTTGGCATCAGGGAACGTGAGGGTAAGGCCAGAAACCCCATGAACCACTTGCAAACGGGTTTTCTTTACGGTCGGGGAGTTGCTGTCGTGTTGGCGCAACCCAAGACGACTCATGCCCTAAGGAAATAGGTAGATGTAGGGGAAAAGAGGTCGAGGGACGGTAACTGAGTTGCAGGATAGGTAGGGTCAGTTAGCGTGAGGAGTCCAGAGTAAGGGGGCTATCTTCTCCTTATGGTGTTCATCTTTTTGCCTCAAGCAAGTGGCATCAAGGGCCCGAGGGGGATAGCTTACCGGAAGGACTTCCATGCACTAAACCACAAAAATCGCCCCTATTCAGGTTTGGAAGCCAGTTAATGTTTCCCTGCAGGTGCATCCAAGTCAGCCCTTCGGACTATGAAGAAAAGCACACCAGAGTGAATGAGTGGGTGAGTATGGGGTAAAACTACCAATGGAGCCAGCTGGCGAAGGTCCCTAAGCTGCAGCAGCAGTATGAACTGGAGATCAGGAACAGGTTCCAAATACTACAGGAGGCCAAGGACATCTCTGTAGATTACAAGCGCTTCGCCGAGGTCAACCAAACAGCTGCGGAGGCATGTCTGGCACAAGTCCCAAGGGTACGACGGAAGGAGCGGTGTTTGTACCCTAGGGTCGTGAGGGCAAGGGAGGAGATGAGGACCTCGTACAAGAGTTACCTGGCAAAGTTTATGCAGAAATACATCAGCAGGAACTGACCCAGAAGATCAAAGGCGCAGAGGAGGCACATACAAACCGAAAGCACGGACAAAGCTGGAGAAAACCAGCCCTATCGTCCAAGATCAATGGGCAGAATGATAGGGAGAGAGTGGTTGTGTGGCAATCACACTTTGAGAAGCTGCTTGGCAGTCCACCAGAGGTAGGCAATGAAGATGAGCCCATCTCCCAGGTCTTCCAAGAACTCCCCAAACCAGACGGTCCAATCTCCATGGAAGAATACCTGAAGTCCAAGCGCAGCATCATGTGTGACAAGAGCCGCAGTGAAGATGGAGTGACCCCAGAAGTCCTGAAGTTTGTCCAGGTGGATGATATCGCACTCAGCTTCATAAATAGAGCATATGCTACTGGAGCACTACCAGCACTCTGGAACACCCTTAATATTTTTCCGATCCCCACGTCCGGTGACAACTATCGAGGCATCAGCCTAAGTCCTCTTCTCGCCAAGACCTACAAAAGGATTCTGCTCAACAGATTGAGACCTGTTCTAGATCCTCTGCGCAGAATGGATTTTGGCAGAAGCGCACAACTGTCCAGCCGATGATTGGGCTCAGGAGAATACTAGAAGGAGTGAAGGAGGGAAGACTACCAGCAGTGCTCACATTCATCGATTTCCGCATATCTATTCTTCGTGCCTATGGCATCCCAGAGAAGGTGGTCCAGGCAATTGCAGCGGGTTACAGGGTAACTCGGGCAAAGATGCTCTCTCCAGATGGTGAGACCCCGTATTTCAATATACAAGCAGGAGTACTCCAGGGCGACACACTGACCCCCTTTCTGTTTGTTCTAGCCTTTGACTATGCATTGAGGCAGGCAACTGACAGCAAGGAGGAACAACTTGGCTGCAACTCACCCCCAGGAGAAGCCGGCGGGTCGGACCAGTCATGGTGACTGACCTTGACTATGCTGACGATATTGGCCTCATATCTGACACAGTAGAAAAAGCAGCTGTTGCTAACAGTGGAATCAGAGTGCAAGAAGATCGGCCTTCATCTCAATGCCAAAAAGAGTAAAGTGCTTGCCTTCAACGTCGAGGACACGACTATCGTCACTGGCGATGGAGTAGTGCTAGAGGTGGTGAAGGCCTACATCGCCTCGACAGAGAAGGAGCTGTGCGACACACTCAATGAAGAAGGTGTGGAAGGCCAAGCTCAGCGACGACCTCAAGAGACGACTCTTTGTGGCAGCAGTCAGTACTGCTCTACGGCGCTGAAAGATGGACCTTAACTGTACAGCAAGAGAAATCCCTTGATGGTGTCTATACCAGGATGCTGCGCATGGCACTTGATGTTACCTGGAAAGACCATGTACACAACAATGACCTGTATGGTGACCTTCTGCGTATCTCAATAAAGTTCAGGGAGAGGCGGATGGGTCTCGCAGGCCACTGTATTCAACACCCGGAGCTGGCAGCCCATTACACCATCTTGTGGGAGGCAAATCAGGCAACTGGCAGAAAGGGACGGCGGCGAGCCACATTCATCGACGCTTTGCGGCGTAAGGGACATACTGGAGGCCGGGGTCAGGCAAGAGTTTACCTCAGAATGGGCCTCTGCACCTGTTCTCATATGGCAGAGAAGTGGATCCGTGCGCTGCTGCGTGGATTACGTGGTACTGAATAATGTCACCAACAAGGATGAGTTTCCCCTTCCACTCTTAGATGAGTGCCTGGACACCTTAGCAGGTCAAATCTGCTTCACCAGACTGGATGCCAATTTCTGCGTATTGGCTTGTAAAAATAGAGCTAGAAGACAGGAGGAAAACTGCATTTGCCACCACATATGGCATATTTGAACATGGTTTGGGTTGTGTGATGCACCCACTTCCTATACTGGGGTAATGGACCTAATATTACTAGGTTAAATTAGAACAGCGTTCCTTGGTGATATCCTTGTTCTAGGGTCTTGTTGTGATGATCACATGCAAAAGTTAAGAGAGACCTTGGCCCGGTTCAGGAAGTAGGGTCTGAAATTAAAACCAATAAAGTGTGTTTTACCGGAAAGAGAAAATGTCACAAAATGACACCCAAGTGGTCAGGGAATGGCCAAAACCCAAGGATGTGAAAAGGCTCTTGGGTTTAACCAATAAGTACACAGCCTTCATCAAGGAATTCGTCTATCTACCACTGTACCGGGTGGTAGTTAAGAAGGATTAACACTGGGACAATTTATAACACTGAAAGAAACACTAACCACACCGCCCTTCCTCACCTTATCGAATAGGACGGTTGACTTCATACGGGACACATATGCATCTAATATAGTTATAAGAGCAGAGCTGTGCCAGTTGCAGAACGAGGAAGAGCGGGTTGTAGATTATATATATGGGAACTACGCTCTAACCAAAGAGCAATGCAGGCATTGTACCACGAGCTTGAAGGTACCGGTTGTGGTGAGGTTCACATGGCAGTTTAGACGCAACCTACAAGGACGACCATTCACCATACGCACAGATCATGCAAGTTTGATTTGGCTATTGAAGTTTAAAGAGCCACAGGGCAGCTGGCAAGGTGGGCGGAGTAATTGTCACAGTACAACATGATCCTCAAACACTGGGCTGGCGGGAAACATGGCAATGCGGATGCGTTATCTAGGAGACCCCGAGAACAATAAGGTTGCCATGAATATGCGGCTGTAGCCAAATTGTGTGATCTGCCCTGCGAAATATGTTCATACTTTAAACGTATCGAGGAGCGCTGGTGAAGTTTTGTCCATGATTTGAATGGGGCAGAGCCTCTGACAACTCTGGCTTGCAGTGAGTTGCCGGGGATTTGAGTAGACGGTAAATGATGCTCAGGGCAATACAGGCAGCAGATAAGTGTGAATGAGATTCGGGTTTAACGGCACACCAACACTAATGAGTTCGCTTGCCCATTTCAGCTCTTTACAGACCAGAGTCAAAGTTATTGACAGTAATGTGTGATACTCTACACATCCATAAGACGCATACGACATCCCGGTTGTCTGCAAATCCACAAGTTGAGAGATAAAATAGGACCCTTATGGACGCAGTGCGTTGTTTCATTGGTAAATCTCAAAATCGTTGTAAACCATGACGGGACCGTAGCCTACCGCAATGGGTAAGAGTATGGCTGCTGAATAAAGGCGAGAACATGGGAAGACGATGTAGGTGCCGACGATAAGCTGTATTGCATATACCGTCAACTCTGGCAGGGTAGTGTTATGATCATGAGTGACTTCTGCCAGGAGTGGTATCACAGTACATGCGCATATGTTACCACAACTAACATACTCAGCAAGACAAGTTCCGTAGCAGGACCCTGCAAACCAAAGTGTTCCATAGATTCCCCTCGGTATGCGGAACGTTGGGAAAGTGATAAACCAGTGGTATCCTTATGTGATATATGTGAGGGTAATGTTTGGTGTCTATAATATGTTTGCAGTGCGTAACAATGGCACAATCTGCACCAGTAATTACGATGGCAGGAGTCACCAGTCCACTCTAGTGCTGGCTAAGGCCCTAGCGGATGGACTGATCATGATAAGGGGGCCACCGGTGCTCAAATTGTGGATGTCATAATTCACCAAGTGGGGATCGCCAAGGAAGGGAAAAACTCGCAGAGGTTTAGGTTTGATGCGGAAAGGGCTGATTCCATGCAGCTCTATAGCGCATCCTGGCTTAGTGAGCCTGTGTGAAACGTGGGGAAGGGTTAGAAAACAGCGGCTGAGAATGGATTCCCAACTTACTCGGATGGAAGTGAATGGGGGAATCTGTGGTACAAGAATCACTGAGGTGGGCCCTACCTCCATACATGACGTGCCAGCCTTATCAGAGGAGGGTATGCTGGTTGTCCGGCAAGGAGGAGGAATTGAACGCTTCAGGTTCCTCCTCCAGAGGCCGTACCCCTCAAGATCGCAGAGCAGATGTACGAACCCCTTCGGTGGCGCCAAGGAAGCCACGTAAGAGGCCAGGTGGCATGGTGTAGGCCCCTACTGCAGATCTTAGGGGCCGATTGTAAGTCCAGCCCACCACCTGTCCGGGGCAAGTACACAGAAGTGTGTACCAAAACAGTATATTTATATCTTCAACGGCATTTGAATTTAAGGGTGACTGAATAACTGTGTAATGCCTTAAAATTATCCTGCCTTGACTCAAAATGATACAAAGATGCAACATATATTGACATAAATGAGAACTAAGCGATGAAGCCCTTATATTATCGTTCAAGACCACGAAATACGGAAATACAAATAACAGAAGTAACTATAAGTTCAAAATAAACAAACAAATACAAAATAACAAGGCAGTCTTCCATAATTACCATGCTGCAGCAGGTTAAATTCAATCATGCAATGGAAGAGACCCGCGAACTAAAATTGTCCAAACTCATCTAATGGAACGAACAAACTTAATCGCAAGACCAAAGAAAGTCGTGTCAATAAAGCGTGTATCACAGAAATATTACCCAGCGCTGTATGCGGTTGGACAAGTTAGCGGTGTGGACAAGATAACGTCACGACAAACGTTTCCCTTGTTTTCCTTCGTGGAATGTATCAATCAGTCGTCTGCTTGCAATATGCCCAGTGGAATGCAACATTGATTTCTGACAATATAAATTGATATATGGCGCTATTGGTGTATAACAACAGACAAGCTTGTTGTGTATGTGGTAATACTCCCATATTATAGAAATCTCTTTCGGTCATCCAGGCTTGAGTATCTTTGAGTTGAACCTAACTTATATCCACCAATGTGTAAGGATATGTAGTGCACTGTTGTTTTTTCGCAATAAAAGCCCAATATGCAAGAACCTATGCACGCGGACTTATGTAGGGATTTGTCATTTGGTTGCAGTGTTTTTGAAATAATGCTACGAGTGGTCACTAACGGTAAAAGGGTATTGTAAAAAACGCTCATGAAGTGACAAATGCAATGTTCAGATGGTATGCATAGATTACATTTTATGTATATACTGTTATTATATTATCCGCATATATAATATATATATATATATATATATATATATATATATATATATATATATATATATGCATATAAAGCATTATTATACAAACATATATAATATAGAAACATGATGGGGCAATATGGGGTAGCAAAGATGCGTTAATTTGTGAGAGGTGTGATAAACATGAAATAACATAATACATCGGCGTGCGTTTACCTTTGCCGACGAATATTAATATCTGTGCTGTCTGTGGTATACCTAGTATGATATATCATTTATGGGCTTTTGCTCTTTAAGGTTGATGCTGTCAGCTTTGTGTGATAATTGCATGACTCAATTATAAACCGCCCTTTGCAATGACCAAAATGGTCAACGCAATTATCATTAACTGTTCGTGATGGTCGACGCAACTGTTCGTGATACCCTCATTTACATCAAAGCCAAGGCCTGAACTGGTAAGCTGCATCAACAGAAGATCTATACCCTTTAAGACCAAAGACGAATCTGATATATAATACACATATCTTCAAAAAAACCCGATATAATCTTTTCCAAAGTTGATCTTCGTAACGCATACCATGTTGACTCAATGCTTTGATAAATACCAGCTGTAGTGTTGTCAATTGGCAGTTTACATAACAGCCCACTACAAAACATACGATCATATGGAAGGGTGACTAAGTATCTGATCTGCTAGTCCGCCCACTGCATAGTAATGATAGGGTAAGCGACGCTCAAAGGCAAAGCGAACACTGAGTGGATTCCAAAAGCGAGATTACACATCTTATTACAATCATAACCCACGGAAGTTGGCGTGGTTTCATATGTCGGAGGTAGCGATTCCGGTGACCATTGACAAATGATTAACTGTGTACGGAAGCTATCTATCGTTGCCTGATGGCAGCGCCTCACTAGTATTTCGATGAATACATTTGCAAGAAGAATAAGCTTTTCTTCTAAAGCTCAATCAAGGCACCCAACTACATGCAACAAAAGATATTCTCATCCCTTGCGACTGTCATTTGTGATCCATTGTTATAGTAAATTGTTAAAAGTCGCGCTGGTACAAATCGTTTGCAAATGGGTTTACGTTTATAGACCATCAGCCAATCGTAATTAAACAAACATTAAGTCGAACTTATCAAACGGTTATGAATTAATGACCTATATATATGTTGGCTTCTTTGGTGAATACAAAAACAACTTGTGATATGTTAACCCTCAGAATGCAGGGTGCAGTATACTACGCGGAATACTGGCGGCTCTTAAGCACTTCATGCTCTCTTAAAGTTCACAATAAGATCGGCTGGTACGGAACTGGATGTTACTATAACCTATAGTTTATGACTTGATGCAACTATATTTATATTAAGAATGCGCCTAATACAGCTTTAAAATATGTTTTTATGATTGTGCCATATTTCTTGGTTATGGATTTAATGCATGACTGGCCTAATAACGCAGCTATTGGCAACTCTATTACGGTTCAATATTGATGCATCCCTCATAAATCAAGTGTTGTCGCTTCCTTTTACACCAGTCAAGGACGAAAGGCATTATTGGAAAGAAAAACACATTAGGGCATCTTGTTTCTTGGGATAATCTTTCATCCCTGAACATTATCTTTACAAGATTTGATAAGATACAATGGCTCACTTTATGGTGATACAATGGCAGACCATATATTGAATGGTCTGAACTAGACACCATAAGATTGACTGAATGGCTAATACTATTTATTCCAATCCCCCAAAAATTATCTTTCAGCTGTTATGCACAGAAATGTTTACAACCGTCAGTTGTGCAGAACATATACATCAAATGCCTAATGCCTAATGATATCCTAATGTCGGTAGTGTATTAAACATTGGCATGTAACGTCTGCCTGCGTTTATCTCTGTCTCTATAAATCAATAAGCAGACTATCCGTATCCAGATGGAAAAGGTTGTGCTTCGGCCTAGGTCATTTGTATTTTATACGGTGCTTTTCCAAGATGAAGGAAGGCTTACCTATGACATGATATTTTCCAATCAAGGTTTTGCTTATTTACATGTTTGAAGGTGGTGCTCAATTAGATTCAAATTAAACCATGCCTGTTGATAAATACCACGCAATGCCGCTGCATGTTGTGAAGTATATTGCACTCTCTGCCATCGATACCATGTTGTTTGTGGTAGAATTATATGGCATATGTATGGAAATTGTATCGTAAATATAAAAAGAGCATCAGAGGTCCCTCGCAATGCAATACTTCCCTATGCTGCAATCATTGTAGGTTATGGTGTATAGGTAAAATGGCATTATTTCCCCTCAAAGTGGAAGGTTTATAAACGCCAAAACATCACTTTACCCCAATTCCAATGCACCACGCCGATGATATAGCATGATTCGTGTATTAACAGATCATAACCTTTTATAGTCAACATCGAAACCCAGATTTACGTTGTTGATGTTTATAGATGATTCACACTGGCAAGGCCTAAGTACTATTGCAAAATAATGTTGCTTCTGCCTCTCGAATCTGGTTGATGGAAGCAATCACGACCTCCAATCGTCCAGACAATTCCCTGTAATTTTGAAAGACGCTACGTAAATGCAGCGTGATGGCTACCGGTGTCGTATTCACGGCGGAGGCCTGATTGGACCTTCTTAGCACACATTTCTCTATTTCGATATGCCCAGTACATTTCAACATAGATTGGGTTCTGCCAAGGTTAATTGATTTATGTGACCATTCATGGAACGAGGAGGGACACGCCTCTAGTGTATGTAATATTCCCACGTGATTTCAATCTCTTTTGCTATTATCCTATGCAGGCGGTGGTCTCGTGTCATCACATTTAGACGACAGTCGCTCAGCCAAATAAACACAAGACCAGGCCGGCCGTTTATATCTGCTTCACAATGTTATGTTGCGCGAGTAAGGAGTCTCACATTTCTGGGCCACATCGAATTATGCCTTGTGCAAAGACATCCTGCGTCTCAGACCTGGTTATGTTGTATATCGGAAATACGTGATCTAAGCTGTATTAAAGGTAATGACCAAGGGATGCATATATCTTTGAGTAGCATTGAGCTGAATGGAGGGGGGATGGGGGTGTGTAATTTGTTTTATTATTATAATCTTAACGCTTTGCACATTCACTTATTGACGCATAAACCATTGGTTTACAAATATTTGATCAGTGAAGTTTAGTTAATTCTTGGCATACTCGATCTATATTCCTAACCACAATTTTCGAGACGAGACACTGTTGCTTATTGATTTCATAGGATAATATAGACACCATCTCGTGAGACGCTGTATTGGTTAAGCATGGTAATAACATGGTGTCGCAAGTTTGTAGAGCCCATCTGATGTCCCGCATAGTGTTTGGTGCTTTGTGAACAATCATAGTTCGCGCTACACTGATTCAATGTACATTATACGATTTTACCCTTTATTTTCCTAATCGTCCTGCTTTATGAATCAAGCAGATGTTGTAACTCCGTGTACGGCTGGCAATTTGACATGATCGACGTCATTTTCAGTGCTGTTTATTGCGATATGATCCATTCAGCCTCATCGATTACCCCTCCAGTTAACTCGGGAATGGTATATTTAATAACAGGACCTTTGAGACACCAAGCCCACATGACATGAATTGCCTTCATGATTCCAATCACGAATAACACTCGCCTGATGCCCTAATTGCTCGAGAATATTTCGTACCCAGCAACAGGGATTTGCAGACTTGTGCCCTGCACATTTGGCGATTATAAATGTGTGTCAGAGCGTGGGCATTTAATATAAGCCCTGTTTATTGTATAATAAGCGCAAAATGTCATCTCAACTCAAGCAAAACAGTCGATGCAGAGACATTTCAATTATAATGGTGCAGGTGGGACAGACACCCTGATATATTTTGTGTTCCTCAAAACAGTTTTTCTGACACTGCTTTGTGGAAGAGATAAATGTGATGTCAGTCCCAACAGCAACACCTAGGGGTACGCATCGGTAACGCGATGTATGGCATTCTGACAATATGTAGGACTAGCTCAACGCAATATTACGGCCGCCCATCAGATAGGACTTACACAATGAGATTCTTAATACAAAATATCTGCAGGTTGTGGCAATCAGTTTTATGACACTGGTATTAATGAGCTGTCGAGCAATCAATCAATGATATATAAGTATCATATTCGTTCCGTTTACAAGACACACGTCGCTACACAGCACACAATAGCTGACTGCACTCTGCTTCCAAATCAATGATTAAAGCGGGCTTCAATACAGTCATGGTAATCGAGACAAACATACCAGCGTTCAAATGAGAGGTGTAACTGGACTCTGCTAACCGCTTGTAGTTGGGCTTATTGTCTGTGTATAATGACCTCAATGTACTGGCGCTGTGTGGAATGCACAGTACCACGCAACATCGAAAACTTCCTGTCAAGACTGATGTACATTCAGGAATTTTGTATCTACTCACATAATGATCCATGGGAGTTGTTTTCCTAAAAACCATAAATCTACTGACTAGACAGATCCGATACTCTCTGTCAAGCGATGTTATTTGTGTTACTAACGGTGTTACTGTTAAAGCGTAACAACCTCTTTTTGGCATATAACCTACAAACCGTAACGTTGCTCAAGACACAGCGTTATGAGGTCAAATATGTATCTATTTGTATCATAATGCCCCGATCTGTGGACTCTTAACATCGCATTTAAATACCAACCTTGAATTGTGTACAGTTAATTCTGTTCTACGCCTCCCATGACGTGGCATTTGCTGAATACTGGCGGTGGCCATTTTGCCAATCATGGATTAGTGCTGATTAAGTTAATCTGCTTGTTGGAGGGTTGTGTATAATCTTTTACCTTCGAGGGGTTGTTTTATTTACAATCATTACTTGATTCGGGTCATTGCAGAAATACCGCTTTTTCTATTTCGATGAGCACACATCTACTACTTTAAGTGATCGAGGCATCGTTTATGGACCGATGAAATGGTACGAGAATCATTTGATAACGATTTAACAATAATTCATAATGCACATACCACAAAGATTGCAACTCATAGGTAACACTTGTAGCTTTGGTTAGGCTGATGAGACGGCCCGTTGCCGCCATCTCCATAAACTGTGCAATACAACGGTTATTTATGACATTAAATATTGAGTATTGCCGTTAACATTGCAAGCCTAACGTAACGTCTGACTGTGAAATGTAATTTGCCGGAATATGAATACCGTATATTTTGATACCAAGAAATGTTTAACTGTTTCTGATCGGCGGTTCAGCGAGTTATCTATACGCCCTTTAGAAGTATGAGCATATTATTGATGGATAGATTAGGTGACGAATATTTGGTGCCTGGTTTATGTTTAAGTTGTCCATAAATCAATATTGTAACTTCATGACGATGCGATATTTCTGTAGCGTTCATCACGGAGATTAAGACATGAGGGAATAATGAAATATGAAGGTTGTAGATTATTCAGAATTTATTGAATCACCACAACTGTGACAGTATAATTTATATTAATATTGTACTTAGAGTTTATGTCGCTCCGTTGCCTTATAATTCATTCCCGGCTAATGGTGATACCATGCAGCTACCGGCTGCTTGTTGAAAAATAATATCCTTTTTTGCAATTGATGCCGGAAATATCATTGGAAACGCGTGACGCTCAAAGACAAACTGAGCGCTTAGCACATCCCTCACTGCACCATGATGACAAGATCGGATGTTGTACCGGACATAACTAAGGTAAGATAAGCTATGTTATTACCTTCATTTCCCTCACAATTAGTTGTTGTATTATATCACTTTTATGCCGGAGGTCAGAATTCCGGTGCTCATTGACAAACGATCAAATGTCTACGGAAGCAATTATTGCCTGTTGTCAATGGAACATAAATGACATAGAAATAACTACATTTTATGTCATCTGTCATTCGATAAATTAAGACTGCGTTATGATAGATAGCCGCCACGTGCCTAGACAAGCAATGCTTTTCATGTCATGGCTTCTTACCATGGTGCGTATTTTGATACCAATTTAAAACATTGATTAAGAATAATTATTCAACACTTAGACAAAACTAACCGAATTATCTCGCAATGAACGGATCCGACTCAATGTGTATGTGAAATGTCGCGAGTGTTGCTCTAAGCTCGGCAGGATGGTTATTATTGATAGAGGACGATGCCCTCGCAAAAAAACAGGGATTCAGTATTACAAAACTTCGTCTGATTTATAATTTAAAATATTGGAAAAATTATACATACCTCTATATAAAAAAAACGTATATATATTCACAACCATATTTTCAAAGGTAGTAGGGCCTTTATGGGTATGTTTAAGGTGAGGAGGGGGGACGGGAGCTCATTTCGGAGACGTGGCATCTCACCGCTGTTTTATGTTAAGTATAACAACCAAGATTGGTGTATGTCCCAATGTAAATAATGAGTACACAAGTAGCCATGTCGGTAGAATGCACCCATCTTTTGAGTGTTCAATACTTACAGCTCTTTTGATGATATTGCACATATGTCATTCAGTTTAAGTGATACGTTGACTATATCACTTAAGTTCGGATATTATTTAGATGAAGATTGCCGTTATCAATGTACTCACAGCAATCCATTGGGTATCATCAGTGCATCTGCAGTATTTTTTAAATTTATTATCGAATGCTAAAAACAAGCTCCTTCGATATATTATCGAATGTTGAAAAAAACAACTCTTGTATTTGTCCGAATTTCAGTAACTCATCAATGTCACGATAGGTATAGCGGGTTATATCGCTGTTGAGTGCTGCAACAACAAAGAATCTTGTACGAATGCCAATCATCACATTTGGCATTATACGTTTGGCTACAATACCCAAAAACATAGCAGAATCATGTATTGATAAATCAATACTTGGTGACCCATTCTTGACCTGTGCAATTGAGTAAATATTAATAGCCACTTAATTTATTGGATGATACAGAACACTGTTGTTTGTCCGTGCAAATCCCCCACAGCATAGTAGCCGGCGCACCGGTAACTAGTTTGTTTTGCTGATCTGTAATTTGATATTGTGGATATGGCCTTATCACTTTCACAACCAGTAAACTCAGTAAACCGATATCAGCCAATTAATGTAATCTTGAGTAATCGAAGGCGCAAGTTAATATACAAAATACTGGTGACACAATGAGCAGTATTAACCCATGATAATGCATTGACTGCCGTATCACTTTTTTTATAAAATGCTGTAAAACCGAAATATGTGAAGCCAAACAGGTTTATAACCAGTGTAACGATTTTGAAAGGGGGCTAGTTGTGTCAAACCACTATATTGAGTTATTGGAGTTTGCCTTTCAATTCAGGAATTTAAAGTACAGTAAGGGGTCCGATGTATTTCACCCGCGGCTTTGTTTGAAAATAATGCCTAAGTTTCCATTGAGCAATCTATGCCTTTTACTCTTCATAAGAAAGAGCAACAATAATCGGGGTGTTATACCGATTGATATATTTTGGCTTTATAATTTCCGGCTGACAATGATAATATGCCGAGTTGCCAGCACGTCTTAGTTTCTCAAGGAAGGATGTGTCTCTGTTGTTTTACAGCGTATGTGATAACCACTTTCCAACGGCTGCTGAGAATAGCAAATAGCTACGTGTAATTTTATCTGTCTAAGCATTCTGATACAAATTGGCACCCAAGAAAAGCAGTTAATTTGCATATCTGAGCCGTTCTATTGCCTATTGAAACTGGTGTTGCTCTTTGTAGACGTAAGGGCATGCAAAATCTATTAAATAAAACAAGTGTCGCCGGCTCTAAGCCTGACCATTTAAATGTTAGTACCTCGTGGGCTTCATTTGTGCCACAGCAGGTTCGAATAGGTGGTATCTCTTCGTGTTAAATGCACCAACCAACACGTTAGTCGCCTATGTACTTACCGGACGGCAGATGGTGTCAGTGGCACATAAGCTTGTCATTCCTGGTTTTGTTAAGTGCTATTTATTCCATGCTACCTCAATTATTGCTACTTTTAGACTAAAACGACACTAATACTGATGGAGAATTATTTATGGCATAGTTTTCCATTAATCAATATAGTTGTCATTCAATGACTGAATGATATTTTAACTCCTGAGATAATGGATCGATATTCGTTAAGTTCATAAATATAGTGAGATTTCGCATGCCCGATAAGGTATAATCCATAGTCTCGCAACGTACTGTATTATTGCACTTAATCTACATTAGGCAACATCTCACCCAGACACTATAATTTATCCATATTAGCAATGGCACAATCTAGCATTCAATGGCACGAACCCCTATTAATTATGCTATGACTAAGGTAACGAACGCATCAGACATTACCTATTACAATAGCGCACAGTAAATGATGGTGTCTACATTGCGCATCATTCACAGTAACACCTGGAATGTGGAGCTGCCTTTCGAATGACGATCAACAAAGTTGCACCATGTCATTGCTTGATACATTTGATCACACAATGTACCCAACAATGATATATTTGACACAAAGTTTTGTTTTCACCTCTGTCACAATCCAAGCCTTTTTTCCAGGTGCCGGCAAGGTCAAAGCATCACATCATTTATGTCTGATCTGCACAACATCAGGTTGCTGACATCAAGTTTTATCACTGGTGTATCTGCTACGTACTTGTGTTGAAGATGTATCTGTATGATGATGTACCGGTGCAGGCAAGCTCGTTGCAACAGATTGTAAGCAGGATTGTGCAACGTTTTATATCATCGACGTGGTCTTCGCCAGCAAAAGCTGCCTTTGATCTGATAAATTCTCAGGTACACTTAGTATACACGTTATTACCACTAACCAGCAAACTACTGTTTCGAGATAACATGACAGGACGTTGTTACCTTTTAGAAGCAAACATTATCATTTTGAAGCCGCAAAATTGCTTGCTTTTTTCACTCAGGACGTCCGCCTGCGCAAGCTTACGATGGATATCAATCGGGCAACTGCGTGATACAATAATTTGACACATCACGCAGAATTATAAGACACTTAATATGATGTCGTTTTGACAGAGGATTCATTAAGTTGCACTCAGCATGTCATAAACTCATTAAGTTCCATCAACGCGCTCACTACATGCATTAGCAAAAGCGGAACACCGGCAGAAACTTTCAGACTGGTCAATTACTTACGGTGAATCAGCCAGAGGAACGAAATAAACCATATTTTATACATGTATGTTCACTAGTGTACAATGCATAAGTGTGTAGATAATATCACAGATATCTTCATACTTTTTTAAGTTGTACGAAATAAGTTAACATGATTTAGATCATCAAATCAGAATGAGGAAATATGGTCGTTCCAGATCATTCAGAATTTACTACGTAGGTTTGTGCAGCGTCACTTACTGATGAACATTTACTGGACAATTAACGACATCTGGTCGACCATTTGACTGGTTGTCATAATATAACGATAAAATTCATTGAGCGCTGGTGTTATTATAAGTGACGGAGTTGCATAATTATACCACACCTTAACTACAAAAACTGGCAAAAAGTTCCCTTGCCACTAATAGCTATAATGCCTAAAATAGTCAGCATAAAGAAGTGTTATCTCAAATGTCGCTGTCGTCATTGAAAAAATATATTTGCTAGATTAAAAACAGTATTTTGGTTACAACATGGTATCATACGCACTCGTGTCATCGCCTCAATGGTCATTGTTGTGATATGGACTTATTTGGATGGAAGCATCCAAACAGTTATGTTGGTCTTATATGCCTAGTGACATCTAGTTGTTAAACAGTCATTTTGAAAGCGCTTCAGAATGACCTGGTAGAAATATATAAATTACAATCTTGTCATTCCCTGTTGACTTTCTTTCTTACATCAGATTTATTGATGTTGCACTTGTTTTTGATATATGTTAAAACGAGTATTTGCTCATGTATTTTAGATCAGAATAATTGATGTTGAACTTTGTAGATATATGAAAAAAACGAGTTTTAAGCCGCAAGAAGTATTTGCGCATATATCCACATAAAATGTTTAAAGCAAAAAAACAAACAAACAAGGCTATTGCAATGAACGTGTGGGGGTTGGGTCGGATTAATTAAGCATTAATTGGTCATAGGTGGGTCATTAAATGTCCTGCATTTGCCTAAATAAAACACAGTTAATAAGACTTCCTAAGGTCGTTGTCCGTATTGTTAAGATAGTCATCAGCTCTCCCTTCTTTCAGAGAAGCGATTGGTCACGCAATGGCACAAAGGCATCGTAAAAATATTAGTAACATGTGTTCCTGTGAATGGAATAAAGACACATAAAACCGTCCACGAGAGATTTCAATGGAATTTTCTATTAGCTTAGGAATTCAATCGATAAAAGTAATAGCCTGTCCTGGAAGTTATACACTGAGATATTCAAGATTTACAAATTTTCAATGACCTTGACCTTACCATGACTTCAAGGCGAAAAAACTCCTCTGGGTTCTGCGCATTATCGGTCCCGACCAATTAAAGAAAAAAATGGGAAAAAAATTGAAAATTGCAACCTGTATCTGAGCTAACATACATACATAGCCACAAACGCGACTGACTAACGTAACTTGGCGAATGCGAATTCGCCTGGTAAATAATGTTGTACTGTTTCATTTGCAACAATCGTTCGTATCATAATAGCATGATCTTACTCTGAGTAACTCTCTGTGCCTCATTCCAAAAGTCTCTCCCCTTGTGATTAGCTAATTGTTCGACGAATTTGCTCGCCCACAGGCATCTTCATGCTTCTGCTCCTACGTCTTATATCAGCAAAAACCCCTAAACCTAAGAGAACCACAGCTCTTCCATAACGCGTGACAAACATATGGCATTCTCTTTGGATGTAGATGGTGTAGTGGCCAAACCGGCAGATAAACAAGAATTAATTATTTTATTGTATAAATGTTCAATCTATCCATTTTGAGCCTCGCATAATAAAGTCTCATAAGACTTCGCACCAGTAGGCAATTCAATCTCATTTAACAACTTGTCTAGTTGCAGTCTCTAATTATTTATACCGTCCTTGGTAGACATCTGCCAGGACAGTTTTTCAGCATTATCAGAAGCGTTGCTAGATGCTCGCTCTTGATAACTCAATCGGATCAAAATGAGACCCAGCCTCCATGCGAATGCGTCCTTGCATCAAGATTAAGACATTACGTCGATTAATATGATCAATTGCGCACCATTTTAGAAATATTAGGTTAACAATTTTGATGATTATACCATTATTTATACCTACATACCGTTATCCGGTATGGCTGATGCTGATACAACACGCCTTCTTTGTGAATTAATATAATAAATAAGAATGACAATAAATGCTGTCAATCTGCCTAATAACTGTCAACGTATCGGTACATAACTTGCCTTTTTCAATGTTGTCATGAAATAACATTTGATTAATGAATGCCAAATGTCAGAGATTAACTTAAATATTCAATGACATAGATGCTTGTCAGGATTTCCATGCTCAACCTCATTACCTACAAGCAGTGAAGAGATGTATGCATTCTTAGAGGAGGAAAAAAATATTGCTTTTAAGGCTTTAGAATGTAACTAAATAACGGTCTTGGTTGATGTCATTGTTGTCTATTATCTTAATTTATCAATCTCTTCTTTTCCGATATTCTTAAATTGATGAATATTTGCAATGTGACTCGCATTGTGGTAGTGTACAAGAGAAATTGCTAATAGTATCGACCTAAAGACAACCAAGCCTTTACCACTCACGTAAGCAAGTGCTTTGGATCAATCGGTCAATTGCATGCTGGAATAGTATGGCACAACATCCTGTCTCCCGTATCATTTACACTTATAAATCATTGTGAGGAATATGTCAACGTTATGCCGATTGCTTATATCTCAAAAGTAAATATTTGGAAGTTTTATCCGGGTGCTACTAATTATTGGAATGTAGCATGTAATTTAATACATAATACAGTCAGTAGTAAACCTCCGACGGAACTTTCAGACTACTTGGCCCATGAGGGTGATCGCCCTTCTGCTATGCAACAACATAGGGTCCACCATAGTCGCACTAACAGTATGACGTAATTAGATTAGGATGAACCGTAATTTGTGAAAATTAGACTTACTACGGAACACAGATCGCTAGGGAAATGTGGCTCACAGAACTAGCTAGGAAAGCACAAGATACTGTTTAATGAATAGTTTTGAAGGAGTAAATGGTACACTAACTATTGCAAACCTTATCAATACTAATACATGTATAAATAATTATCTATATATATATATAGATTATATATATATATATATTGATATCATATATATATCTATATGTTATATATATCTCTATATATATATATAATATTATATATATTAATATCTATACTATACGATACAGTCCACTCCCTCCCTCCTATATGGCTAAACAATCTCGGTCGCATTGTTTGCCCCGTCTGGCCATTCACTTACACATAGGGAACTCAATATTTGTTCTCACCATACAAGTGGTGTTATCTTAACTGAGGATTGCTTAACAAAAAATGCTCACCCATATTTTGCTTCACACCATACTGTTATCGAACTGTAATTTGCAATAAGTATATTTCAGTGATAACACAAATTTGAGCTGGTATTGCCTAACCACGTCGTATTGCCTAACCACGTCGAATACCGCGTGTGCCTCGCTGAAGGATAATGGTTAATCTACACCTATTGCTTTTATGGCATCCTTATCAACGTGGCAATCATGGCAATTGAGGATGATCTCTGCCAACTGTGACTAGTATTTTATGCTGTCAATAAAGGAAGCAGATATATGGTAGTATATCCACTCAAACGCAAGCCTATATTTTGAGCACTGTGGTTCATCACGTCCTGATACTAGATTAGATTACCTTCATACGCAGTTCATATGTAACGAAGCTCCTTCAATCAAGTAAAATGATTTATATGCATGATTTATTACAGACCAATTATATGTAACTCTGTCGGATTTCGTTGTGACAATACAAATATCGACTGATTAATAGTTTGGTTGGTTATCTTCAAATCGGTATAACTTATTCATTTTGCCAAAGAGCAGGAACTAACTTTCAATAAAGATATCTGCAACATCTACAGGGCGTCCATCTAGCCATCTGTAAATGTCATGTCATGGAAATAGAACAATGTCACAAAAGTATATACAGGGCTTTTATGTTGCTTTCAACAACAAGGCGAATTCGTACAAAGATGTATGTAGATAAGTGTGATGGACAGTGCCATATCCCTGTTGATATAAACCTGCTGCTCACAGAGGGTTACGAAGCGGCCCAGTCAGTGGTCCACCGCGATATTATTAAGCAATACGGGTAACCGGTGAGGTAATTCATGATTAAAAGCATGGACCTTATGCTAGTCATATCACCTTTTGTCTGAGGAATCCTGGCATAAAGTTATATATGAATCAAGGTTACTGGATGTGTAATTCATGAGGTTGGATGAATGATTCTATGATAAGCAACACAAAGGAAAGTGTGTCCGCGAAGGCAAACACAGACAGACGCTATAAGCTATGGCTTGCTTTCAAAGCTGCCAGCATCATGACAGTGTGCTTTTGTGGAGCAGCGACGATTGCCACGTGCGCAATGTTACAGGAATATTGTTGTTCGGTGTGCACGCAAATCTCTTTCGCATCGTTTAAATGGCATCTAGCATTAACAAGTTTTTCTTTTTCAACCATACACTTGTACTCCAAGCAATGATGAAGTATGGACTATAATCGATTTTGAAAAAGATATCGATTGTACTTAGGGGGCATTGATAATCTCAACATATATATACAATATATATATATAATATTTATATATATTGATATATTATATATATATAGATTATATATATAGATATATATCTATATATATATATTATTATATATTATCTATTATATTTGTATTGTATGTACACAATATCATAATATATAAAATATATATATATGTATATATGGCATATATCTATCACGAATATATATGTATATATATATATATGCATTTATTTATATATATCCATCTGCATATATATCTATTAAATAGAGTATATATAAAATATATACATGTATATATATCTACAATGTTATATATATACAATATATCTATATTATTATATATATATATCTATATATATCTCTATATCAGATATATTTATTTATATATAATAAAAGGTAGACAGTTAGAATGAAGTGTCAGTTATCTTACACCGAAATGTATATTTCAAGTCGGGCTTGTAAAAGCCTTCATGTCTGCACTGTACATATCTATTGTATGATTTATGTATGCTATTTTGAAGGACCGATCGCTATGGAGATGTGGAAAACAAGTTAATGCAACCTAAGTTAGTATTGATACAGTATGCAGCATCTTATGTAACAACATTGCCAAAAACGATTACTTAGGTAGGTACGCATGGTAATATCGCAAGGTATGCATTATTATTGTTATATTGTAGAATAATGCCTATGTTGATATCTACTGAGCAATGTCTGTATGTCTATTTTAAAAATAAATGCGATGTACTTAACTGATACGAGCGCTCTGCAGATTTCGTGCTGCAGTGATGATAACAATATTGTCTCTGGTACCGGAAATGGGGCAAGGTTCGATCACCTAGGTTATTATCATCATTTCCCACGGAAGGACGTGTAATTTACAATGACTTATGTAGGAGGAAGCCTCCTATGTGCTCATTAACAGAGTCTATCGAACAAATCGTTTCTTGGTGCCTTCATTGTACGGCTAACAGAGAGTTGGATCCATTGTGCGCTCGGTCTTGTGATTCTCATTTCATCTAAAATCACAACATCAAGTATTGCAATAGATATTTGCTCCATGTATTAGCAGGTCACAACAAGTGGATTCGTTTTTGGCCAATCGCACGAGCAAGAAGCTTTGATTAAGAGGCTTTATGTTCGAACATTAAAGAAATGGTCGTGCTGGTAAAGAATTCCCTTCATGTTATAACATTTATTGACATTAAAAATTAGTGAATCAGTTGATTAGGTAAGATAATTAGCAATCTCACATTTTGTTGCGTCCTTGTGGCGTATATATAACCATCAACGTATTGAACCCCGGGGGGTCCGGCCGAGTACAAAATACCATTATTGTGTGATAATATGGAACTATATGGGACTGTTTAGTTAGAGGTAGACTTTGATTGATATATATGTCTTTTTACTTTTTGATCCCATATAGAGTTCTTGGCTCTTAAAGACTTTATTTGTGTGTCCAGTGTTCATTTACCACATGTGACGTGTGTCTTTTTACATATTTATGTATGTTGTCATTATCGTACGGGGGGATGATTTCTCACGGGTTTGCTACTGGCCCTCAAGGCCGTACGCGGCCCGTAAACGCATTTGACCGCAGCATAACATTCACCAACAAAGTGAGATCGCGACGGTAATCGAAGTAGAATGAGATGCATGGATAGATGCTCATAAGAGCCTGTGACCACATGGCACACACCCGCTGCCCAGATAAGGCCAGTAAACCCAAGCCACATGGACGAATGTCCAGCACAATACAATCAAGATATCGGCTCACGTGCGTCCCCTTTCCGAGATGGGACCGTCATGAATGAAACAAATAATTAACTGTTTGATATTTGAGCCAAACTTGCTGTTATACATAGCACAATTATTCAGAAAAGGGCCACGGCACGATTATGATTTCACGAACTATGACATTTTAACTGGTCGGCCCGAGGATCGAAACAAACATATCATTGATAATATGAATGTCTCACAATTAACACCATGCGAGCATGCATGTAGCATGGCTATTATAACAAATATGACACATCTCATTGTTTTTCTACAGCATGGGGTTATTTATTTGGATTAATCACAACAGCCTAAGTCGAGCATTGTAAAACATTCATGTATATCAGATAAATATCATAGTAAAATGCACGTCATTATCTGCTGTGCATGAATGGCATAAGACAATAATAAATATATGTGGGATGTCCAAAATATTAACGCAATATGTGGACCTTGTTTATACAGCTGAAAGCGACTCCGATTGGGTAGTCGGTGAAGAAGAGGCAGCATCGAGAATTGAAATAAAAATCTAAACACCTGACACTAAACATATTATAGATCCAAATATTGTAAAACAATATATTCCAAAGCTCGCTGTATTTTCCCAGTATAAACTTTGACCTCCCGGGAGCATCTTTGACCCTTCACGGAGGTATACTTGAATACCTCCGGGGAGCATCTTTGACCCTTCACGAAGGTATACCTGAATACCTGAATACCCGAATAACAGACCAGATGAACGGCACAGAAGGATAAGGAAAAGAAAGGGGGCCACACGGCTGTTTACTAGTGTGTATATTCAACAAACTGACCATAGCTGCGATTGTTATAACGCCAAGCATCAACTGTCTTTTGTCATGGGGATGCATACGTGCTCAATAGTTTGAAAAATCAATACACAGTTAACGTGAATCTATCCGAGGTATTTTCAAGTTAAGTAAGATAAACTTGAGATAGTGATGCCATGACATAATGCGAGTTCCCTCGTGTATTAATTAATGTACTGATCATCGCGTGCTCCCCATGCCAGATCAGCGCTGTAGCTGGCCGGATGAAGTTATATAACGGAACAAATAGCAATGAGGGCCTACTGTATGATAAGTTACCATGTATATATCGATGTAGACTTTTCTTAGATTAATCTCTGCAGCAGAACCAAATGCAACGCTCGACATACGGCTGCTGGTATGATAGAACAAACAGCTAATTCAGTGGCAAACCTCTACATTTATGTCCATGTCCTCAGGGGGACTGGCTCATTAGCCCTTGGCCACATCCTACCTGTCGGAAAGTAGGTCGCTGTGTGCTTTTCTGTTAACTACTGTTTTATTCTCCAGGATACAGACACAGTCGCCAGGTAAGTTAATACTTGGCAACATCGAAGAGCAAAAGCCTGCGCGTTATGCTGTGAATTGCTGGTTTTGAGTTTTTTGCCTCCAGAATACCTACACAGTACTTTAATATTTGCCATATCTGAGAGCGGGACCCTGCACGTTATTTCACAAGTCGCTGGTTCTTTAGTGCGTTGCGTCTATAGACTCGGCTACCCGGTTTATAACGTTGAAGTACTAACCTTTGTGTGTGGCCGGCTAATATTAACTCGAGTGTAGCTTAAATCTTCGGATGATGGCACTAACATTGGTTGACAATGACCACAAATGTGCACATGCTAACATACAGTAACAGAGATTTGTGTAAATGTATCCATACTTTAATGGGCTAATTGCTATTTTATTACAGGTGCAATATCAATTGCGTTAACGCCTCCGCTTTTATGTTAGCTTGGCAGGTTTAATTATATGTTTGTTAGTAAACAGCTAAGCTCCCACCCCTTACCTCATCTGTTGGGGGTATAGGGACCATATGAGGGTTTTCGTTGTTGTTTACCCGTAGCATAGCAACGGCACTTGTCGCCAATGCCCTTTAAGGGGAATAATGGGTGTTCAGTGCTATCTATTCAGTGCTGCAACATTAAGCTGCGTATCATAGATTGTGCCATCTTCTCATGTATTTGTCCCGCTGTCATTGATTCATATTTGTCGCCATCTATATTGTAGAACCAATTCGCCCTATTCAACTGCTCCAACACAGTCATAATGTATGTGATTTAAATTGCAATCGAGTAATGAAAAAAAACTGTTTGGTATTGTTTAATGGAATTGAACAGGGTATGATAAACCGGAACTTTGAGAGAAACAGTAAAGTCGCTTCTTGATAGCGAAAATCATTTGGCTCTGAACGTTACTTATGTGAGGATCACGGGAGAGGATCGCGGAAAATCAATGAGTTGTGTCTCAATGGCTTTTAGATGTTGAAAATAACATCTGCTGAGGCATGCATTTATTATGCACAATGCTGGATTATATTTTGATTATGTAAGAAGGTATTCCCTACGAAAGTATCAGAAGATTTCATCACTGTCAATTGAAAGAATCGCAACCAAACGTATTCATCAGAAGACAGATCAGACTCGATTCTTCTACTGGTAACATGTAAGTCAGTGCTACCTTCTGTACAACCCGCTGCCTTGTGGGAAAGCCTAGGGATAAGCAAAGGCTAGGGAACCTCACCCTGAAAGAAAAGGGAGACAATGGCAGCAGGCTGGGTTGTAGAAGACGATGGTGGATAATTCCTTCAGGAACAACCGCAACATTTCACCTGTGGACAGAGACGGACACAACACGATACGCGACAGTCCTCGCCAGCCGGCATGTAGTAAGTGGCCCACGATGACAAACTCGGCTCTAACAAAGAGACATCCGGCATGTAGTAAGTGGCAAAAGATGACATACTCGGCGCTAACAAAGAGACAGCCGGCATGTAGTAAGTGGCACACGATGATAAACTCAGCGCTAACAAAGAGACAACCGGCATGTAGTAAGTGGCAAAAGATGACAAACTCGGCGCTAACAAAGAGACAGCCGGCATGTAGTAAGTGGCAAAAGATGACAAACTCGGCGCTAACAAAGAGACAACCGGCATGTAGTAAGTGGCACAAGATGACAAACTCGGCGCTAACAAAGATACAGCCGGTATGTAGTAGGTGGCAAAAGATGACAAACTCGGCGCTAACAAAGAGACAACCGACATATAGTAAGTGGCACAAGATGACAAACTTGGCGCTAACAAAGAGACAGCCGACCTGTAGCAAGTTGCACAAGATGACAGACTCGGCGCTAACAAAGAGACGTCTTTGAAGGGCAGCTGTAATGTACCACTTATAACGAGCACCAACTGGATTCTACATGGGTGTTCCGTCAGGGACAGTTTGACTATGCCCGGCGTTTGTCCAGCAGCCCCAGACCAATAGGATACCAGATCGACTTCCTTCTTGTTTTTTGCCCAGGGGAGGGTTAGAAAACTCGAAAAGTAAACATAAGTGGCCAAGCAAAATGACCTACTACGATAAACGAAATACGAGTGGCGACTCTAAACGTATCTCTGCTGAGAAGAAAAGGGGTGGAGCAAGAGAGCTGGGTATGAACTGCAAGATGGCTAGAGATCTAGAGTCTACACTGGTTCCGATCTTCAAGAACAAAGGTTACGTTCACGAACGCAACAGCTGCAGAGAAATCAAGATTCTATCTCCAATAATGAAGTGCTTGATGCTGGATGCCAGAATTCGTGCGATCGTGGAGCCGCAACTTGGCGAGGAGCAGTTCGGGTTCAGGTAGGGAAAGGGAACAACAGACGGGATACTCGGCACCACAAACAAGTTTGATGGGAAGGTGGGATTACACCAGGGATCAGCACTGAGTCCTCTAATATTCATCGTACTGCTGGACTACACCAGCAAGCAGCATCCAGTGGAGAGAGGACAGAAAGTTTTCTACACTGATGACATTGTATTTAGAACCAGCACAGCAGAGCAGTTCCAGTGTGTAATAGACAGGTGGTTTGATAGGCTTACAACACACGACATACAGATGAGAAGAGCGAAGACGGAGGGGATGTTGGTATAACGAGAACAGACAGCCATACAACTTGATGTCCGCTTAGATGGCCAACAACTGAGGCAAACCCCGGCGTACAAGTAACTAGGCAGCTGGCTTCACGAAAAGAAGAGCTAGGAAGAGAGAAGCACGCTGGACTACAAGGGTCTAGAAACGCTTGGAGGAATGTGAGGTGAGTGATCCATGACAGAAGAATGCCGATGAAGCTAAAGGCGCAGTTCTACAGGACGAGGGTGCGACCAGTGGTGCTATATGGAACGGAGCCGTGGGCAGGGAACGAAGAGCAGGTAAAGAAGTTGGAAGTAGCGGAGATGCGCTGCCTGCGAGCCATCAGAGGAGTAACACGCCGAGATAGAATGAGACACGAGATCATAAGAAGCGAGGTGCGGGTGGCTCGGCTGAGGGACAAGGTGAGAGAGGGCAGATAGCGGTGGTATGGTCACGTGAAGTGACGAAACGAAATCAAGATGGCGCGGTGGGCACTGTAAAGAACCGAGACAGACAAGGAAGGGCGACAAGAGATGGATGGATTGTGTGATGAAGTAGATCTGAGTACAGTCAACGATGGCAACGTATGGAGAGTTGTGTCGAGGAGACCCGACCCCTCCTGAGAGAGCAAATAGGGATGATGATGATGATGATGATGATGATGATGATGATGATGATGATGACTGTAGGGAAAACGAATGAACATATCAAGTGTTATCGTATGGTTCATTTGTTGAAAGAATCAATCAGTGCCATATTTCACAACAGGCATCTTAATTAGCTATAGTCTTTCGCATCAGAACTCTGCGTAGAATGGCTTTCCTTGTGATGGTGCAATGATGTGGTTGATAAAGAACTATTTGTTTAAGCTAGATGTCATAACTGTGACACAAAGGCGATTGGTATGCAAATCGAGTTGCCATATTCCTATAAAGAGGTGTACTTGGCATAGGTCACTAATCAGTATATTCACAACAGCAGCATGTGGATCGCTCCCAGAGTATTAATGTATCAACGTGTTTTAAACAGTGATCACAATTATGGCATATATTACATATTATGAATGGCAGTTGGTACTGGATTGTGCTAGAGCTTATGGCTATTAACGACAAATGTTATCGACGGCTGCGGCAGAATCTCACTGAACTTTTGGACCAACAATACAGTGATTATTCAGATTCAATTGAGATCAAATTACATGTCGCATGGTAAGGAAGGCTTCAACGCTGCATATGATATGTTCATATTGGTGAAAGATAAAATTGTCAACTTATTGCCTGCTTTTTTCTGTTAAATGATAAATGCACTGCGGACATGATGACAAACGACAAACATAGGCTTCATTCATATGCTGACCGTATCATGAATAGAAACATGTTTACGCATTAAAAGCGTAATTTGTGTCCAATATTTATCATGATATTTTGCAAGGATCAAATTTTGCAGCACATGCTTCTTTACTTCCTTAATTCTACCTTCGTCATCCTTTGCTTTCAGTTACTTTATACTTTGATGCAAAGGGTACATAAGCTAAGCAAACTGGACCAGAAACGCTCAATCTTCATACAATCGCCACTGTCACAAATGATCACGATATATCGTCCAGGCTACAGAGTCAATCCTATTACTACCGACAAACCCTCTTCTGATATGCATTGAGAGCCCGTCGTAATTTGGCGTAGATTGGCTAAGAAAGACTAATCTGGATAAACAGCTACCTGGGTGCAATTTCGTCTATAACTTATAAACCGAAGCGAAGTGTATGTTTATTCTCCAATATATTGCGGGGATTGTATTTCGAGGATTCAAAGGGTGGGGTTTTTAAACGAAATTGATGCGAATCGCAGTATTGAGGGTTCGTTTCTTATTGTTAAATGGTCGGAATTTGTACATCTCGGGAGATACAAAAGATCATTCACTAATGATTGGAATATTCAGCATTAATGACCTATCCTAAACTAGAATTATTGTAACAAATTTATATAGCGTCATTTGAGCATGCCACAAAAAGTCTGCTATGAATACATGCCATTTTGTTTACTTAAACGTGTATATTTGTAAAAGTCGCCCATGTGGTCCGGAAGTACTGATACAACCGGATGCTGGTGCTGATCATCATGGCGTGCCGTATATATCACTTATGTGATGTGTCTCTCATACGAATCCAGACCTCCGTTGATTTGATTTAAACACCTTACTGTATGGCAATGTATTCAAAGTGATCATCATTTGGCTTATGCTATGAATGTTTGATGGAATTCACTCATATCAGCTGGCATCAGGGAAATACCAATCTATCTTTGCATGGAAGACATTCTCAGTGTTTTCCTTACGATATTACCGGGTTCATCAATGTGATATTGTAAAAGCTAGCCCATGAGCGCGGTTTACTTTAATCCTAGTCGCTATGTCTACATTAAGCTCGCTGACATATAAGCGTTAGACAAGTAATTAAAGATGTCTCTAGGGTAAAAGCTATTTGACATAAGTGCATGTTGACATTCAAATTTTAAGTTCAGAGTTTACATGTTCACACCCTAAAGTGTATATGCAGACATGACGTTTTGCATCATGACAGACGGCAGAAACTCCGCAAGGCATACGTTCGGCAGAAATATAAATTGTAGGTAATAGGTTATGCCATCCACTGTAAAAGCAAATTATGCCCTGGACATTCACGAAAATCACATGAGATCATAAGATATATTACAATACACAAAATAACTATTGTGATCGCGGCATCTAGAACAAAATTAACACAGCTTAATAAAACCCAACTGACAGGCCCATAAAGCTCAAACACCAGAATGTACAGCGGCTACTCAATAATGTAACAAAGAAAATTTGACGAACAGAATCGGGTCGAAATACACCAATACATTTCTTGATTTAGATCACAATAGTTAGTGTCGTATTTATAATATATTGATATGGAAATATAAAATGAAGAAAAACTAAATTCTATCTGTTGTCGACAATATATTAGTACAGCAAACGACTTGAATCAATTCGATTTTTTAACACACCAGTCGTGCTCTTGGGTTGCAATGATTCGTTCCGAAGAGTATGATATATCCAAATTTCCTTGCTCGTGCGCACAATCCGTAGTTCTTTCCAACAGTCAATATAAATATGAATAATGGTTCCATGAATAGCATTATCCGCACACAGAAGCACGTCGTACGTCAGCACGATACAGTTCTTACGTTGAAAATAACCGAGTAAGCATAATCTGCAAAGCAATCTACTTCCAACGCATCTTTAATTGATTTACGGTAGCGCCAACCCTTTGCCAAGCCATAATTGATAGAGTGGTGAATTACGAAATATTTCTTCTCACATACCGTCGCTTAAAGCGAGAAAAAGAAACATAACATATTGTTCAAGTATACATGAAGATAATGTTTAAACAAATAAATACGCCACACGGCCAGCCAAATACTAATAAATATGAAAGGCTCCTTCACCCGTGGAATATTACATGATCTACGACACTGTCCCAACCTATTGCAACATTATTCAGCTATAGGGCAAGTATATTAACAGTTATGACAATTTTAAGAGCACCTTGTCGCCTTTTCCGTATTAGATGCGAATGTGATGCATGTATTGTGTTGTATGGCAGGTACATAACCATATAATGCACTAAGAGCGGACGCAGCTGCCGACCAAGACCATTATAACAGTTCATATTACCCACTTTAGTGTTCCATAACATCCGGTTATTAGGGATATGCAAAACTGCATGGCATTGATTGATCCCTCCAGGCAAGTTAATGTTCACCATATTGAGTACTGCGAGAAGCAATATTAGGGTAAAGATCGACATACACACATACCGGTTTCTTATGCAACATACGATACGCAGGTAACGTTCCTGTCTTGTACGTGTCTCCTTAGGGTGATCGTTTGGCAATGAGAATGCATGTTTCACTCTGCTGCGTTGTTTGTTGATGTCGCTGCTGATGGTAAATATCGGGTGGAGGCAGACGTCTCAGGAGGCAGACCCATTTAAGAAAGTTGGATAAATTTCTGAGGAATAAGCAATGGCATGGTGTGTCTATCGAAATGGCTAAGAATATCGTATCGTTTTGTTTAACTTACAAGATCATTCCTGTTGTATAGAACAATAGCAATGTCTGAAAATGTTCGTACAAGAATAATAAATTTAATCCACTCCTGTAATGAATTTTTCGCAGATTGAATTTTGCAACAATTACGAAGACAAATATGTACTTGCATATACCAATCCTGAAACAATTAATTGTACTTCCGTCACAATACTCAACAACCATACCTTAACGAGTAACAACACATTGAATAAGGCCTATATGCATTAGTAATGCATCTACTGTGCTGTCATAGCCGATAAACCCATGTCCATATAACCACACTCTCTAATCCTCAAGACGTTTGTAGTAATGTATCCAGGCGATGATGAGTTTTTGGTGTTTACTTAATGGAATCTAAATAAATGCAAATGTGAGACAATGTGGTTCTATGTACATCGTAGCGACCTGTGCTCAATATACCGAAAGATATTTCGTTAACTGGTAGCAATAATTAGCTGTTAGGAACTGCACATCCATGTTATCAAAAAGCATGCATAAATTACCCTGAGGCAATCCTTATATTGGTGTAAGCTTAGTCATGAATGTAGTAAACCATACTGTCTGTGCGTCAATATACATAGGGAATCCAAGCTCACCACCACGCTCACGTATTCCCGGGGTTCTCATTCAGTGCATCGTACGAATATGATAAAAAAAATCTTCATCGTCTTTGGCTCAAACAAAACATTTCAGAAATATTACGATTAGCCCCCAGCTCATGTTATAGGAGGATTTATTGTGCTTACTTGTGGTTGGAAACTTCAACGTTTATTGGAAGCACCAAACGTACGTATCATGCAAGTATAAGCTATGACACAAATATGTACTGTCACTTATATTTTACACTCATGCCCATCGTCCGTGAATGCCTTGTTACAATTGTTAATTGTCTGAAATATGTATACAGCAACTGTCAGGAACCAGGTAATTCAAACTAAACAGGTTTGTATTTAAGGTCGAGGAGGGGTGCAGTAGAACAGGGCAATATCAGCATCATGTAGATGCGAATGTGATGCATGTATTGTGTTGTATGGCAGGTACATAACCATATAATACACTAAGAGCGGACGCAGCTGCCGACCAAGACCATTATAACAGTTCATATTACCCACTTTAGTGTTCCATAACATCCGGTTATTAGGGATATGCAAAACTGCATGGCATTGATTGATCCCTCCAGGCAAGTTAATGTTCACCATATTGAGTACTGCGAGAAGCAATATTAGGGTAAAGATCGACATACACACATACCGGTTTCTTATGCAACATACGATACGCAGGTAACGTCCCTGTCTTGTACGTGTCCCCTTAGGTTGATCGTTTGGCAATGAGAATGCATGTTTCACTCTGCTGCGTTGTTTGTTGATGTCGCTGCTGATGGTAAATATCGGGTGGAGGCAGACGTCTCAGGAGGCAGACCCATTTAAGAAAGTTGGATAAATTTCTGAGGAATAAGCAATGGCATGGTGTGTCTATCGAAATGGCTAAGAATATCGTATCGTTTTGTTTAACTTACAAGATCATTCCTGTTGTATAGAACAATAGCAATGTCTGAAAATGTTCGTACAAGAATAATGAATTTAATCCACTCCTGTAATGAATTTTTCGCAGATTGAATTTTGCAACAATTACGAAGACAAATATGTACATGCATATACCAATCCTGAAACAATTAATTGTACTTCCGTCACAATACTCCACAACCATACCTTAACAACGAGTAATAACACATTGAATAAGGCCTATATGCATTAGTAATGCATCTAATGTGCTGTCATAGCCGATAAACCCATGTCCATATAACCACACTCTCTAATCCTCAAGACGTTTGTAGTAATGTATCCAGGCGATGATGAGTTTTTGGTGTTTACTTAATGGAATCTAAATGATGCAAATGTGAGACAATGTGGTTTGATGTACATCGTAGCGACCTGTGCTCATTATACCGAAAGATATTTCGTTAACTGGTAGCAATAATTAGCTGTTAGGAACTGCACATCCATGTTATCAAAAAGCATGCATAAATTACCCTGAGGCAATCCTTATATTGGTGTAACCTTAGCCATGAATGTGCGTCAATATACATAGGGAATCCAAGCTCACCACCACGCTCACGTATTTCCGGGGTTCTCATTCAGTGCATCGTACGAATATGATAAAAAAAATCTTTATCGTCTTTGGCCCAAACAAAACATTTCAGAAATATTACGATTAGCCCCCAGCTCATGTTATAAAGAGGATTTATTGTGCTTACTTGTGGTTGGAAACTTCAACGTTTATTGGAAGCACCAAACGTACGTATCATGCAAGTAAAAGCTATGACACAAATATGTACTGTCACTTATATTTTACACTCATGCCCATCGTCCGTGAATGCCTTGTTACAATTGTTAATTGTCTGAAATATGTATACAGCAACTGTCAGGAACCAGGTAATTCAAACTTTACAGGGTTGTATGTAAGGTCGAGGAGGGTGCAGTAGAACAGGGCAATATCAGCATCATGTTATGTGGGCATGTTAACGAATCATAGCTGTACAACACGGCATCATGATGAATATATTGTACATGTCGGGGATGTTGTTAAAGCTATATAACATTATGTTATGACGCCATGATCTCAGTGATGAGGCAATGCATTGGACATGGAACACTGTGCAATATACGCACACACACACACACACACACACACACTCACGCACACAAACACACGCACACAACACACACATACGCGCACGCACACACACGTACACATACACACACGCACACACCCAGATGTATATTTACTAATAAATATGAATATAGAATTATATCTATGTATTGACATACATGTATATGTATTTATATGTGTACATATAATAGTATTGTACAGCTGCCTTCGTAACGTTAATGCCGACACTGGTGGTTAATCTCGGTTTGTTGACAAGCTTCCTTGTAGTTTTGAAGCTCATACAGTCTAAACCAACTTTGATAACCTATCGAGAATGGAAGCTCTCGGGTATTAAGCATGTTTTAAGAAAACCTTCATGTGATCATAACCGCTTATTCAATTGTGCAAGAACGTGCCAGAGAGCCATCGTAATGTAGAAACAACCGTACGCGGCGATGCTGTATGAACCTCAAAACAGCGGAATTCGCAGGTGCTGTCTTCACAAAGAAGCATATAGCCTGAAAAGATATTGACAATTCCACTAGTACTTAATTTTTCTCAAAGCAAACAATTACTTATTTGTGCGCTCATGAAAACACGGAATGGTAAGCCATTATCTGGTTGAAATAATATATTGTTATGCATGGCGCATTCCTTTTTTTGGAAAAGCAGACAGAAAATACGCATAGAAAATTCATTTATTGCCGAAGACCTAGCCAAAGAAATCACACTATTCCCTCAGTGCGACAATATTTATATCAAACCCAAGCACACCCCAACGCTCACATATCCTCAATGTACTCACCGACTGTCCTGCGTCTGTATGATAGAAATACTGTACTGTGTCTATAGCTTGATAAAACAATTATAAAATATGACGACCACAAGCAATTTCCAGATAGGGCAATTGCATGTATTTATTGAGCTAATGGTAGTTGCTAAGAGTATATCCAGCCAAATGGAACACATAGAACGCAGTTGCCCATTGTCTGTAATATATGTATACAACCACCATCGTGTACTCGGGGTTTCAAAATAAACCGGTTCTTGGGTTCGTTAAGGAAGGGGGTATAACAGAACAGGTTGATAGCATCATATTATTTACGCAATTGTTTGACCATGTATTATTATTTCATTTATTATGCACCGACCGGTTGTGATGCTTCATGTGGTACGTGTAGCGTAGTATGTGCGTCGCACAATACACAGGGACAAAAATGGCAATAATACCACGAATATTGGGGATTTCATGGCATGATGTGCATAGAAGGGCGTCATGATATTCATCAAAGCAAATGAATGTACGTTTCCTACATTCTTAATATTTCTAGCATTGGCTCTTACTTACGATAGGGAAAACGGCATTATAGATGTTCAAATACTGCTGATTCACTAATGCTATGGAGAGCGCCGGCTATCCTGCATAGACTCATGTATTTGACTCATTCATGTCTATATTTGGTTAGGTTAAGGGAGAAGCCTATACCTGTCAATGTTGAGGATGTGCAGCCTTATTATTACTCAACATTTGCGGGGCAGATTGTCGGCAAAAAGGGAGAAGGCAGGCAAATCCAATCGCTTCAGTGTATGCCTCTGTTGCTACACGAGGCACATCATTGTATCTAACTAAACAGGAACATATCGAGCAAAAGGCAGCGTTCATTTACAATAATGCTCTTTGTTCTGGATGAGTAACAATGCTTGCATAATCCTTAAGCGTGTCACATGTGACATGTAAAGCTGATTAGGGTTATGTAACATCAGCTCGCTGCCTAAATTATTCGGCGGGGAGCTATGTCAGTTAACAAATGCGGCAGCTGCGATAGGGTTGCCGTTGATACTATGCATATTTCGCCTTCTTATTAGTAACACCTTGACTGATGACAATACGGCGTTCATTTATATATTACTGCTTTAGTAGATACAACATATTTAAATTCAATGAAACCATATCGTTAATATCGTAACCATTTCTCTTCAGGGCCAATATCAAACCAGTGAGTTGTTAAATTTTTGCTATCGTTACGCGAAACAAGAGTGAAATAAGGTACACTAATAAGATTCAGTATTCATGACATTTCAAAGGATTGACGCCATTAACTTACCTTCAGTGCACCGCCATGAGCTTGCGAGTATTGACTGAAGCATTAATGATATCCAGTATGGCAGGCCATTTCACGGCTCGATAAGCAATTTCCCATGGATTGCAATATTATGCAACATGTTTGTGCTAAACAAATCGGCTGAGCTTAGAGGCTTGGAGTTACTCATAATGACATAACCATCAAGCTTACATACACAAGCGGATGTGAAGTTGAGCGGTGGATTATAACATGAACAATGCTGACATACCAGCAATAATGAGACTTTTGACCAGCACCTATCTCCCCCATCCCAGGTCGGTCTCCATACCTTTGACAAAGAACGTCTTTTAACTGTACACGGTAACTGTTTCGACTTATTTACCCCATCTACAGTCACCATATAACAATTGAGCGATTCTAACAGTTGTAACACGGTCTGATATATATATATATATATATATATATATATATATATATATATATATATATATATATATATATATATATATAGATATATATATATATATATATATATATATATATATATATATATATATATATATATATATATATATATATATATATATATATATATATATATATATATATATATATATATATATATATATATATATATATATATATATATATATATATATATATCTGGATGCATTCTTATAGAAGAGGCGCATTACTTCTAATGTATATGGGGGGAGAGGTAGGGATGCATGTCATAGCACAGACAAAGACAGAGGCTATCCATGCTTACCAGGGTAATATTAGCAGTTTTGTCAGCTCATATGTCAAAGTGTGTCGTTGGGGGCAGTGACTATAATGGATCATTAGGCCAGGCACTTTACCCATGATAGTTATTCCATGAGCAAAGTGCACTGGCTTTGATTGTGACAAACGATCACCTATCTGTCTGCCTATAATCGGTAACATGTACGTTTGTGCTGTTATTGGCAACAGTTTTCCGAATTATCCGGTTCGAAATGGCTTAAATATCTTATTTTCAGCTCATGGTGTGATAATATTTGTTAATATGATAATACAAATGGGGCTCGGCGTGTGGCTGCTGATGATTTTCAGAGACGCTATGACAAAGCACAAAGCTCCTTACATGTTGCATGTTCGCATATTTTCTCGGGCGGAGTCCTCTTACCATAGAAAAAAGGCACTATAATATTATTGCCAAATTGTTGATCAATGTGACTCGTTAATTACACAACCTTTGGCAAGGTGTGCCGTGTTAAAAACAAATAATTTCAGCGCTTACAAAACGCCTGAACGCAAGTTTGGCTTATAAAGCGGGAATATGAATGTATATATATCACAAACATCATGTAAACTGCCACAACTATAACACAATATACGCTTGGCAAAATATGATAATAAATAGTGAAGTGGAATAGTCATGACGAACTATAGAACTAAGCTTTTAGATATTTTCGATATTTTCGATAAAGAAATCAATCGCACCGTTAAAAATATCAATTTCAATTAAGACATCGTGACGCGCTATTGGCCTGTTAGCATTTATATTATTAATGTTCAACAGTGTAGGAAAATTCAATGCTAGCTGATGGCAGCTGTGCATCATGACAACGTTTACCAATTACAGAAATTCATGTATATGAACTGCCAATGAAGTGCTGAGAAAGAGTGTGATCCCGTCAAGCAGATCCCATACCGCAGTAATAATGGAAAGGCGTCTCAAGGGTGTGAACTGGATATGGCACTGTATGTAATCTCTGTTATCACCTTCATTTCCCACGGAAGGGGTATATATCTAATGCCGAAGTTAGCCAACATGGGTATCATTGTAGGTGTTTCGTATGTGTACGGATGCCATCGTCTAAATTAGCATTGCATGAATCTATTTATATACGGTAGAGTTAGCTAAGAACCATTACTCACGACTAGCTACAAGCAAGAAAACAACTTATGTGCACATCTCCTGACGATTGCTAACTGATAAATAATCCAATTCCGGCTATTTATTTGCGGCAAACAAATAGAAAAATGCCTTTTAACCAAGCAAACTGGCGAGGATACGGTATCGCTAGGATAAATATATCGGTTATTATATTCTTTATATTTTATGATACATTTACACGTTTATATATAACTTTATTGGGGATCTTTTTACATCGATTCCCTCGATATTCTACGATAAATAACAGCTTTTATTCAAATGTTTACCTACATATCCTGCAATCATAAAGCATGCCATGTAACGAACATGCTCACCCAAGTATGGAACGTTTATGCCTACAACACGCAAACTTTTACTAGCAATGATCCAATATCTGTAATTCCTGTAAATCTTACAATTGGAGAGGGAGAGGAACGTGCTCACCAACCATCGTATTACAACCAGACTGCGTGATGACCTCAATCTGGATGTCATTGGTATAGTAAATGTCTTATGTTAGAGGTGTGCTAACATGCACGTAGAACACAACTTGAGGGGTCAAGTCGAAAGATAACGCAATCAGTACCACATTAATAATGCTCCGGCCGAGAGTGGGTCGTTGTAGAGTCAGCTGTGTATTGCCCGTTAAACAAAAGTCCGAGCCATTTATAACACTATGTGTAATGCAGTGATAAGTGATTTGTAACATATTAAAGGTTTCTCACAAAGATATCAATTATTATTCACATAGTACACGGAAGCCTGGTACAACAATTACTATGTAAGTCAGAGACACCGCACACAATGGCCTCGGCAATGTGGGCCATCGGTGGCTGCGCCGGTGGCCCGACGGTGGCACATAATTTTAAACAATTCCACACAACAATAGAAACCATCATAGAAATGTGTTACTGGCAAATATAATGAAACATCAGTTACCGAGTAAAAAAGTTACATGTGTAATCATTTTGTTTCGGTCAAGGCTTCTTGCTAAGGTTTGGTGTGTTGAGCACAGCCCAAGAGAATTGTGGATTGCCTACAATATATATCTGTAGAAACATTTATCAGAGGCATATTAATCTAACTTTTTTTAGTAACTTGATATCCCTTTTCTAATGTTACGCAAAATAAGGTACATTGTAGGACAAAGTAAATGCATATTTAATGTTACCAAGGAAGAGGAGGTAACTTAAAGGGACTTCTGATTGAGCCAACACCTTCTTTTTCTGTGAGGCTTTGACACTGTCTCCCTCCAAATCACTGTTGCAAATTTCATCAAGGTGCAATTTACTCCATGTGGGTTTGATTTCACTTGTTGATCACAAAAAACTGTGGTACAGGTGAGATACCTACATGTCAGAATGCAGTTCCTGGGCTGGCTCTGCTTCTTCCTCTTCATCAGACCTATTCTTGGAAGAATGCGACCTGTATTGTGGAAATATTTCACTTTTTATAACATATTTTTGTGTTATTTGGAATGTCAGAGGCAATAGGTTCCAAATATGCGTACCATTATAATGTCAATATTTACCCTGTATAATATTTTTGTGACCAAAAATGCCCAGAGGGAAGGAATCACCTGATAATCATATGAAACTCACCTTTTTCTGACTCTGCTCTCTGCGTCAGTTGTTTCTAAATCGGTGGTGAGATATCCCTCCACCCTTCTAGTTTCACATTTCTGCCTGGCTTTTCTGTAGTTCGCTACAATTAAGTAATATATTTATTAATTATACACACACACATTTATATTATCGTTCGACCGGAGCTAGTTTTTGTCAAATACAAAGCAATGCGATGAATACTAGATGTTTTCATATCCCCTGTATATTCTTAATACTTAATACACTGAGCGATTTTTACGAATTTCCAAATACCCTCAACATTCAGCGACTGAACTAAGGTTAAGGTCGTTACTAATTTGCAAAGATGCAGCTAGATGGCGCGATGGCAGATATCCAGCCGAAGACGAGCCACCTTTAGGCCGTCAGCTGGGAACTGCCGACGGGTGCGACCATATGTCATATGTGATCAAACATACTGACAAATCATCAAGTCACGGCCTTGGATGCTATTTATGGGTTACTCCTATCACTGTCGGTGATGCTTACGCATATAAGGCATACACCTTGTAAACTATGTATTGCATCAATTGTAAAAGCAGCAAACACTGTAGGTAAATTATTAGCATAAATTCTCTTGCCTGGTCGGTATATGCCTGCTGCCACGAATGCAATAACCCTTTGTCATATTTTATCCTTCAGTTGGCGGGTGCTCCAGGTTATTGTAGCGGGCGGTACAATGTTACGCGTGATAATCATGGCTACTAGAGTTCAACAAAATTGTAATAGTTAGTTTGAATATAAAGCAGCGAAACAACAATAAATCTTTAAAATAGTCGCTCAATAGTAATATATGTATGTTGCAAAACATTATTTTAATTCGGCGAGAGTTTTGACGTGCAGTCGAATGGAGTAACTGTAGAATGATCCACATCCTATGTCCAAAAGATTCATTTTCATCCATGCATATTGCATTTTCAATTATTGATATAGCCCTTATCGCCCCCCCCCCCCCCCATTATACCAGCACCATAGTTGTGTTGGTGAACGTCGGCCAGAATCGATTAGTACTCTGATATGGCACTCGTGGCATTTGTTAGCATAGATTCTTATCTGGATGGTAGGGCGCGGACTAGTTAAAGGACTAAACTAAATAACAACGGCATAATTTGAAGGTACTGACACTACGAAAAGCATATAACAGCAAGGAGGTTATGGTTGTGCAATATTCATCAGTATTTGTAATTACATATACCATCAATATATACAACTTTATGAATATTAATTAGGATCTTGTGCAGCGCTGTTACCCTAATACTTATTAAGATTTCTGACTGATGGCTATATAGCGCAGTGTAGTTACCATTTATCATATTTGTATATCTATTAATCAATACATGTGGATGCATTACCGATGGTATTGTACAATGAGTAAAATTTACGGAGTTAATAGGTTCGCTGGGCATATTTAGCACCAAAAACAGCAGTAGTCACTGATGTTACAAGACAATGATTTTGCTATGCTCGCATTAATATCACACAGAAGATCACAGTATGAAAACGCATTAACGATTCAACTAGTAGTATTTTGTGCTCATAGCAAAGAATAGCTTTTATTGGGATGCTAGTCTTAACTCGCGGAGCTTCCATATGATTTACAATGATTTACGATGATGGTCACATAATACTTCATGGTGACGGGTGGTCAGGTCCGTAGGCGGAAGGGTCATCAATTGATTACACATATGGTAGAGTTAAAACATTACGAGAACCCGTGAACTGGCTTGTTTACTATTCCATGGGGTCGGAACGCGATTGGAAAAGCTATTTGTTCTTAATTATGTCCTGGTCGTGGGTTTTGTCAAGATGCACCAATGTCCCCGAAATTAACACTTATATCATCTAACTGAACCTTGTGTATACATGTTTAAGGTTCCCACAGAGACGCTGAGTTCTAAACGTTGTCAGTCATAACAAGCACAATCTTTGTTGCTAACTCAGCACAGATATACCGGCTACGAGCTTAGCAGCACGTCTGCGTTGTGTCCAGGATTGTTTGATAAATAATGACTAAATCCCTTCCTGTGACCCATCATCTAGAGAAGAATCGCCCACTCGGCACTTGATCTGTATGCAATAATTTAAATTAGTTTTTGTTTTAAAAAACATTTGAAAATCATTTCCCCAGTCTATCGGGTGATGTGTAAGTTATTTGCCCGGTTGTTGGCTGTCACCACAATCACCATTACCTACACATTGCAAAGACAATGGCATAAATCACTAATGGACAAATACATCCACACTTTGGACTGAAATGCGTCTAAATTGGTCAAATGTACGTAAAATGAATTTAAAGGTTTCAATCATCAAGAACAGGGAAACATATCTGATTAACCTGCTTGTCGTCAAGCGTGAATCATGTTATTGGATTTGCAAACATAAACCGCCAAAATTACACTAAGTCTGTCGGCATCCAGCACAAATGATGTTCCCTGGCGATATGTCTGAGTGAGACATATGGTGTTATGATGTGGCCCTGTCGTCTGTTTAATGCACTGTTATCCTCCTTTCGCTGCAACTTCTTCTTCCTGGTACCACTCCTGTCAATTCCATGGTAGCATACTCTTTCACCAGCAACATACTGAAAGGGAGTAAGCATAACTCGTCACTATTAGTCCATTTCGCATTATGCTGTGTTAGTGACTGTATTTTGCTGTGTCGGTCCCTGCCGTGTTATCTTTCTACCGCGACTCTCAGAAACGAAAACAACACATATTAATGACGTGTGCGACCGCGCACACATTTAGAAAATATCCATAATTAAAACCATACAAACATATATCGCGCTTAATCCATGTTTTAACTGGTATGCCAATAAGGAACGAATCCTTCGGCTCAAGTTGAAAAATTAAGATTTTATATTCTGACATGCTGCTCTAATATATTGCAAATCATCTATGTTTGCTCGATTTAGGTAAATAAATGATGAGAACACGGTTGATGATGAAAAAGGCTGAGTTGTCATCCTGCAGGTGGCATTAAGTTTAAAGAAACCCATATATAATTGTAATCGTCATTTCCATATGTATGACTAATGTTGTAGTGTTTGATTGATATATATGCCATGTCGCGATGGTTTGTTGTTCTAATCTTTGTTTACCACGACTGTGATTTTTCGTGCACCTCGTTACATAACGGTTGTAGCGTAAAAATTACATTGAAATGTAAATGATTGAATGAACTAAGAATGTTCGAGCGTTTTCTAGACATTTAGAATGCTCTCCATTTTTAGAGAGTTTATGGCGCATCATTGACTTCGTCCACTATATAATGAATAGGGGTCAACATATTTAGCCTTAACAGTTCAATATGTGTTCCGTTATCCCAATACCAATTTGCTGTTGGTCCTGGTCTTGCAAAGCGAAAAACATTATTGTTCTATACAGCTAGCATCATCCCCGTTAAACGTTGTTATGTTTGTCTTTATCCTTAATATATGTTCTGGAAGCCAGCCAGTGTAACCAAACAAATTCGAAATTAACGTGCGCTTTGTTCAAGGGAAATAGTCATTGAACTTATATACCATTCACTTTCATGGAATCCTTATCAATGCAACTATTTTAAGTCGTTGCGGCTATTGTCACTGATCTCAAGATCAATTGATGCGAGCAACCGAAGAGATACCATCTGTCATACAAAATGCCGGTTGCTAACATAGGCTTGCTACTAACATTAAGACAAGCAAGATTGCAGGTGTATTATGTGGCTTTTAATATTGCCCAATGCTAACCACAAGCAAAATATGTAGAGCCCTACAAACTGATGCCGGCTTAAATAATCTGCCAATGCACCACTGACACCATCTGCTTTAATGTGAGTGAACTGACGACTAATGCGATAGTAGCAGACAAAGGGGTGTCGCCTGTTGGAACCAGCTTCGCCCTCTGCCCTCCCTTCACTCATAAATGAAAACCCCAATACCATTCATTCCGAGGAAATTCTCCTGTACAATAAACGATACACTTCGCCGACATACATTGCTTTATTTATGTTATTATGCATATCGACAATGTCACATCACATGCAAGATCAAATGAGAAAGAATTTTGAGAAGGTGGCACCAACTTGCCATAACTGTTATCAGTTAATCATATAATATTCCTCGTTTGCATTAGTATGCCTTCCAACTCTGTGCAATCTTGATTTTCCAAATATGACAACTAATGCATTGAGTATAGGGCTGTATTCCGATGCTATCAATAAACATGGAGATAATTGTACAACCATCAGCTTTTGTAATGTGTCGTTCTGAACCATTTAGAATGCATTCTCTGTAACGCCGACTATCATACGCCATCGCAATTCATCTTTATGTGTTTTACAGTCCCGATGTTTGAACACTCAGTAAACACCCTAGACCATTGCGGTAAGATCAGAACAGGCCATTTTATAGACCAACGTACACATAAACAATTTAGCTGCGCTTAATTATGCCAACAATTCTCTATCAAACTTAATGGTTTATCATTCGGTATTCTCAGCAGCAGTATTTTAGAGCAGTTAACCTGCTGTAACGTTTCTCTGTATTGCTTATTTAAACAGGGCCTATAAAACTATACTTTCATTAGATAAGCTGGTTGTACAGCCATTTAGTAATCATTGTTTTGTCAAGGATTGCTAGCATCGATGGTTTGTCAGTTGATGCATCCAATCATACTTATATGACCGTTTTGCAGCCCACAGCCTCACCAGTCTACATACGTATCCGTAAAGCTGTTGCCTGAGGAACCCTTGAATTGCATTTCAATTAAGAGTAACAAAGGTTTCTTTGTTAACTAATGAGGCGAGAGTCATTATAATAATGAAGGTTAATTTACAAAACGACTACAGTCAGGACGTTTGTAAAAAGATGAAATGACTTCGCTATTTGCAAAATTGTCACCAACAATAGATATTATGTACGCAACTGTAAATGTTGTTTAGCCAACGCTCCACATAATCTAATTTATTTAAAATATTTAACTAAGACATCGTCAGATGTTTTTTGTCGGGTGACTCACCAGTAGGTCTTACGAAAGTGTGATCAACCAAGCTCCAGCTCTTCTTTCGACAGTAGTCCGTGTTTCAGGATTTATTGATATGTCCCTAGGGGAGTCCTATACGTACGTGAGGTTTATACAGCTGCTTGAGGTCAACAAGAAGGAGTTAACGGGCAGGCTGTCAGAAGAGTTCAAGGCTAAACTTATATTAAAGTCAAAGCTGGGTACCCGTAACAAAGTATTAGCCAACAACCGGCGGCCAGTAGGCAAATTGGCATACACGCTAGCTACTGGCTAGTGGAACCCCAGGCAGCTAGACGAGTTGGAAATCACAGCAAGTAGGGTAATGTCCGACAACTGGTCCTGGTTTTTCGGAATGATCAAGGATAAGGAGATGTGGGATCAAGAGACTTGTTCCTCGGATTGCACCTACAGCTGGTTGAAAGACAGTAGATTCGAGGCTTGGTCAGCAGCCTACATTATAGCTCCTCAAGATCATGTCACTCGAACAAGGGTGCACAGCATTGTGCTAGGGATGTACCAGGGCTCAACGTCATGCAGGGTGCGCAAAACCCTCGCTCACATCCTAGCAAACTGCCGTTTCCATTGCTGATTCAGCACCAACTGGCAGTAGAGACTGGGTAAGTGGGAGAATCAGTCAAAAGAATTCGGACTGACGTCCTAGATGTAGTAGAAAACGATCAGTACAAACTCGTCTGGGAAATCAGTCTGACGACCACAAAACGACCGGACCTGTGGCGCTGGGACACGACGGCACCACGAATCTTTATTGTTGAGGTGACCGTGGCAATGCTCACTACAGACGTGCACATGTTGTTCTACCGTCTGCTGCCAGGTTGCACCAAAACTAATATTGGCCTTTATTAATTGATGCATTATGGATCCATTGGACGCTCATTGTTGTAAACGCCAAAAGCGTTAGCACCACTAAGTCCTCTCTGTAGTAAAGAAAGTAAGGAGATATATCTTCAATATCACGTAGTTGAATTTAAGAACAGTAGTAATTGACATGTGTAATGTCATTCACGCCTCTGTTTATCGATGCATTAGTTCAGTGTTAATCCACTTTTTTAATAATTTTGCATTCTTACTCCATGATTGATTACATAAAATGCACAAAGGTGTAGTGCGTTAATAAATTGAATTCCATTACCAATCAAAATGCTCCTCGTATTGCGACGTATTTATGCTAGTTAAAAAAGGCGCGTCGTGTCAGCTTTTCTGTGAGAGTATTGTTATCAAATTTTGTTGAACAACTTGAGCAAATGCATGAATTTGGTGACCTAGGGAAAACCACAAGCGGTACCCAGAGCAACGAGTTCACATCCAGGTCAAGAAAACTAATTAACGAGATGATTCGATGGAACACCTAAACTTTATATGCCTAACTCATGCGGCACAACAGTATGATATATGTGCCAATGGTAGCAATGGGGCCCTTGTTATCATCACCTACAACACAGGGTAATTAGTAAATCTCTTACAAGAGAGTGGCACCGTGGGAACATTACTTCATAAATCATAAGCTGGTATGCCCTCTTTCGTGTAAGCCTCATATATAACTTTGCCTTGACAAAGGCAAATCAATGTTGTTTTCTGCTGAACTTATCACACACAGTCCACTTATTGGTGTACATCATGACTCTCCCATATTTATTGTGTAGATTTGCTGCCCAATAGACGGTTATAAACATTTATATATGTGAATAAATGCCGAAAAATCAAATTTACATCATAAACATGGGTGACATAAATATACTTCTTGATTCGTCAACAGTGTTTCTATCATTTAAAAAAAAATGCACCTAGTACGGTCTTCAATAGCACTGGGCTTCATACGATATGCCTGTTATTGATAAGAATATATCATATTCAGCGCTGAAGTGACAAACTGTCATGGGGGTTGATACGATATATCCTTAGTATGCATGAGCTGATAGCACAATCCAGTTGCAACTGTCATCATCACAATGTTACAGCTTCTGTTTGTCTGTCTGCTAACTGTCTTAGAAAAAGTCTTTAGATTATGAACTTGGCGCGATGCGTAGGCACCCGCTGTATGTTTTTGCCGAGTGGCGACAAATACCACGTGCGCCTCGTTACAAGAATATGAATGCTCTGTTTGCATGGCAATTGCCTTTGCACACTTTGATGTCATCCAGCATGAACGAGTTGTCCTTCATCAACTGTATCGTTGTACAAAGGCAGTCGTTAAAATCAATGTTCACATATGGAAGATTATTGCTATGGCGAAAAATGCCTGCTGTAAAGTATGACACTGATTAATTATTTCAACGAAGGAATCGAATGAAACAACGACACTTCGTATTTACGTACCAAAAAACCAAAATGAACACAATCGACACTCGGATCGTATTTCACAGCATTAAGAGCATCTTGAATGTGAATACGCCTAATTACAGTGAATAATTCACCTAATTACAATTATTGGCATTGGGTCTTATATGAATATCTGACAATGCCATTCTTTCAATTAACAGCTTGCCTGCTGAAATGATTCAAATCCGCCACACACTTTACAAGTACCTTGCATACCTCAATAATTTATATTTTCAATATCACAGCTCTGTGAAGAAATACCTTATTGATCTTTCTAGATATTCTTCTACAAAAGCATTCCATATTATCACAAAGAAACATTGCATAGACCCTTATGCCTTTAGTCTTTAGGCAAAATAGATGTCTTTGTGCACACAAGCAACGAAGAATCAGCCAATGTATATTGTGTAAGAGCGACTAATTGTTTTATATGGTCTATGACATGCGGAGCAAACGTTTAACTTGGTGAGATATGCAAGCGTTAATTTTCGGATGAAGAATAAGTCATGGGTGATTATATGATTGGTAATTATCAAGCTCTCTCCATTGTTATATATAATCTGCAAACAAATGCTATCTGACAATGACCACGATCTTAAGTCAGTATCATATTGTCTGTACCTTCAAACTATACCATTGTTATTTGTTTTAGTCTTTTAACCTGTGCCATTCCAGAGGATTGGGATCGCATTTTATACTCACAAGTTGTTATATCCCAAATACGGTTCTGTGTGAATAAATGAATGATGCCCGACGTTAACTTACACCACTATTGTACTGGTACAATGATAGGCGATAAGGCTTACCAAAATGATTGAAAATGCAATATGCAGGGATGGGACACAGGGCACCCAACACTATACGGTTGCTCTATTTGATTGCAAGTCAAATTTTTCGCCGACATTTCATCAAATAATAAAATAAGAATTAGCTTGCAAATGTACTGAATTCGACTGCATTGTCACCCGTTGATACTGAACCTAGTGAACATCTATTTTAATGTTCGAATGTTGTTTTTAAAACTGTACTTGAAATCTATCTATTTCACTTACACGCGCATGTATTGAAGCTATTACAATAACTTGGTAACAATAATCATCCATAAATGTCAGTGCTTACAGTATGTATGCAGAATACATCGGTGCCAACCTGAATAGCAACTTCTTAATATATGAATTGCATCCTCTTAATATTTACCTATGTTGAGATTTGTTGCTATTGCTATGAGTCTCTGTGGTCTTTGACGTAACGATTCAAGTTTTTACTATTTTTTTTACAAAAATAACTAATGGACAAATGTAATGAATACTTCTCCACAGGTATAAGTTTCGTGTACGAGCATTGGTATCCAGAACGTCGCCTCCTCCCCTGCAAAGATAGCTCCTTCCGTTCACCGGCCATGCAGTTAATGTGAGAAAACATGAAATGATTTGTCACTATAAAGTTATATCGCACTCTTTGTACCTCGAACATCAATAACACCAAACCACATTTAACTTGGTTTAATTATACGCGTGACCGAATGTATTAAGGATAAACGAAATCAACCATTTCATGAAGTAATCCTAAAATAATAAGCGCGGTAAACTTCGCATGAAATACTAGAAAAGTTTAACCATCCTGATGTGGCTTTCAAATTAAGAAGGCATCCACCAATACAATTGTTTTCTCGGCATACAGAAGACTGCTATGGCCTGCTAATTAGGGGTTTATGACAGATCATCGCCTTTGGCGTAGTTGTCCTTGCCTGTATATGTCGATTAACCTAAGGAAATCACACATTTCAAATCATCAAACATCGTTCAAACATTATGATATATGTCGTTAGTTCAGGATATCTCACCAAGTATACATTCAATCATTAATTTGCCAAACCCGCCATGCAGATGTTATGCGACATTATTGCTTCAATGTCCTTCTATTTTAAATAAGTTATCAAAACCAATCCCCAGGTTCCTTATAGCTAAGTGGAATAAACAATACTGGGAATGAACGTTTGTGATGATGTTTGATAAGAACATTCTAGTATATTATGTAATTCATTTACGTACCAAAACAAACCAAAATACAAGACATTGCTGACACAATCTTATCTACCGTCGGATACAATATTTCACAGCATTAAGAGCATCTTGAATGTGAATACATCAGTCGGAGTGACTGCCTCAAATTTTGGACAGAATTATGGAACATTGTCCGCATTTGGCTGGAGGCTTTCAGCAAAACTGGGATTCGCTGGTCCCACAATGGATGACAACATCCTTTAGCGTATTGACATTGTAGGCCATGTTTACCAAGATCAAACACATAAAACATTATACTGCCGGTCAGGTTAGCTCGAAGCATCCTGCTCTCTAATTGATAAGATATTTCAATGGGCATTGCATTCGTGACCTAAGGCATACACCAAACAAAAATAGAATGTAATACGGATTTATGCTAATAATTAATTAATTATATATACTACAAAGTCCTCAGCGTGTGTGTCTGATATATATATCTAGATAGATATATATAGATATATATATATATATATATATATATATATATATATATATATAGAGATAGAGAGAGAGAGAGAGAGATATATATATATATATATATAATATATAGATATATATATATATATATATAGATATATATATATATATATATATATATATATATATATATATATATATATATATATATATATATATATATATATATATATATATATATATATATATATATATATATATATATATATATATATATATATATATATATGCCCTGGCGTGATTAACAAAGATTAAAGCATCATTCATGTGCTTTTGTCCCTCCAGCGAGATTTAACACCTCGCCATTTGTACAACATCATATGAATAGCATTTCAACCCAGTCACTTCTGTGTCCAATCATATCAAATACCTATCCATTTAAGTGAATATAGAGCGCAATGTAACCAAATTCCTTTATTCCCTGAGCATTATGCCAAGTAACACCGATGAGGCACGTTACTTGTTCTCAGTAGTCTACCTTTTATATGCATATTTCCATGGCATACGATGTATTGTTGTATGTCTATGCTCAATGGCATAGCTTGATGAACATTATGCAAAGCTTCTCAAGTCACACTTGTGTGCAATACTCGTGTCATGGCATATACCCACGCACATGCCTTATGACAACCTGCAGTGTTCCATGTCGTGGCGTCATACATGTCATACACCGCGTGTTGGCCGGGTTAAAGGTACATTATCGATGTCAGCAATGCGTGTGCATTCCAGCGGCCTACGGGCATTAACACAAAACATTGTTTGAATCAGGCTCCTGTGTGCCACATTAATCATTGATATCCCCGTGCGAAAGCTTTGATCTTTTGCAAACTGCTTATCTCTCTATTACACGTTGCACTAATATAACAGTGTTATAAATGGCTCGAGGTCTTGGGTGTTGCAATACGCAACGTACTCTACATGGACCACTCGGAACACTATTCTCTGTGAGTGCCTTATCAATGAGACACTGGCTATATTATATTAAGATCAACAGCACCATGCATGTAAGCACAAACTATATTATGAGACTTTTACAACATCAATGTCATCTTAAATACGGCCATCACCTATTTATGTTGTGTAACCACGGTTCCTCCCCCTCCATAACGGACACACCAGCGTTCACCTGGACATCCCTGGTAAATGCCGGTTGTCGCATACGAACATTGCAGAAAAGGGGCCATAGCGAGTAGACATTTGCGTGTAGTAGGCATAAACGGTACACAACTGGTTAAGCATATTTGTGACATGACATGGTTCGCAAGATGCTTAGTTTCGGAGCATTATTTATGAGCTCCGGAGTAAGTAGATTAACATTTGTAGTGAAGCTGTTATTCATAAAAGCTTCTGTAAACTCCTTAACAAAGAGTCAATTTCTGTGATTTGATGATCCGCTTATCTGTGATTTGGATCATTGCCTCAAATCAAAATTCATCGTCAGTAGCGGCCGAGGTAAATTATTGAATATCCTCTACTATTTCTCCGATATGAATTTAAGGGGGCAGTGCGTATGTTGGCGACCGAGGCGAATAATTAAATATCATCCACTATTACTCCAAGACAGACTAAAAGAAGGCAGTGCGTATGCTGATAGTATCTCTCGGCTGGACATGACGTCAAACCACTGAGTAGTAACAATTTTCAAAACGGTCATTTTATCTTACTTCCTTGCTACCAAGAGTAAAAGATCCATGAGGGGGGGATATGGAGTTTTTATTCGTGGTCACGAACACAAAATATCCAAACCCACTGGCACTGCTAGGGGTAATGAATATGCTTCATCAGGGATATAGCCAGAGACATATCAGACTGTGTTATAGCAGCTTGAATCGCTATATTAGTATATGTCTGTAGATGACGTGAAGAGGTCGAAATACCTTCACAAGAAAGGGTCACGTTATGCAGACCAACACGGGATGGCGGGATACGTGTTGGTCATATTTCCCATTATTGCTTGTCAGCAATGTTCATCGCATAATGCACCCTTAGACTGCATGGGCGCTTGTGCATGTGAGCTTGATGGTTAGGTAATGATGGATCACTCCAATCCTCTAAGCTCAACTGATGTTGCACTACAGCAAAACCATATTGCATAATATTGCAATCTATAGAAAATTGTTTATCGTGAAATGGTCTGCCATACAGCATATCATTAATTGTACGGTCAATACCTATAAGTTCATGGCCTTGCAAGTTTGCATTTTGTGCCTGAGTGCAATTAATTAAAATATATTGCTGAATAATGTCTCGATTGAATCGGTAAAATATCAAGTGGTAGTTTCATTAGTCAAACGAAACCAATAAGATGAGGGGAAGTAAATCTGCTGAACAGGAATTCGATTCATGTCTATGCCTATCGCGCTACAAAGTGCAAAACTAAATATGGCTATTCTAAAGCGTTCACACTATTGAAAGTTTTTTTTATGACAATCACACAGTACACAGTGCAGTTTGGGAAAACGGAAATATTGTTACATCAGCTCGCGAAATATTCATAGCATCGACGTCACAGCTGCCGCATTTGTTAACTGCCATAGCAATCGAATAATTTCGGCAGCACGTTGATGTCCTCGGTTGTTTTGTATGTCACGTGTGTCACGCAAGACGATTATGCAAGCATTGTATACTCGCAATTATTCATTTAAAACAACAAAATTAGCCGAGCAAAAGAACGCTGCTGCTCAATATGGTCCTGTGCAGTTAAAATTAATAATGCGCTTAGTTTAGCGACATCACTATTATGCTGCGATGTAAGTAGATATAAGGGATAATGCAACTTATAGAAGAATGAACTATATTCAGGGATTTGATGTATATGCTACCCATCCGGATATACCACAACTTAATAACCGATCGAACTTGCAAGAAATATTACACCGATCCCTAATTGACACAGCCGGTCATCAAGTTACAAACAAATCGATTGGTACAATTACTGCATTATGTTTTACACCCAGAAAGCATACTTTGTAGCTAGCTACAATACATGTTCAACCTCAACAATTTACTGTTAGTGAGCAGCCCACCGGGCAGTTTTGTTATGATTTTGTTGTCTAGTAGTGTCGAATGACACGTGCGCCTCGTTAAGTGATTATTTCACACGAGAACACATTCCCTTTGTGTCACGTTTATGGCGTCTGGTTAAAACTAGTCGTTCTTTATCTACAAAACCATTGTACCTCCAGAAAGGAGGTCAAATTGGGTTATAAAGTCTGTTCAACGCACCGTTAGTGTAAAGAAGATTATAGCTTTGTATCGAAATGTACCGCATGACCGCATTCAATTGTTTTTCGAATTATATTCTACAATTGGTGATTTGGAATGATATGTTAAAGAGAAATGGCTTTTCTCACGACATCGTTTTCTCCATGTTCAAAGCGAAAAGTAAACGCCATCTGACGAATAGTTAAATTAAATCGCTATAATTGAATCCTGTATCATGCATACTTATACTACGATATTAAAATACCATAGTGGCAAACCTAGTTGGTGTCCTGTCATCCTGACTTACCTATAACAGCGCAGTAAGGTTTTTCAGGAACAGTTGTGTGCTAGGTCATGTGAGTTTTGTCCTCAGGGAGGGACACTTACTGCGAACATTTCGACACATTTTCATACTTAATCTACTCTACTCTTACTCTAATGTATCCAAACTACAATGACTGACATGACGTCACTATCCTTGACAGGTTTTGAAAATAGGCCTTCAACTGTCCTGGTTAAATTATGTTGCCATGGTCAGGTGTTTCACACACAGCAATTTACAGTTGGATACCACCTGTGTTTCTACCAATCTATGCAATGGTTGAACTATATCATATTTAATGTTAATATGTTGTTAGATGCGAATGCACATTCCATGCCTTGCTTTCATGATAATGCAAGTCCATGAGGCATTATATTATTCACTATCCAACGAAACGATTCAATCATATCGTCGTATGCAGAGCCCAAGTGCTTGTGAACATTATTGATTCCAATTATAGTCGATTGCGAAACAGAATGAATTCTGTAAAATAAATCCTGCCGTTAATGTATTAGTGGTAGAAGTGGTGTAGAGCTTCCTTAGTACTGTTTATCACACGGCAGTTTACATCTTTATGAAGAAGTGACAACTTCTACAACGATTCCATGTTTTGTAATGTAAACCGATCGCATGACACAGTTGTGAGGCTGTATTAGTTTATTTTAGCAATTGGTGTAATACATTTCAACTTCATTAGCGTACGCTGCGGTCATTAACGCAAAATAGGACAATTTTGATGCAAGACAAAGATGGTTATCAAAACATGCTGTGCCGTCAGTCGGTAGAGATGGTTACTTTGATAATGGGAAATCAAAACAAGCAAATCGTTAACAGGATTATTAAGTAAAGAGTCCACAACAGGAATAAATCACCACCACACTGACGTGAGAACTATGAACTAAATGCCCTCGACTTCCGGAGCACTTTGGTTTGGGGTCTTGCAGAATGGGGTGCTGATTTTTTGTGCCACTAATTGACCCTTTATAGATCTTTGAAATTGAGCAATAACACACGCAGTCAACAGTGCACAATAACACCGTCAGGGGTAAAGGACTATTATTATTATTACACAAAATTTGGCCGATAATAAAAAGGTGTGATGACCCCATTTGTTATCGATAATACGCTGCCATTACCATCCAAAGCACTATCCCAGGTTGATGCATTATCCAAGTGAATTTCATAACATCGCAGACATGTTATATACATTCATCATGCTGTCATGTTGCACAGGTATGGTTTACAAATATGCCCATGCATCAGGATTGCCCTGTTCCATCGTTTCGCAGATATTACAGATAAAGAACATTTGTTTAAATGCATTCACGTACGATAGGTATGAGTGTAGTAGAAATAGAAGTGGCAGTATATGATTGTCCCATAGCGTTGGTTTTTATAATGCATAGTTTGTTGCAAACAAGAAAATAGGTCATCTTAAAGACACAAGCAATAGAAGGATTGCCTCTGGGTAATTTCTGCTGGGATTTTAATAACATGGATGTGCAACTCCAGCGTAAAATTCATTATAGGATTTTATTATCTTGTCCGAACATTTTCAGACATAACTATTTTTCTAAGCAACAGGAATGATCTTGTAAGTAAGACAAAACGACACGATATTCTCGGCCATGTCGATAAAGACACGCCATGCCATCGCTCATTCAAGGGTCTTATCCGCAGTAATTTATCGCACTTTCTCCAATAGTTTAACCCCTTATTTGCCTCCTGTGACGTCTGCCTCCAACCGATATTTACCATCAGCGGCGACAGCAACAAATAACGCAGCAAAGTGAAACATGCATTTTCATTGCCAAACAATAAACCTAAATCAACACGTACAACACAGGAACGTTACCCGCGTCTAGTATGCTGTATAAGAAACCGATATGTGTGTATGACAATCTTTACCCTTATATTGCTTCTCGCAGTATTCAATAGGGTGATCATTATCTTGCCTAGAGGTATCAATCGATCCCATACGGTTTAGAATCTCGCTAATAACCGGATGTTATGAACTGTTATAAGGGTCTTGGTCGGAAGCTGCGTCCGCTGTTAGTGCATCATATGCTTATGTACATCAAATACCTGCCATAAAACACAACACATGCATCACATTGACCTTCTAATCTAATACGAAAAGGGCGATTAAGTGCTCTTAAAATGGCCATTACTGTTAATTATACTTGCCCTATAGCTGGATAAGGTTGCAATAGGTCGTGATAGTGTTGTGAATCATGTGACATTCCACGAGTCAAGGTGACTTTGTGGCGTATTTATTTGTTTTTGACTGACCGTGTGGCGTATTTTGTGTTTTAAAATTGATCTTGGTGCGTGATTAGGCCGCTTTCGGAAAATCACAACTGCTGATACTATAAGTAAAGCTGCGTTAGAAGCAGAATGCTTGGCATATTGTGCAAACTAGGTTATTTTCCAGGTAAGAACTATTTCGTTCGGACATATGCTTGCGGATATTGTCATTTATGGGATCATTAGTCACACTTGGATTAGCTGTTGGAGTGGACTATAAAGAGCGTGCACTAACACTGAGCCTAGGATGTAAAATACACGTCGGAACAAATCATTGCACTCAAAGAGCCCAACTGGCGCGTTCTAATCGTTAGTCATGATAAATCTATTTTTATTAACAATGGGTTAAATTTAATTTAATATGCGTCAAATCGTGGCTCGTTTAAATACACGTCCACCAATAGTTAGTCCACGTCGTGATTTGGCCCGGAAACAGCGGGCGACATAAAACCAGCACGTGCTGGTGTTTTCTGATGTTTTGTTAATTGACAATATTATGCGCCAAATCGCCAATGCTCAGCGGCCAGCGGGCGAATAAAACCAGCACGTGCTGGTGTTTTTTTCTGATGTTTTGTTAATTGACAATATTCTGCGCAAGGGTGGGAGTCAATAAAGAAAGCATGCAATAATTTCTTTGTCATATCTAAAAACATTGTGACAGTAGTGTAATTGCTTATTACACAAATTCTCTTTAGTTTTGAAAGTATAAATTGCCCAAGACGCACGCGTTTTAAGCAGTTGATTGCAAGCATTTACATAATTATGCTGACATCTTTGGTGCTTTTTATTTCATAAAGTAAGGAGTCGAAGCTTAATCGACAACACCAGCCTTTAACATCATGTAGATCATGGAAATGTCCAAGCTGAATTCGCGATTACGGTGGATGACATAACCTAATACCTATTGGGGATGCCTTGTGACATTCTATGCAAGAAAAGATCGGGCATATTGCGCTGCCTGTGTTTTCCTGACGCAAGCTGATATGAGATAATTCACTCGAAATTTTATAGCGTAGCTTCAGCACCTTCACACAATTATGTGTCCTTCCTCGAATCAGTATTAATGATCACCTTTAATACATTGTCATAGAGTCGGGTGTTTAAATCAAGTCAACGGAGATCTGGAATCGTATAGGTAAGGAACCAATAATAAATGCTCAGAATATTCCTATCGCTAGTGGAAGATCTTTTGATATCTACACAAAGGATCTACAAAATATCACAATTTATTGATAAGAAACCACCCTTCTTTATCTGATATCGTTTGAAAACGGAACCCTCGTAAATAAGCATATCTTGTAAAATTCTCTTCGGTAGCTGTCTTTTCTAGATACATCGCTCTTAGCCGATCTACGCCTAATTAGGACAGGTGTTGTTGAATAAGTCCCAGACTCTCAATACATATCGGAAGAGGGTTTGGCGGTAGTAAAAGGCTTGACTTTAAAACCTTTGCAATAGATCTTAATCATTTGTGACAGTGGTAATTGCATGAAGATTGAGCATTTGTCGTGTTTCTGATCTGGTCTGGATAATTTATGGACCCTTTGCATTTACGTATATAGTCGCCGAAAGCAATGAATGACGAAGGCAGAATAAAAGGGGGAAAATGGCGATTAAGTGCTCTTAAAAAGGCCATTACTGTTAATAATACATTTCGCCAATTTTTAACTTTTTATGAAGTAGCTTCTTTAAAACTTCTGGTGTTTAAGCATTTATGGGCCTGTCAGTTGGGTGTTATCAGGCGAGGCTAATTTTGTTCTTGGGCTCGCGATCCTTTAAAGTCCACCATACTTATTGTGAATATTGTAATATATCTTGTAGAATACATCTGCAAAATATATTTGGTTCAATTGTCGTTAGTCATGATAAATCTATTTTTATTAACAATGGGTTAAATTTAATTCAATATGCGTCAAATCGTGGCTCATTTAAATACACGTCCACCAATAGTTAGTCCACGTCGTGATTTGGCCCGGAAACAGCGGGCGACATAAAACCAGCACGTGCTGGTGTTTCTGATGTTTTGTTAATTGACAATATTCTGCGCCAAATCGCCAATGCTCAGCGGCCTTAATACAAAGAGCAAGGGTGGGAGTCAAAAAAAGAAAGCATGCAATAATTTCTTTGTCATATCTAAAAACATTGTGACAGTAGTGTAATTGCTTATTACACAGATTTCTCTTTAGTTTTGAAAGTATAAATTGCCCAAGACGCACGCGTTTTAAGCAGTTGATTGCAAGCATTTACATAATTATGCTGACATCTTTGGTGCTTTTTATTTCATAAAGTAAGGAGTCGAAGCTTAATCGACAACACCAGCCTTTAACATCATGTAGATCATGGAAATGTCCAAGCTGAATTCGCGATTACGGTGGATGACATAACCTAATACCTATTGGGGATGCCTTGTGACATTCTATGCAAGAAAAGATCGGGCATATTGCGCTGCCTGTGTTTTCCTGACGCAAGCTGATATGAGATAATTCACTCGAAATTTTATAGCGTAGCTTCAGCACCTTCACACAATTATGTGTCCTTCCTCGAATCAGTATTAATGATCACCTTTAATACATTGTCATAGAGTCGGGTGTTTAAATCAAGTCAACGGAGATCTGGAATCGTATAGGTAAGGAACCAATAATAAATGCTCAGAATATTCCTATCGCTAGTGGAAGATCTTTTGATATCTACACAAAGGATCTACAAAAATATCACAATTTATTGATAAGAAACCACCCTTCTTTATCTGATATCGTTTGAAAACGGAACCCTCGTAAATAAGCATATCTTGTAAAATTCTCTTCGGTAGCTGACAAAACTGTAGCTGTCTTTTCTAGATACATCGCTCTTAGCCGATCTACGCCTAATTAGGACAGGTGTTGTTGAATAAGTCCCAGACTCCCAATACATATCGGAAGAGGGTTTGGCGGTAGTAAAAGGCTTGACTTTAAAACCTTTGCAATAGATCTTAATCATTTGTGACAGTGGTAATTGCATGAAGATTGAGCATTTGTCGTGTTTCTGATCTGGTCTGGATAATTTATGGACCCTTTGCATTTACGTATATAGTCGCCGAAAGCAATGAATGACGAAGGCAGAATAAAAGGGGGAAAATGGCGATTAAGTGCTCTTAAAAAGGCCATTACTGTTAATAATACTTGCCCTATAGCTGGATAAGGTTGCAATAGGTCGTGATAGTGTTGTGAATCATGTGACATTCCACGAGTCAAGGTGACTTTGTGGCGTATTTATTTGTTTTTGACTGACCGTGTGGCGTATTTTTGTGTTTAAAATTGATCTTGGTGCGTGTTTAGGCCGCTTTCGGAAATCACAACTGCTGATACTATAAGTAAAGCTGCGTTAGAAGCAGAATGCTTGGCATATTGTGCAAACTAGGTTATTTTCCAGGTAAGAACTATTTCGTTCGGACATATGCTTGCGGATATTGTCATTTATGGGATCATTAGTCACACTTGGATTAGCTGTTGAAGTGGACTATAAAGAGCGTGCACTAACACTGAACCTAGGATGTAAAATACACGTCGGAACAAATCATTGCACTCAAAGAGCCCAACTGGCGCGTTCTAATCGAATTAATTCAAGTCGTTTGCTGTTTTAATGTATTGTCAACGACAGATCGATTTTAGTTGGCATCATTCCCAAATTATGTTTCTCCGCTTGATCTTTTATCAACTTCACGTTTCAATAATTGTCAATTCTACACTAGATATACAATCTCTATCGAGGTACATAATGGTGCACAGATTTATTGAATTAGATGAATTCATTTCGCCAATTTTTCTGGGTTACTTTTTATGAAGTAGCTTCTTTAAAACTTCTGGTGTTTAAGCATTTATGGGCCTGTCAGTTGGGTGTTATTAGGCGAGGCTAATTTTGTTCTTGGGCTCGCGATCCTTTAAAGTCCACCATACTTATTGTGAATATTGTAATATATCTTGTAGAATACATCTGCAAAATATATTTGGTTCAATTGTCCGTTAGTCATGATAAATCTATTTTTATTAACAATGGGTTAAATTTAATTCAATATGCGTCAAATCGTGGCTCATTTAAATACACGTCCACCAATAGTTAGTCCACGTCGTGATTTGGCCAGGAAACAGCGGGCGACATAAAACCAGCACGTGCTGGTGTTTTCTGATGTTTTGTTAATTGACAATATTCTGCGCCAAATCGCCAATGCTCAGCGGCCTTAATACGAAGAGCAAGGGTGGGAGTCAATAAAGAAAGCATGCAATAATTTCTTTGTCATATCTAAAAACATTGTGACAGTAGTGTAATTGCTTATTACACAGATTTCTCTTTAGTTTTGAAAGTATAAATTGCCCAAGACGCACGCGTTTTAAGCAGTTGATTGCAAGCATTTACATAATTATGCTGACATCTTTGGTGCTTTTATATTTCATAAAGTAAGGAGTCGAAGCTTAATCGACAACACCAGCCTTTAACATCATGTAGATCATGGAAATGTCCAAGCTGAATTCGCGATTACGGTGGATGACATAACCTAATACCTATTGGGGATACCTTGTGACATTCTATGCAAGAAAAGATCGGGCATATTGCGCTGCCTGTGTTTTCCTGACGCAAGCTGATATGAGATAATTCACTCGAAATTTTATAGCGTAGCTTCAGCACCTTCACACAATTATGTGTCCTTCCTCGAATCAGTATTAATGATCACCTTTAATACATTGTCATAGAGTCGGGTGTTTAAATCAAGTCAACGGAGATCTGGAATCGTATAGGTAAGGAACCAATAATAAATGCTCAGAATATTCCTATCGCTAGTGGAAGATCTTTTGATATCTACACAAAGGATCTACAAAATATCACAATTTATTGATAAGAAACCACCCTTCTTTATCTGATATCGTTTGAAAACGGAACCCTCGTAAATAAGCATATCTTGTAAAATTCTCTTCGGTTTATAAGTTCAAGACAAAACTGTAGCTGTCTTTTCTAGATACATCGCTCTTAGCCGATCTACGCCTAATTAGGACAGGTGTTGTTGAATAAGTCCCAGACTCTCAATACATATCGGAAGAGGGTTTGGCGGTAGTAAAAGGCTTGACTTTAAAACCTTGCAATAGATCTTAATCATTTGTGACAGTGGTAATTGCATGAAGATTGAGCATTTGTCGTGTTTCTGATCTGGTCTGGATAATTTATGGACCCTTTGCATTTACGTATATAGTCACCGAAAGCAATGAATGACGAAGGCAGAATAAAAGGGGGAATAAGTATGTGCTGTAAAATACAATCTTATCCCACCTTCCTGTTTTCAAAAGCAGCTGTTTCTCAGGGTTCTGTGATAATATGATATTGGCTTCTATCACTTTCACGTAATCAATCACACGTGACCTCCTGTACATTTGCCATGCAAACGCATCACATCAAGAATGTAAAGAATTGTGTCGATAATTGCTTCCACCTGACTATCTCAACACACATATTCGTCCTATCAGTTGCAGCAAATGTTAATGTAGTAAACTGCTTTGACTGGATGAAACGCTTCAGTCAACATGATCAGGTGATCAATTCAAAAGAATATTTCTATTTCTTGTCATGAATCTATGAAACTCACGACACCGCAATTATACAGGACTAGGGAATCAATACAATTTTAGTATTTGCTACTTAATTGGTTTGTGTGCATAAATCGTGAAATATACATTCATTCGGAACGATTATGGCCAGTTTTATGGGCAACATAAGTAACATGAGGCATTCATATGACCTTGACTCTAGAACTGCATTTGTTGCCTCACTTCAGGAATTTGAGCAACATTTCTAACATCACAATTGTTTTCGCTACTTAGATAATGCCCGTTATTACTTATGTAAGGAGCCAACGATTTTGAATTTACGAAAATCGAACACAAAATCTTGTCGTACAATCTCAACTGAACGTGATAGAAAATTAGTTTTAAACGATATATATTTCAATACAGTCGTATTAATTCAACAAGGAGACCGTTATTAGAACCACTTAATGCACGCATGCGCAGCATATACGCAGGTTTCACTTCCGCCCGCAGCTAGTCTGCTTGATATGTTGGTTTGTCACTTATCTTATCCATGATAAATGCCATTTCATGAGGATTCAACCCTAAAACATAAGATGGATTGGGGGCTTGCAAAATTGAAGTTAAATTTCCACAGAGATGTGAATGCGTGTTATTGACAGTGCCTAACGCCCGCAGGGCTGCGTCCATCGTACATGGCAAAATTACCTAACCATCGGAAAGATTTGTCTCTTTACACAAAGCTGTGTATGTAAGGCCCTATAACGATACTGATAATGATGAATATTACAATACAGACGAAAATGTTGGTAACTCCCATTTCACCTCTTAGCTACATAAAGCCGCATTTAGCACCCATCCATAACATTCAAGCTTTGATTAGAAAACGTTAATCATTAAAGCAATCAAATCAAGCATTTCAAGGAAATAATACAGAAAACTAAGTATTAACCCGACTTTAATGTCTAAGAATTATCTGCAGATGTAAGTATATCTACGTGGATTTCAACGTTATAAAAACTAACAAGCTACGTCTGTCTTTTGTTTAGTTTGATATATATATAAAACCTGCCTATTCCAAAGATCAACTTTGGGCAATGGAGCATGTTTTTTATCCTATATTATTTGCAGGGATTGTAAACTGTCTTGTTCGCCATGGTCATGGTTTCGGTTTCGCTAGCATATGTACTTTAGGATAAGGATAAGTTGACAATTCCACACACTGTCGGTGTATTAACGGTGCGACATTAATTGCGATAGAGGGTGCGTTTTTATTGAGTAAATCAGTCAATTGTATGCTGAAATAGGGTCTGTTATCACAGTAGGGTGTAATTCCAATATTGCAGTCATATGCGCTGATTTCAATTGACTTCGAATTCCTGACGCAAACCTATTTTTCATTTATGACTTATTCCATTAAGAATATTTTGAGAAAACAAACATATAATGAATCGCTCCGTGGATGAAAATGGGATACATCCTTTTTCTGAAAAAACTGTCATGGTCTATTTGATGACCGTCATGCTGGCAAATATTTACTGTACTATTGGGCTTTAAAAGCTTGATAAATCCTATATTGCTTCACCTTTTTTATTTCTACTGTTGACACCACATTGCATCCTGTATCTAATTGTACTACAGGGCGCTGCTCATTTTTGTTTTGTCCCATAAAAAGCAGAAAACAATGACCTTGCTGGTATATTTAGAAACATCTATAACAGATTCGTGGGTGCAAGTTGACATTGCTAATTTAACGAAAGCAGAGTAAATGACACGACGTCACTAGCCCTGCCGTAAAACAAAAATGGATGCTCACAGGTCGGCGTAACTTATGTCTAATAAATTTGTGTATAGCACTGATATTTGTACCAAACAAGATAAGAAACATATGTTTAAATCCTTAAATGCTTCTGTGGGCTTGATTACTGCAGGACATGCTTTATCCAATGACGAGAATCATACCAATAGTGCTGTTATACACTGAAACACCTGAATTGTGCATCGGTTACTCCAATAGCTTGTATCTTAGTACATCTCCTATACTCGGATAGAAATGATGC
>CM067350.1:20737854-20745354 GCA_034190875.2 Urechis unicinctus | reverse complement strand
AAGTACTGCCTGCCATGACTGCATGCGATAGCAACCTTGCTATGTCAATGAAAAAATTGTATCCAACAGAACATATTACAAATCGCATGCTTATTAATATACGTCCACAAAGATTAACTGAGATCGACCTGATATGCCATTTTAATCTTATGACCATTCAAATATAACGACGGTCTTATATATGTCTATATTGCCTTATATTGGTCCATCAATGGGTGTTAACATTTTAATATGTGCATGAAAACAGCAATGCTGTACTACGTAAAGATTGGGCCACAAAGTATTGCGCTAAAACATATGTTGTTAATTGCGCAACAGTTAGCATAACAGCTAGGCTTTTGCTTGCCATCTATAGATTAGAATCCAGCAAGAGAAAAACTTGCAGGTACCAAAATAATTTTCCGTCTTCAGTTAAGGACTATTAAAGAGCAAATTGATTGCCTATAATGGTTTGTTATTTGTTCCAACCATAACTTTGATCATTTCCTGACTGCTGTTCCGGGTTTCGCAATCTGATACCATTTACCAGTCTATTCACAAGTTGCCTGCACAATTCATTTACATCTCTCGTTGGATCTTTGCTATAGTTACCTTCAGTCTGAGTTTTGCTAATAAAAGACACACATGGCTAGAAGAACCATTCATGAGTGCGACGCATTGCATGGAATGTTAACATGCCTTGTCGGATTGACGCCAAGTAAAAAAATTTTGAGTCGTAGATGTATGACAGCAGTTATCATTCTGAATTCCCGGTAGCAATTAAGAAAGCTTTCGCAGTAAGCAGAATCAAACACTTGCTGTGCAGTCAATTTGCTTTAACACCATACTCTTCTGTGTTATGATGGTACCAGCTTATTCACTGTGCGTGTCCAATAACTGAATAATGCCACGACTTATAGCCTGAACAATGTTTTCAAGCATACCTGACGAGCTCAGAGCCTTCATTCTGCATGTCTTCACTACTGTACGCCACGTACAAGGAGTTATTGGCAAAGCGATGGACGACCCCTGTATTTCTAGTACACATTTAATTAACCCCAAATGTTTTGCTACTGCGTTGATATATTATTATCGTTTGAGCAATGCTATTGGTTCTATTAATGTCCAATAAAAAGTTGAATTTGTATAATTGGTGTATCCAATAATATACCTGAGATCGGTCTGTGGCGCACATTGTGGGACAAGATACTAGCCGATATCACCGGACAGCGGTTGCTTACACATGTAAGCAATACTAATTAAACGAGCTCATATCTCCTGCATAAGCAATATAAAATTTCGCTTTGCGTCGTAAACAATGAAGGTAATAACCTAGGTAGTTATTGCACCTTGAATATTTCCAACCATAGAGATAATCTTCGAATTATTATTGCAGCATGCGATCAAGGCATCTCCGCGTAGGCGTTTTAGACTACTGTACCGACCACTTACTTAATAAAATGAATACATCAGTCCCTAACAGTCGAATTCCACTTGCGTTTTTGCATACGTAATAAAACATCTAGTCGTTCTTAAACAAACATAAATGTGGCCACTCCCAAAATGTACTAGTTGCTCAGGTAGGTAGATGATATATGTGAGGAAAGATGCCATTTGTGCTTAAAAACACAGATTATTTTGACGGTGCCATCGGAGGAAATGACGATGCAAGATCGAAAAAATCCTCTTCCATGAGAAAAGCGTTTATTTTACTGCATTGTCTGGATCATCGCGTCAACAGATAAATGTGTGAGGTCGCCATTCATTAAATGGACACAAACGGAGTATGATTGTCCGATTTTCGCAACTTTCGTCTGAATGCCTAATCAAATCATGCAAATGCGCTCTTTTTTGTTATATATCTGTAGCATACCTGAGTAGTTATTATTTTCAATATCAAAATGCTGAGGCGACATAACCAATAGATTGATGCAATTAGTGAAACACCACAGAACAAGAAGACGGGCTTTAAACCTTACAACCTAGCTATCAAACAGCAATGCTAGCTCTGAATACCGATCAGTATTTATGCATCCTTACCAATATCACATGCACTGATTTTAGAGTACTTATATATATAAGTGAAGAATCTTTTACCTGCAAGCCAGCGCACTTTGCGTCTCAAAGATATTTCACAATTGACACAAGTCCCGGACGGAATATCACGCATATTTTAAACAACATATTATTGTTAGATTACTCGCTTTGGATAAATATAACTGTTGGTTATGATTATAAATATCCCATACACTGAGTGAAAAACAACTTGGCGTAAAAGTGATGGCATAGCTACAACGAAGAGAGCATATGACAGAAGCTAAGACATGTCTTTTATCTTCTGTTAGTAAAATCCCAAAGTGACATATGAAAATAAATAAACCACGAAGTGTATTGGACAAGACAAATGAAACACACTACCAATCATATCTCTAGCCTGGTTTTCATGATTTGACTACCCGATCATCAATGTTGCAGTTGTTTTGCAAAAGTACGGCTGTATCTACCCCTCTTACATAGCCACGGTAGGCAGATATTGCTTTCACCCAGTTTTAAACTCACACTGGGTCAACATTCTATCTATAACCACACACGACATTCAAATCGAGTGATAGGAATATTACAGTGTGATAGTGTCCTGTTGTGTCGCACTGACAACATGATACATCAGATCTATGTCTAAGTCTACTCCAATTAAAGAATTGGCCTGAACTTTATGACTGGCATAAGCGTAACAATACGCGTCTTCCTGCCAGTTACAGGTACGCTTGGGTACAGTGAACCTTTATGCTAGTTATTTGATATTGCCACCAAGTACCGATAGCTTCTGCACACAAACAATCTTCTTTTAACGAGCATCGGGGTAGTCACCATATCTATTAGCAATAGACACCGGCCAGGGGAACTGAATGTAATGACCGAGGTAATAGGAGCTTGGCATTTTTCCGATACTACAGACGCTCTTGGAATTATTACGTCATCATTGGATCTAACAGAGGGTATTTGTAGTTTAGTGCATAACACACTTTCTTTAAATGCAATCGGCAGTGTACATACAAGGATTGCGCAATGGACATCAATAATAGGCATTGTTGTGAAACCATAACAAACGGTAAAAAGGAGTATTCTGCAACTACTAAATAATCTGAGATCGCGATAAGCATCCAATATTCCCGTCATGACCGCCAAAATCCTGTATTTTCAACATTTGATACATGTACGAATGCATGCATAATAATTGTTATTAGTAATTGTTTTAGTTTACAACCTATATAGCTTTGATATATGGAGCATATTTTATACTCCAGTCAAAGGGGATGGGGGAGGGGATTGGTATGCTGATGGTTTTAATATTTTTATCCATATCTTGACAAACTTCTCAACTAATTTGATACAGTATTTTCTTTGTATAAATGTATGGCATATAATATAACAACGAAATAGTAGAGCGTTATAGTGTGCTTACTTAACTGTACTATATTGTGGCATATTGTAGCATTGACAGCACAGTTTGTTTGACTAAATCTGCGTTATCAAGTTGTTTTTGTACTGCCAGGATGCTTTGTATGATGATTGCACCAATCACTGTGCTGTTTTATTCATTCACTAGAGGCTTGAAGTATTATTGTGTACTGCTGTTACTAAATATCAAAGATGTCGTGATAAAGCTTTCATCGGAATGCGATGGCCTGAACCATGTCTGAAAACATAGACAACTATATCAGAGCTGTCATTCAGGATGTTTTAATTGCAGTACTTACGCGCTTGTCGTTACATTTAATGCTTACCACAGATTCACTAACATCCCTGTGTCTTTAAGCATTGAATATGTCTTATTGTCCCGTTGACGGTGGTTAACAATTAAATATGTGCAATACTGTTCGATAACAATTTCGGCATACCAATCTGAGCCCATATAACTGTTCAATACCACAAACAGAAAGCACAAAAACATAGCTTATTTTCGTTTGTTATCCTCTGGTCTTCAGTGTGCCATTATTTAACAACAATATGTTGATATCGGTTTCACCAAAAACTATCAGGTATAACGTTACAACACTCGTGGGGCTTTATTCTCAATTGACCGTTATGCTGGGTTCGGCTCAGTGCTATCCACAACCTAGGACACAATCCAATTTCAACTTTTATTTGAAATATATTAGCCATAATTCTGCAAAAGAATAGCCTCAATCAATACTCAGGAAGCGATTTGTAGCCAGCGCTTGTGTATGGTTGCAGAGTAGCGTCATGAGCCCTTCGCTAGAGTATGATGGCTATTTCGTTTGCGCAACGATATCCTTTGCATAGGTTTGTGGCTCATAAAGTGAACCTGTCTTTTGTTATCATCAAACAAAATGTACATCAACAAAGGCAGTCATTTCGGATTATTCGACGTAATGTTAAGCTACTGCTGACGGTATCTTCGAAATAAGATGCACAATGATGCAGCATGACCAGATAGGTAGCAATGTGTAAAATCGCCTTCAAATGAATAACCCTTTTCCTAGATGTATCATTCTCGTTCAAAGTGCTTCGACATAAACGTACTTCCCCACCTGCATTTCAGAAACCCATCCTGATTTTGTGTTATAAATACCAACCAAATTGATGGGCATCCATATTGCAACTTAATGATGAACAGGCGTAGACAAAAGACCTGTTAACATACTGAAAAGTCTAGGCATATTATGAAACAGCACTAAACACATTCTTAAAATAATACTTTGACGCCAACTTAGATACCGTTACTTATTTTCCGTCTGACCTTATGGCGAATGACAGCATAGTACAGCATATTAGCGTTGCGAGCGTAGAAAGCCCAGATCAAGCACGCAAATACCTTATAACCAGCTCGTGAACGTCAGAGTTATCCACAGTATCCTGCTATCTGAGTAACGAGATATAGCCATATGTTACTACCTTAAACATACTGTGCGTATACTACTGAGAAAAAGAACGCAAGTGTGGACCTTTGCCATCCAAGCGATTTGCTATTAAGCTGCACCAGTAGCCCCCAGTAACGTATTTATTCGCTACGTAGTACACATTCAGTGGATTCAAGTGGCCGATATCCATAAATTTGCCTTTCATGTTGATGGAATTTTATTCCAAAACTTCATTGTTTGAAAATACACCCCCCCTTAATGATATGTGTTTTTGTAAACTGTTATCGAAACAAACACAATGACATAATTCCTGACCTGACCATTTTTGTCATGACTCGAAAAGCATAATGCATAGTTCGAGTGCAAAAATATTTGACAAGGTTAGATATGCATGGAGGTATTATTGTTAGTTTTAGAAAAGGCAGACATGTTATGTAGTTAATACACACAAGTGCTATTTCGCACAAGGCTCTTTGTGTTATGACGTGGTGCCATACCAATATATAATGACTTAATGCAATGCCTAGCCTATCAGCGTAATGCTTGTTGAACATCTACTAATCAATTAGCACGCCTTGCAGCAGCGAACGTGGTCTAAAGCTATCGTGGTCAAAATAACCACACAATCGACTGTTAACAATCACTGAAATGGTTACCTGCATCATCAGCCATATAAAAGAGTGACCTTCTTGCCGAAGAAAGAATGGTAATAACCTAGGTTATCATACCTTCACTATTTCCGTTGTTAGGGACAAGGATACAGCTCGATGTATTTATTTATAACGCAGAACAATTTTCCTTGTGCTGCTTACTGCAGTTGCAATATAAGTATTACTTAATGAACATAAACATATACGTTTTTCAAAATAATTGTATTTTGCACTGGCAATTCAATAAATACTCAATGATCAGGTACCATCATATTCCATCATCTAACTATGTTTTTCCACCATGATCAACTGACATTGCACTTAACGTTCTCTGTATTGCATAAGTATATGCATTATTGGTGATTGATATGAGTAATTGCTGAATACAGTAGTGTATTCATCATGTTTGTGGTGTGTGAATTACCCGATATTCTCCAGTCAAGATTTTCTACAACACAAATGCTTTTGTGATCAAATATTCTGGCCATATATAACCGATGTTTTGTTGCTTTCATCAAATGTCAATTTGTGCTCATAAAAAAGCAATGGGACCGTGGGCATTCATTTGTAAGGCTAACTTAGCAGGCCTATGGTTATAAAAGATGATGGTCCGTTCTGTGCATGAATGCCAAGTAACCAGTTAGTACATCTACGAGATAAAATGCCAGTGTTCCGCTTATGGGCCGGCATGAGTGGGAGTTGGTGATAGAATTAAATGGCTATATGACATGTTGAGTGCATCCCTATAATACATCTCTCTTTACGTATCTTGATTAAATTGTATGATGTAGCTGGACGATGTGGCAAATGTTCGTGACACGCACCGGACCGATTTATATCACTATCACGCATATACTTGCTTAGCTTGACTTTTAAAGTAATTGTTAGGATTTAAAGCTTAAAGCGTAAGGTTTTTAGTTTTACTAGAGCTACAATATGACAAATAATAAATATAAACCGATAATTCTCATGTTTTTATTATTTATGGTTTATTTTTACAATGCTAATCTTCTACGCGCTCTGATGGCAATAATATGCACATTGTTATCATGGTCTTCGTGAATCATATGGCTACAGTGCGTTTATTATAGTTGCTGCAAGTAATCCCCATGTCATTTGATTTATCAATGAGTGTCAACGCAAAATCGTTTCATTCAATAATCCAAGCAGCCAACTTCGTTGTCGTCCAATACCAAGTGCTCTATATAAACAAAGATGTCACTAGTCACCAATAGCCGTTGCATTATCAGAAAAAAGCACGACGAATAGTTGCTGACAATGATTGTTATATGCCATACTAAGTCTTTTTTGGTTCGAACCAATGATGCTCGCCGATTACCAACTTCATTTTGGTGCTGCTATAATTAGAGACAATAAGGCTTATACAGCATATAGAAAGTAAGATTTAAGGATGTCTCCATGACGCAGGACGCCCAATACACTTCAGGTGCTCCAGTTGTCTCGTTCAGCGGACGTATTTACCCAATCAAAAGCAATATTCAGGGATTGTAAGCTGTATGACCAAAACCACTTAGGTGGCTTATTAAGACTGCCTTGTCAATGTTATCGTGGATATTTCTGGTTATGCATCATGTAAATGTGCTTTTAGCAGGCACTGCCCTGCATATGATGTTTCACCATACGTTGTTAAAGTTTTCAGCAATCCCAATATCATCCTAATAATGTGCGCTCATATAAGTGTGTGTGTGTGTGTGTGTGTGTGTGTGTGTGTGTGTGTGTGTGTGTGTGTGTGTGTGTGTGTGTGTGTGTGTGTGTGTGTGTGTGTGTGTGTGTGTGTGTGTGTGTGTGTGTGTGTGTGTGTGTGTGTGTGTGTGTGTGCGTCTCTATGTGTGTGAAGGTGCAGGAGAAACTACAGATAATATATATTCCCTGCTACTCTATATTCTTTTCTATCAGCATACTGTCGTGAGTAGAGACACATGGTGCAGGAGAAACTATAGACGCTCTCCCAGGTTATAATTATAAAT
>CM067350.1:20647854-20732854 GCA_034190875.2 Urechis unicinctus | reverse complement strand
ATGTTATCGTGGATATTTCGGGTTGTGCACCATATGAAATGGGATTTTAACAGCACGCCTGAATGGTCACAATGTGATATGTGGCATGTCACTTAGTACACCTGTGGACAATGTATCAGTAGCTACCACCCTGCATATGGTATCTCACCATACTGTTTATGATGTTAAAACCTTTCAGCAGTGCCAGTATCATCCTTACAGTGTTAATGCATATCGAATGCGTGTGTGTGGTAGCGCAGGAGAAATATATATATATACCACTTTCATAATTCTTTTAATTTTTTTACTGTGCTGTTGTTATCATTGTTTTATCGGAACCTGGCAGATACACAAAAATAACGGCTGTAAACCTTGTTGATATATGGAAGTCTTTACATTTTAGGAAAATATTAGTGAATTATATATCCCGAAAGTCGTAAGAAATAGTGCGCTATCTAATATTGAGTGATTACCTACTTATATCATTCAAGTAGGGAACCTCATGTTAATCACTACGACGCAAAACAGCTGTATGAAAAGACTTCTACTGAAATAGAAACGAAAGAATCAGTTATGTGTCGTCAATATTCGAACGATAATTCAGCATTCTCATGACTCGAGTCGTTTCTATATCTGATCAGCGCTGTCGTGAATGTGACGTCTTTGATAGAGCAGCGGCACTGCGCATTGATTGGTATGATGGCGCAATACCACCCCATAAGCCAATATTCTGACATTAAGATGTACAACCCTATAGCACATTCATGCTTGGCCAGGATCCATTGTTATCTGTAAACTAGAAAATGCTATTTCATAGGAAGAAATTAAATGTTACACTGGGTTTTAATGTCGCTCTCAACTTTCGCAGTTGTTGGATGAGTTGATTTCATCGATACGGCACACTAAATGTTATCGCACTTTGACCAAACCATCTACCCATAATCTCTTGCGAACTCTCTCCTCGTAGTCTCTATGATATGGGATATTATTGAACCACGGGGACGCGACATTGTTCATGTTTGCATCAGATAAATATTTGACCCCATGACGCAATGTCCTTAGGGTGCTATGTTGAGCAATCTTTCTGTTCCCATGTTACAGGATGTTCAATCGATACGTTCGAATAAACTATGGCATGCAAAACACTTGAATGGCAAACCCAGATACTCTCAAGTTGCCAGTATCCAACCATTGGGTTTGTGGCGACCAAATACGAAGCTCAAAGAGGTACTGACGACAAATAAGCACGACGCTATATTTTGATTAAGAGAATGCTCGGTAACCCTTCGCGGGAACAGACACAATTTATCAACAAACATCAAAACGTTGCAATTTTAGCTTTGAACAACACTTTAACAATCATTCGATCGGTCTCTAGCAGTTTGATAATGTGCACCAGACAGCATTCAGTAAAATGAATACCAATAGTAAATAAAATGTTATTTCAATCGATCATGTAGATTTTAAAGCTGATATCATGGTATTCTATAATTGACGTTACCACGCAACTTTGAACAGTCATATGGCTCTTTTCATCGGGAATTGTTCATATGTTATTGATATTGCATGCTCATCTCTGATACTGGATATATAGACCACTTCCTCATTGGCAGAAGAACATCGACGCGCTCAAATATATGTGGTAGACGTCATCAACATCAGTGTGGTCCGACTAGTGTGTAAACGTACAACGTTATGGTCACTATATTGAGTAATGTAACTTGCACGAAGAGGTCAATTGTTTTTAAAGCTTCCCCCGCTGACCGGTCTGTTTTTTTAACACATTGTAGTGATGCAGATTTTTTTTACCGAACAACGTGAGTAATTATTCTGTATTCATTTCATGATGCACTACAACACTCGTGTCGAACTATGGCTTTTAATTGATCATACCTTTATAATATATGATATATTCTGGATTGACCTTCTTCGAGCACCTAGTTGGTTACCAAAACAAAAATGAAAAATGAATTCCACCCTTCTTTATCATTAATCGATGCCAAATCAAGATGAGTGACTGATTATTAGTCACGGGCTTTAAATGAACACCAGAAGAGGTTTTGTCAGTAGCCTCTGATGAATCGGGATTTATTGTGTCTGTGGCGATCGCATCAATGATTCGACTTGGCTATAACCTTAACCTTCTGATCAAATCCGTATTTCCTATAAACCAAACACGTTAGACATCGATAGTGCATCAACTCTGGGTGGGGGTGGCAGAATAGAAAATACTAATAATATAGCATTCATTCCAGCGGAATCTGATGAATTGACTATTGTAGTTAAATGCAACTGCTTCTCTGGGTTCTGTCAAATAAATGACGTTGGCTTCTATAGAAATCACAATGCAATCAAATATAAGTGGCATGACGTATTGTGTTTGCCTGGATATTTAATAAATTAAAATACAAATATCGACAATCGTCCGTACATTTGCATGTGCCTATGATTATACATATATGTGCTTTTTCGGTTGCCTTGAATTTCATTTGGACTTGTATGCATGGTTCATATATCAAATACTTGCTCATTTCAAACTGATAATTACATTCCAGTCAAGACAAGGCGAGCCATAGGAGCAAACTCAAATAGCACAGGACTAGAAAATCGAAACAATCCGAACTCTTCTAATTTTGAAATAAAACCACTTGATTGGTTCGTTTGCATTGGTCGAGTACCAGTCTCCTTTAGCAGGCTAGATGTCCGATGATTAAAAATGGTGCAGTTGACATATGTTATCTGAATAAAAGCATGGAAACGATCTATCCTGCTTGCTTAACCTTAGAATCACATTTCCTACTTAAGTTAGAACCGTAATTATCTCAGTAAGGAGCGATCGATTCTACATCAAAAGGAAAGTATCATGTCAGCTGAACGCGGTATAACATAAGGTTGCACCGATATTAATTAATCGCGTTCATATGCAGCCAATTAAATTATCAAGATAAACTTGATTAGTCTTGAAAGCAAGTGTTAACGGTCGATTCCAGGGAATCAATCCTCGAGTTGTTGGTTACTTAATATTCGAAAAGACTCAATCGGTAAGAGTGCCAAGGTCACTTGCATATTTGCAAAAGGCACGAATGTTCTCTATTAATACGCTTGTCTATTCGACATTAAAAACAAGATCAGTAGACTGGCCTAACGCGGAAATAGTCGCAGTCCATACTCGCCTTAGCATTTTAATACAGAATCATTATATTATCACTATCTTTCTGCTTTTAATTCAGCTTGTTTTATGCCATATCGGGAGAGATGAAATAACAGGGATATGGTACTTCTGCAAATGGTCCATAGAGATTAAAATAACTGCCAAAGGGTCAAGTGTTGTTGAAAGGAAACAATAGACGAACGGAGGTTTCTTATATAACCTCGGCTACATAATTCATATTGACGTTCAGCGTTGCGCTAAATACGAATACATCTTACTTCACGAATATGGTTGGCTATTAGAGTCATTTTACGTGTAAACTAGATATTTTACGTAAAAACTGACGACCATACCTTTCAGGTATAAGGATGATATGCACAGACCAAGGACACAAGTGCCGGCCAATTCGATAGCATCCGACTATAAGCTATATGTTTTTCTTCCACGTAATGTTAGTTGTCACGGAAATTTCTCCCAGCTAAAGTGTCCTGCTAGCTGAGTTTCAATTTTGTATGGTATCAGATGAATGTACCATCGGACAATTTCCGTTGTTAGCGTGGCGTTAGGTGCGATAATGTCGCTTAACTTAAGCCTGCATTGCTTCAATCTACAATGAGATTCATTTGAGGTACCTTGATGATTATTCGATCCCATAGAAATGCAATCTAACCAACAATCCAACCATGAACCTCCGTAATGGCCAAATGTCAAAGACTGTTCGGTTATGAAGACGGTTTTATTACCAATAATGGCAACTAAATGAGCACATTGTAGCCAATATCGGATAAGATATGCACTGTTAAAGTGCCATATGTCTTTGATGAGCCTATTAACTGAGTTGTATGGCTACAAACAGGTGTTGAATTTACATGAGAATGCGATGAACATACCATGGACACAGCCGGTGACCGAAGGTCCATAAGTTGATAGTACAAATTAAAGCATTCCAAACATTGACTAGCAGATCTGTGCATTCTCTAATAGCTGGGCAGTTAAATTTTATCAGTAGTTGGTGCTCTCGTGCTCATTAAACTGTGCTTGATTGCTCGGATACGTCAAAGGTAACACTATTGTTAACTCATGTGACTAAGCAAGTTGCTTTATTTAGCGATCGTGAATAATGTGCTTTGAACATTCGCGTAAACTATGGCTGCTTATTGGTTATATATATATATATATATATATATATATATATATATATATATATATATATATATATATATATATATATATATATATACATATATATATATATATATATATATATAATATCTATATATATATATATATATATATATATATATATATATAATTGATATATATATAGTTATCAATTCTTTATATCATATATTCCTTTCAGTCAATCACTCAACAGCTAAATACAAGTAAAGAAAAAACCTGAAACAGCTTCACCAAACAGTAGCCTTCGGAGAGGATCAAGACCCCAAAGACAGAACGAAAACGTTCCGCAGTTTAAGTGCGTTAAGTTGAATAGCGGGGTATTAGGATGGGATTATGTGCACTGACCGGGGTAAGGTTTCGCCAGTGTGGATGAAACTGCACTAGGTTAAGGGTGTAAAAGGTAAGCAGTGATTTTCGGTTAGCATTTGGTCCCGGCCAACGTGCTGTTTGAGTCAGAACGAATTCAGGGTTAAATTAATTATCGCTTAACGGCCTTAATGACATGATATCTATCAGTTATATTTCCAATAGCCAAAATAATATATTTGAACTCTATCCATACTGTGTAAGATCGGAAAACCTTCCCGTTGTATTGACCATAATGACATTACTTCTTTTGTTGCAAAATGTACAAACCAATTCATGTTATTAATATCTCGATGCTAAATAATCGTCAGCTGGATGGCCAGTTTGGTGGCATTCATGCACATTGTTTGCACAGACGAACTTTATTATATCATCTACAAAGCTTCAAAGAATATATAATGTATTGTGCAATATATCTCATGACACTTATCTACGATTTGTGTGCGACACTATGCTAATATGCGTTATTTTGTAGTAAGTATCAGATGGGACAATATATAAATATATCACAGTTATATGATCATTGACACTGGATATGGCGCAATAATATGCAAATCATTGCTCGAATGAATACTGGTGGCTGCACAGGTGATTACGGTCAGTCCTGAACGATGACATAAAACCCAGCAGTTATCTGAGCGCACAGATTCCCCACCACCCCTTACCACATGTGGTCTTAGTGATTAAGCGCATAGTTGCAAGTCTATGATACAAAGTATGGCAAGTTATACATGATATGTGACAGCTGCACTTATCAACAGTGCATTTCCGTAAATTTCTCAAGATATTTCTGATGCCATTTTGTTTGACGTTCAATGTCAGCTGGTATTTGTTCTGATTTCTCACCTACCAACTTCTTCAAGCTCACTAAAAATAATGCAAACAAAACGATTGTAATCTCTACCTGATAGACCATAACAGACGGAGTCCCAAAATGACGGGTTTTCTGTGTTTCGCTGATATCAGCTACCATTCGAGCTGAGCAATAACTGGAGCTTTTCTTGTGTAGTTAATGTGCCCGATCACTTTCAAAGCCTTGCTATGCTGTAGCGTCATATCATTATGTAACCGTTTGAAGAACACCTACCGCACAAGCCAGTAAAGGTCCAATGTCAGTATCACTCTCAGACAAATTTGTCATCTCTTGTCACGCGGGGTCTGAGCTGCTAACATGGAAAGCGTGGCTTGCTCTCGACACCACTGTCTAGTAAAGTCAGTACTTGATCAGAGCATCATTTAACAATTTCAGGAATGGGAGCTGTGATCCATGGCGAATGTATCCCTGACAGAGGCCAGAATGCAGAATCACGCACGTTTGTTTGACGCATGTCACTACACAATTGTCGATATTTATGACCTTGACATGTAAGCTCTTTTATGATATGCTCTATGCCACATTGTAAGGTGCAATTTGTAGTGGTAGTGGCGATATTTTTAGTTGGGAATCACAAGTTGATGTAGGGTATTTCTAGCTTATGAGATAAATCAGGTCACCCTTTAATTTTATACCTCGGTGACTCCTCATGGGTTGATAGTTTCCTGAGACAACAACATTAAAGGAAGCTGTCAGTTTAAACGTTCCCTGAAGCACACTTGCTGTCTACAGACTTACCGAATTGATGAAAAATCATGATGGGTGACGGAAAATTAGTTGAGGGTTTTTTCAATACCTACCAAAAGAGGCTTCGTAGCCTCAATATTGTTATCATTTCTGACAATGGAGATCGCATGAAGAAGTGATTGAGTGCTCCTTGATGCTTTTAACTTAGTCTGAATCACCTTAACACCCAATCATAAGAGCATCAACAGACACAGCGGGTATAAAATTATTGTTAGGTGAAGACTCAAGACAGTAAGCAAGTTTTGTGAAGTAACAAGATTCGTTTCTACTGAAATCATCATGATATCAGTCGTATCTCGCCTTAAATCAACATATTCAATAAAGGCTGAAATATATGTCTAAAATGTTTTTACATACTACAGCCAATCCGTAAACTCATACTTGCAGTTGCTGTATATGTGAATCGTGAACGATGTAGGGGTCATGCAACAAATACTTGCTCAATTCAAACACAAGTATTCATTCAAAACTAATCAAGAATACATGTAAACCGCATCTGTAGACATATGAGCAAAACCAATTAACATGAGGCCAAATAATCAATGCGATAAGTACTTTCCATTTCTGAATAAAGCCTACTTAATTGGTTCGTTTGCATTGATTATATATTATTGTCCTTGAGCAGGCTAAATGTTTACTGAATCGGAATGACTAATGTAATTTGCCTATGCTGGCTAAACAACACATGAATATAAACGAGAATTCGTTTGGACCTACCTGATCCTCCTTGACCCTAGCATCGCATTTACTGTGCAAGGACGAACCAAAACTATCTCTGATAGGAATGAACGATTCTGCATTTAAGAAAATCAATCTCATACATTTTTATTGTACCTTGTTAGCTTAACATGGTAGAATATCAGGTTATAACAACATATAATTATAGCATTGATGATCAGTCATCAACATTCCACTAGGTAAACTTGATAAGTAGCTCAACACCTGCGTATAATTGTTTTACATTTAATGACATATTACCAATTTTTTATCTCTTTGGCGTCAACATATCAACTAACAATCAGTGTCGACCAATTGAAAATGCGTTGTATGTAACTAGCAATATGTTATTATCCTTTTTTTCTTTTCTAACGAACCCCACACCGAGCACCCCCCTACCTATCTTACGCCTACGGCCTGTCTACCTTGCTTGTCATATTAGCGAGTTACCAATCGGGTAACCGGGCTCCCAATGCCACGAGGATTTGTATATATAATAGTTCGCTAGAATGGCCTCGAGCGAGAGTGGTCACAGCAGATTCGCTCGATTATTTTATATAAGAAACATTGCATCATGGGTGTCCTGATGCTTACATAATTACAGCTATCAAACTGGAATATGTCAACACATTTCAGAACATTAAGCGCCGTTTCGTTAGTCAACAGAGCGTAGACGATTCAAAATTATCATCGTAAGGGTTGAGAAATGTCGTTGGGGAATGCTCTCCCAGTTTTTGGGTCAAGTGATATTTGGCTTTATACATGATAGGATACGTTTCATTCCACCACACCAGGAAAACCTCGCCTTCCGTTGATGTTCTGCTGTGCAATTGACTGACATGATTACCAGATTAAAAGCTTTAATAAAGTCAATTCAAGTTAAACTTGTGATTGTTCCATCGATAGAATAACTGTCAAACCAGCCACAGCATCAGGCCACGAACATTCGTCTTGGCCCTCAGGGGAACGACTGTATCGTTATTAAGCCATCAACATTGCCTGTAATGATGACTAAAGGAGCACATTGTCGTCTATATCAGATAAAATGGAAGTTTACGTGCCGTGTGTTGTCTTTCACGGGCTGATTGAAGGAGGTCACCTTGGCGTAATGGCTACATACAGGTATATATGGTACTCGGGGGTACAATACACGACGATAGACAAACGGTCAGCGGCGGCCCATAAGTTCATAATACCCGCTTTTGGAGTTCCTTAGCATCCTATAAAAGCTTTATACTTCCCTTCCATGCACCCCTTGGGATTGATTTAGGACTACATGAAAGATGATGTTCACCAAATTGGTCCTCCCACAAATATACTTACATACGCATATACAATAGTTGTTCTGAAGACTTTAACCAAATGGCTACTGTGCAACATTTCAGACGTTAGTGAGGCACCTGCTTTCAACTCGTTATTGGGCTTACTGGTCATCAAAGTTTCGTGGAAGGAGTTCTAATATTGTTAAATAAGATCAAAGTTAATCCTACATACTCGAGTCAAACAACAAATGCCCCGTGTTATTATTCATGGGTTGACCATAATGACGCTTTTGTAGCAACATGCAATTATAAGTCATTATGGCAATGCCTTACGAAAAGAATGATGTTGACGCGCGGCATTCTATGCAAAGGAAGATTGGGAATTTTTTGTTGCCTGTTTATCCTTGATGTCAGCAGACACTTGAGGCGAGAATTAACTCGATCTATCGTCTTGCATGCTAAGGTTCCATGGTGCCAGTAACTTACAATTATATGACTAGATCATTCTCAAACATTGCCTTCCTGATATATGAGTGCACTAATTGGACTGAGACCGATAAACATGTTTTATGGACACCCCGTCCCCAGTGAAAGTCATTTCATTGTTTCAACTCATGTCAGCGTCAATAAGATACTGCCGACATGGCAAGCATGGTTGGCTCCAGACAATTGCCTTGCGTTTGTTCCAATCGGATCTCATTGCCGCGTTATATCTCACTAATGACTAGTTTGATGTGACACTGTAGCCAGTACCAGTATCCGGTTAAGTCAGTACTATTTACGTAGTAAATCGAATTAGAACGAGAACTTTGACACATAACGCCCGTACCCCTGACAGAGGCAGAGTAAATTATCATGATGCCATTTTCATAAACCCATATGGTTGATCATTCCCCAGATGGAAGTTTAAACTCCACAGCGTACTGGTGTCCAAAGTTAAAGCGTTCCAAAATAGCCTGTTCTCAATGCACATCCACACGGCCACGCCTGACGGAGACCCCATGCTTGGCCATCAGTTGGTTCACTGCTCCCATGAACTCCCGTCCAGGGCTGACCTAAATCTCATTAGGCCTAAACACATATCAAGTTTTGGCTTGGGAATGTGTTTCGGGATTGGCAGGTATATTTACCATGTATCGTGCTTTTTTGTTTAACCCCTGACAACTTCCTCGAAAACCCTCGCCGCTGCTGTAAGCTTTTTGGTTATTGTTATGCATTTCCAATAGCCCTTAGGACTATAGTAGATGGTTTGCATGCCACCAGTCGTGCGATCCATTAGATATGCTAACTAGCACTAGTCTCCAAATACCCGCTGATACGTTTGGCCAACTAAGGAAGCCTGTACGCGACCAGTGCACCTGTGTGACCAGTTCAGAGTTCAGTGGGTCCACGGATTTGCCTGTAGTTCTCACGCATAGCATCGTCGACTTTCCGGAAAGTATGTCCGGCATTACCCTGGCAGATAAGCTCCTCGTTGGTGAAGTGTATTCGCTATGTTCGCTTCTGGCCCATGCTGCCTGTGAACACTGAAGCTGCTGGATTGTCATATCATGACTTTTACGTTCCGCATCCACTTGACAGCTTCGTAACCAGAGAATAAGAAGCTGCTTCCAGAGAATGTAAGGGAGCGGACAAGGACATCTCTACCAAACGGCGCAATCGAGGTCATGTTGCTTACTTAAGTACATCATCTAGGTCAACGTCGGCAACCGTTGACCCAGCTGCTGTCCAGCTGGTCAGAAGCAAGATACTTTCAATCGCGAAAAACAGCATAGACGGTAGGTTGCTCAGTCTTCAGCAGTAGTTTTGTGTATTTGTTCTCTGCTAGTAGCTTTCGTCCCATCTTGTCGGGATCACATCATTGTCACACAGGGCGTCTTCAAATGAGTCATGATCCAGCGGGTCTGCTCGCGTAGGTCTTTCAGTACAGAGCTGTACTTTTCAGCTGAGCATCCATTATAACATACAAATAGACGTTCAATGCACCAGCCACAATTGGATCTCGTTTATTGCCGCAAAGGCCGGTAGCAACCAGTTAGCTTTGTTATAACGTCATTTAAAACCACATGGATTCATTCGGGGGCGTGGTCACCTCGACCTATCGGATGACTCCATATCTCTAACTGACTCTGAGTCCCTGGATGTCAGATCAGCAGTCCTATATGCTTTTTGCGACTTCATTGTATCGTCGACTAATGGCGGGCGTGTATTCATGTAGTTTCATAATCAACAAACAGCTTGTCGGAGCGAGCCCTCTAGGTGTAGCTATAACACTGCATGGTTTTATCCCAAAACAATGACAAAGTATTTTTCTATCCCAAAAAGTATCTGTATCAATCGACCTGAAATATTGCTCGTTGTGTGAGGGTAACTTGTCATTATGGGCGTTAATATGAGATTCTATTGCGAAGCGGTCAGTTAATTCGAGCTTTGACTGATTTTCAACATCATTATTTACCTTAATCTGGACCCTGTCCTAAGAATCTGCTTTATCTGCACTCAGAGATCAGTTTAGAGGTAGCAAATGTGTGTTGTTGCCTAACAACGTCAAATGCCACATGTGCGCTTGTATAAAGGATACCGACTTTTGTATTTGCTTACCAATAGCCTTTCGATCACTGTTATATGGCTGTAACTTATGCCCTGTTAATGTATGGTCTCATATTGTACTACAAAAGAGGATGTCATTGGGGCTTACTTAATCTTTTGCAATTGATGGTCAGGAATGGAAAGTTATTTCAGAAAACAAGATATCTGACTGTGGAAAATGTCTTTGTGTATTCTTTCCCCCAGTTGCATTCTCTGACTCGTGGGGTCAAAGGAAGCTACAACGCCTGATGCATAAGATACGCCATCAATTCTTTCATTGATAACACAAATTTCCAAGGTTAATAATGCTTTCGATGATGCGATATTTTAAAGAAGCACAAGACACATTCTCTGCGAATAAAATTACGTGTGATAGTAACCAAGGTCAAACACGTGGCAAAAAACACTCTGAGTAACCCACCGAACGCTGTGGTCCGAGGGATGGAATATCGCCAGTGTTTATTGTATTCACCACAATACATATATATTTATGAGGCAAAGAAAGCAGCAATACACCCGCAGGCTTCAAATAGTAGCACAAAGAGCACTACGCGATGTCATCACTTGTCATCAATGATCTAACACTGCACGATGTCATGACATCAGGACCATTGCATGAGGTAGTTGCACTTACATCATTGCACTTTGTCATTTCATTAAAGGCAATGCAATGATAGAGGAACCATAATAAGATGTACTGACATAAGGAGCATTACGTGATGCCACAACATGAGGAGCATTAATCGTTACCACCTGACCTCCATATGCCTAGGTCTCAAGAGACTGATGGGCTGTTTACAGGCTCCCTATGCTCCCCATACGGGCCTAAACCCTGCGAGCCCCAGCAGGCTACCACGGCGTGCAGCGTTTCCCCTTTGCGGGGCCGTACGATTGTGTGACGATTGTTGGCCCCGTAGGGGCCCCGTGCAGCTCGTGGCCAACAGTTGAACATGCCCTACTTTCAGACACAGGTAGGCCCCGTATTATTCAATACGGCCATTTTGTTGCGTCATTGGGGCGTATATATAATCGCCAACGTTTCGAACCCCAGGGTTCCGGTCTAGTACCATTACCGTGCGGTCATATGGAACTATATGGGACTGTTAAGTTAGTGGTTTTAACTTAAATTGATATATAGGACTTTTCTCAGGACTGTTTACTTTTTGATCAAATAGAAATATAGAGAGCGATTGTGTCTATTTACATGATTATATTTGTTGTTGGTGTATGAAATAAACGGTGATTTTATAAGGGCTTTATGTTTTTCTTCTCTCTCTGAAATAAGTATTATATCTATCAATGCTGTAATTAATAAAAAACAAGCATGGAGTACACAACATATGTATTAAAGCTATTCGATATAATAAATATAGTTTATTTCAGTCACAGAGTATACAAGACATGCATCAAGTAAGCGTTCAATGCGGTGCATATAAAATACGGTACCAATGGGTCCATATGGCACCAGACCCTACTATAGAACAATCATTCGAAGATTGTATTAATAAGTTATTGGACAGCTCTATCGACTTCATAAATGCGTAAGTAGATATTCCGACATATGCTTGAAATCTTGCGACACTGTTTGCATTTACCATAAGACCTAAATATTTCCATTTTTTCAACATACTGCAATTGTATATCATTCGACGATACTTATGAACAGAACAGTTAACGGGTCTATGGTTGAGACACAATGCAAACGGATTTGGATGGATTGAACACTTCATCATGTTGAGCTCCGAATCGAGAACAAAGGTCAAGACATTTTTGCAATCCATTTCCTCAAGGTTACATCAGCCATAGATCGTCCGCATTAAATCCATGGTTAGTAAAAATATCATCAATATAACAGCCGATGCATGATTTGAAAGATCATCGACATACACATGAGATAAATTAGGGGATAAAATTCCACCTTGTCAAACGCCAATTGATACAGTAAAATAGCGAGACGATACACCATCCCAGTTCACTCAGATTAACTGTTTCTGATACCAAAACATTAAAATTCTGACTAAGCTCAATGGTATACCATGGTTGATGAGCTGTTTGAACAGCAACTAATGATTGACCTTGTCGGAGGCCTTAGACGCATAAAGATACATGTGTACACAGAGCTGCTAAAATATTTATAATATTTGATGATGCTCTTAGCGGTGTAAATACATAAATCGGTTGCGTGACCGGCCTTGAAGCCAAATTGATTATCACAGGCAGTAAGATACCCGTCTGTGATATCGAGTTGCACTAATTCAAAAAGTTTCGAACAAGATGTGACGACAGCAATGGGCCGATGGTTATTTATATCGCTTATATCCCCATTGCTATTTTTGATTATTGGTGTAATAGCAGACTGGAATATGCCTTTGCGCTTATAAACACGAGAACAACAGTGACACATAGACAGCATAAATAAAATGCAGCTTTTAGTAGTGCGTGTCGCCTTTTCCCCCTAAGAAGTAGAGCTGCAGTGCATCTAAGAATAGCCAAACCTCACCTATCTATTTGGTTCACATAGTAACACGTACAGTGATATGCACATAGGAAAGTATATATCATACAATACACCTATATTGTCTTTCTTTTCTCACTCATCGTGAGCCGATTACCTTCATCATAGCGTATTTCAAAATATTCCCATTTAACCACGTGGCGTAGCTCCACTGTTTGACAGGCCCTCTATTATAATCTTCTATAAAGCTGATGTTTTCACGAATTAATATCTATTGAGCCATGCGGAGCATTGCATGACGTCATCACATCTGAATATTTCGTGTTGATGAAATAGGAAAAGTTTCTCAACAAAGCAATCAATCCTTGTAAAGCAAAATGCTGACGAGTTATCTTTTATGCGGCTGGTGAGAGGCAGTGGATTACGAATAAAGGTACGATAACAATACAGGGGCAGCGGTGTCATTACCCTCAGTCACAACAACCATGGTCTTCCTAACTGATGTTTCAGTAAAGGATAATCAAATGATTTCTTATGTGTAATTTCTGAGTGTCTAACTTAATGTACCTCTTCGTTCCAATGTCAATTTTGGGTACGAGAAAATACATGCGTTTTGGTTCGGTTGTTTTGAAAACAAACCAAACATAATGATCCGGGGTGCGCATTATATCTACTTGCGAAAATCTCTTAAAGGTAATCAACTTCATTTAGTATAAGAATAGAGAAAGCATCAAGTTTTGCATATTGCTTACTGGTTATTATATCAAATTATCGAACTCGCCTTTGTGTTATAGCAATACAAACTTAACGAGCAGAAGCTTCACCATAGTATCTTTGGTGGAGGTGTGCTTGTCAACAAAGGACTTAGTTATACCATTTCATGACAAACAACCGGATTGAAAGAACATCTACCACATTGCGTTATGGTGTGTTTAAATATGAAATTACAATCGAAAGTGGAAAAAAAAGTTTGTGTACATGAAGTGTGGTGTCTTAATTAAGTCTTAAATAACTATGATAGTTACACGATATCGCTGTCAGGTTTACAATTGCTTCCGTAAGCAGACAACTCTTTGTAAATGAGCACTGGAATGTCTTTTTGGGCTAAAGTTACATAAGACGACACCTAGTTCCGATGGAAATGAAGGTAATATAGTATTTATGCCTTGAATATTGTCTTTATTGTCAAACTATGGGATTTGCTTGGTGCTATGTTTGGTTAAGTAAATCACGCGTTAGATATTATGGGCAGCGCATATGCAGTTAGCGCCTAATGGCTATCAACATAAGGGTAATTTAGAAATAGAGCAGCAGTTGAAAATGATCATGCCGTATATTATTGCCGTTAGTCAGAAAGTTTTGCAAGAGCAGTGTCGCCTGCCTCAGTTTCAATCAAATGTCACATGGTATTGTTGATGTCTACTCCTACGTTTCCAATACATGCTGACATCTTTCTCTTCCACAAAGCAGCATCAGATTAAACGTCCCATAAAATGCAACTGCTATCTGTGCCATTTGATTAGGCATTCCTCCGCGTTCGCAGATCTATTGAATCCGGCAATCAATAAGGTTATATAAAGTGGATAGGACCTTTTAAACAATTAAATAAACCGGCCTATTTAATGATTTAGAGGATGCTCAGTTGTTGCTGCCGGTAGCGATACATTGTAGATAATTACTCTGAACATGCATTATACGATGTGGTGTAACATAACGACTGAAGATAAGAGAAAATAGAACATCACGCTTTTAACGTATTGCCTTTATTTTCTTCCCTTCCCTCTGGCTGACCACTTTGCCCAAATATATATATACACACATATATATATATATATATATATATATATATATATATATATATATATATATATATATATATATATATATATATATATATATATATATATATATATATATATATATATATATATATATATATATATATATATATATATATATATACTTACAATTGCAACCATTTTGGACAATATCGACAAAACCGACCATTTTGGGTCATTCGATTATTTCGCTTTTTGGAGCTCAAATTATGTGATATCACGGATGCAAAACATTATACATCTGCCTTGTACAGCTTTCAGTTAATATCTTCATTCATAACTTATTTTAGAAGATTATAAAAATCCTAGGCCAAAATGGTTGTACCAAAATAGTCATGATAGTTTTGTCATGCAAAAAACCAACCATTTTGGAATTTCTTTATAAAACCAACCATTTTGGCCTTTTTATATAACCAACCATTTTGACCATTTTACATATCTACCCATATTGGCGATTAGAATAAACAAATGAGCCGACCAGCCCTTTTTGCCTTCCGATATTACTAACATTTATTATCCCAACCAACCTACTACTGACAGACCATCGTTTATACAACCTAGGGTTACAAAGCTTAGTCAATGAAAAAGCTTAGGTCAATGAAACCATAAACGACTTAAATTTAATTCCTACAAACAAGCTTGCACAAAGTATTGCGCGTTTTTAGGTCTTTCGGGAACCGAAAGAAACTTTTTTCGATTTCTCATTGTTTAAACATAATTCGAACTGTACATTCACAATATTCAACGAGCCATGAAGAAAAAAGTGAAGTTAAATTATCGGCGCGATTCCACGAAATGCTGACGCAATGTCTTGCTCCGAAAAGTTCCGAACCTTGCCGAGCGGCAGGTGTACCGGTCGAACGGAGAAAATATGCATTAAAGTCACCTATTTTAAGGAAGGGAGTTCTTCAACGTACTCGTTATTAATTTGGTTACAAGTTTATACTTAGGTACTGCGAGTTTTAACAAGAATTAGTGATACCTAACATTCTGAAGATTGTCGTCTCTAATATTGGAGCACGGACGATTCCAAGTCAAAAATGCTCGTAGGTCATATATTTTAAAGTATTTATATTCTGATTCATGGATAATTAAACTGCCATCATTGAAGTAATTGCTGTAACTATTATACATTTCGATTGCTCTGGGCAGATTAATGTTATTTAACCACTCTGAACACTGTAATCTGTCTGTCAACGATGTTGGACAACATCCCTCGTCCCTTGAATCGGGAGAGTCCAAACAGCTGTCACTATTTATCTCGATCTCCTGCGCATCGGCTTCTGCGCAGGCTGGGATTCGCCTCTGCAATACTCTGATCGCTTTGGGCCAAATTCGGGCCATTACGCGACGAAATATTATTACGGAATGTCATCTGTTAAATATTACAAAAACATTTTCTGTTGTGTGTGATTAGAATAATAATAATCATTTTGTTATGAAAAACTTTTTATAGGCCCATTATGAGGCATTTATCGAAAAAAAGTAGTTCCGCGGACGTTTCATGGCCGTCAAGCGTTTCTAAAATTGGCGGCAGTCAGATGTGAAGACGAATTTGTTAACGAAAATCGACTGAAAAAAGAAATAGAAAGTTACACGCCGGGATTGGAAATGACAGACAAGCAGCGAGAGTGTTTGGAGAAGTTGTTCTTTGGAAACTTATCTACCAACGGGGTATGGGAAAAGCCTGATATACCATTTGCTCCCAGATTTGCTGCTCCCCCCAGCCCTCCGATGGGAGTTCACATGTTTTATGGAAAAAAATAAAAAGACACACAACCAAAAAAACTTGGACTGCTAATGTTAGAATAAGATTTGCCCAAATTTAATACTTGTGACTGCAGGGCCTTGGTTATATAACCGAAATAACTGCAGCGTATTAAGTAAAGAAAGTTCATAATCAAAGACATCAAAATGCGGCCTTTGTGGACAGTAAACACAGCTTACTTCCGAGCTTCCCCGATAAGCTCCATTCATGTTGACCATTCTTGTTTGTTTATGTTTGACGCGCGCTGCTTGTTATCGCCCGGTCAGAGGTTACAACCGGGTCAAATCGCATGCGCTCCGTGAACTATTGCAGAGATGTTATGTTAGCATTGCGTCAAACATGTCTGCCATGGAGGGTGTATTTATCTTCGTGCGACATGGCGACAGTTTTGCCGCACATGGCCAAAGTTGCAAAATCCGCTTAAATTTGGTGCAACAAAACAACAAGGTGTAATCTTAAATCAGTTCCAATTAAATGAAAGAAGTGTTCATTTATAGTAAATGAAAGGTGAATAAGATATGGTAATTTGAGAGAAAATGACTTTCGACTGAAGCTATTTGGGTGTTTCCCAAATCGGTCGCGTTGACAGGCTTCTGTGAAGTTCTGATCAGCCAGCTAGCTATACACTGAATGACACGGACCAGTGGAGGCAGCATCACATAGCGTTGATTCAGCTGAATAAATTGACTTAATGGACTGAATGTATTGACCTCATAAGGGTTAACAATATAAGGAAATCAATTATAAGGATATCATTATCAAGCAAAGCATATCTACAGGTAAATTTGAACATGATCAGCAGGAACTTTGACAACAGCGTCTTATGTTGCACTATCAGTAATAAACTTTCAATAGGGCCAGTCTTGGTGGGTTTCCATTAGGACACAATTAGTGAATCCATACAACAGCTTGTCCATATGATTCAGCTAAAGATGATTCTCCTGCTGTGCCCCAGCTATAGTTGCACATTCTGTTACACACACTAAGTTAACTTGTCAAACTGCCAATCAGTCTTATATCATAAGAACAAAAGGAAGTCTATGTAAAACATTACACAACATTAATTCTTACCAACCTGATAAGGTTGAATATCAATACAACATGTCACATGAATCAATCTCTTGTAATTAAGTAAAGGAAGTAAAAACTAATCCCTCTGTGTGGCAGAAACTGAATCTACATTTGAATATAAACTAATAGAATATTGGTAAAACACATCGTAAGCCTGATATTATCAATATGCACTGCAATTATATAACCAATAACAAAAACCGCCCACCCATCAATAATTAATGTTACCTTCATTCATTGACCACTGATGGCAACTTTAACATTCTCTTTCTGGGTATCCAGATAACAGGCATTGACTAGTGACCACCAGGAAGGTTGCTATGGAGCTTAGCATTGATAAATATACTCGAATTCAATGCTTGACTGCTCCCCTGGGTTGGCTATGGTGCACTTCCTTCTGTCACTTAATAAAATGGTGTCTCATCCACATAAGCCAGCTCTCTCCACCCTTAACCCGAGGTTACATTTACAATTGTACACATCTGAAAATCAGTATATAGTGAATATGAGGACATACATATCTGATGTTCATCTGGAGTTGATTATGTGACAAAGCCAGATGTTCAGAATAAGTCTACAGCCCAGAGAGCTTAGTTCAGTCATCAGTAACAGGGCTGGAACTTAACTAAAATGGCCACCCGTCCTGACCTGTCCTGGTGACGGGTGGCCATTTTACATGTTAACTGGCCTCAAGAAAAACTACCCCTCCAAACAAAAATGATGCCATGTTAGGAGAACCCCAGGTCGGTGACATACTGGGCTGGTGACAAGAACCCCAGGTCAGTGTAACGACTGGCTTGTAATAAAAAGAACCCCAGGTCTGTGTCATGCTGGGCTGGCGATAAATACAGAGCAGATTAAGTGTACAACAATGAGACACTATACACAGGTGCATACATCATAACTGCAAGACCATCAATTAGGACCAGGTGGAGCTTAACAATCATACTGGGTAAACAGAACTTCTGATAAAAAACTTCTACATTAACAGATTGTTGAAGCCATACCCCACACACAACAAATACAGATAATACTCATTGTTTCGGTCATTTTGGTCATTCTGATGGTTTTAACAAAAATTACATTTAGACATAATATGTCTTTTTAAGCCACAGTGATTGATATATCTCAACGGAATATGATAAACAAGAGAAGCCAAAACCTTGATGAAGCCACAACATTGATGAAGCCACAACATTGACGAAGTCACGAAATTGGTGAAGCCACAGTATTGGTGAAGCCACAATATTGGTGAAGCCACAGTATTGTTGAAGCCACAATATTGGTGAAGCCACAATATTGATGAAGTTTTAATATTGCTGAAGCCACAATATTGGTGAAGCCACTGGTAATGCCAAAATATTGGTAAAGCCACAACACTGGTGACGCGACAACATTGGTGAAGCCAAAATTTGGATGAAGGGATAACATTGATGAAGCTACAACATTGGTGAAGCCAAAATATTGATGAAGCCACAACACTGGTGAAGCCACAAAATTGGTGAAGTCACAAAATTGATGAAGCCACAATATTGGTGAAACCACAACACTGGTGAAGCCAAAATATTGATGAAGCCACATTATTGGAAAAGGAACAGTATTGATGAAGCCACAATACTGATGAAGTCAAAATATTGATGAAGCCAAAGAATGGGTGAAGCCACAATATTGATGAAGTCAAAATATTGATGAAGCCACAACATGGGTAACTCCTCAACACTTATGAAGCCAAATATTGATGAAGCCACAGTATTGGAGAAGCCACAGTATAGGTAAAGGCCACAATATTGATGAAGCCACAGTATTAGTGAAGCCACAACATTGGTGAAGCCACAATATTGATGAAGCCACAATATCATTGAATCCACAACACTGGTGAGGCCACAACAATATTGAAGCTAAAATATTGTTGAAGTCACAACATTGGTTAAAACAAAACACTGGTAGAGCCACAACTTTGGTGATGCCACATTATTTGTGAAGCCACAATATTGGTAAAGCCACAATATTGGTAAAGCCACAACACTTGTGAAGCCACAATATTGGTGAAGCCACAGTATTTGTGAAGCCTCAATATTGGTAAGGCCACAACACTGGTGAAGCCACAACATTGGTGAAGCCAAAATATTGATGAAGCTACAGTATTGGAGAAGCCACAGAATTGGTAAAGCCACAATATTGATGAAGCCACAATATTGGTGAAGCCAAAGTATTAGTGAAGCCACAATATTGGTGAAGCCAAAGTATTGGTGAAGCCACAACATTGGTGAAGCCACAGTATTGGTGAAGCCACAATATTGATGTCACAATATTGATGAAGCCACATTATCATTGAATCCACAACACTGGTGAAGCCGCAACAATGGTGAAGCCACAACACTGGTGAAGCCACAACACTGTTGAAGTCAAGAAATTGATGAAGCCACAGTATTGGTGAAGCCACAATATTGGTTAAGTCACGATATTGATGATGCCACAGTATTGGAAAAGCCACAGATGTGTAAAAGCCACAATATTGATGAAGTCACAATATTGGTGAAGCCACAGTATTAATGAAGCCACAACATTTGGTGAAGCCAAAGTATTGGTGAAGCCACAATATTTATGTCACAATATTGATGAAGCCACAATATCATTGAATCCATAACACTGGTGAGGCCACAACAATGTTGAAGCTAAAATGTTATGAAGCCATAGCATTGGTGATGCCACAGTTTTTTTAAAGCAACAATATTGGTAAAGCCACAATATTGGTGAAGTCACAATATTGATGAAGCCACAATATCATTAAATCCACAACACTATAGAAGCCGCAACAATGTTGAAGCCGAAATATTAATGAAGCCACAGTATTGGTGAAGCAACAACATTAGTGAAAACACAACACTGGTGAAGCCACAGTATTTGCAAAGCCACAATAAGGGTAAAGCCACAACACTGGTGAAGCCACAACATTGGTGAAGCCAAAATATAGATGAAGCCACAGTATTGGTGAAGCCACAACATTGGTGAAAACACAACATGGTGAAGCCACAACTTTGGTGATGCCACATTATTTGTGAAGCCACAATATTGGTAAAGCCACAATATTGGTAAAGCCACAACACTTGTGAAGCCACAAATATTGGTGAAGCCACAGTATTTGTGAAGCCTCAATATTGGTAAGGCCACAACACTGGTGAAGCCACAACATTGGTGAAGCCAAAATATTGATGAAGCTACAGTATTGGAGAAGCCACAGAATTGGTAAAGCCACAATATTGATGAAGCCACAATATTGGTGAAGCCAAAGTATTAGTGAAGCCACAATATTGGTGAAGCCAAAGTATTGGTGAAGCCACAACATTGGTGAAGCCACAGTATTGGTGAAGCCACAATATTGATGTCACAATATTGATGAAGCCACATTATCATTGAATCCACAACACTGGTGAAGCCGCAACAATGGTGAAGCCACAACACTGGTGAAGCCACAACACTGTTGAAGTCAAGAAATTGATGAAGCCACAGTATTGGTGAAGCCACAATATTGGTTAAGTCACGATATTGATGATGCCACAGTATTGGAAAAGCCACAGATGTATAAAGCCACAATATTGATGAAGTCACAATATTGGTGAAGCCACAGTATTAATGAAGCCACAACATTTGGTGAAGCCAAAGTATTGGTGAAGCCACAATATTTATGTCACAATATTGATGAAGCCACAATATCATTGAATCCATAACACTGGTGAGGCCACAACAATGTTGAAGCTAAAATGTTATGAAGCCATAGCATTGGTGATGCCACAGTTTTTTTAAAGCAACAATATTGGTAAAGCCACAATATTGGTGAAGTCACAATATTGATGAAGCCACAATATCATTAAATCCACAACACTATAGAAGCCGCAACAATGTTGAAGCCGAAATATTAATGAAGCCACAGTATTGGTGAAGCAACAACATTAGTGAAAACACAACACTGGTGAAGCCACAGTATTTGCCACAGTAAAGCCCACAATAAGGGTAAAGCCACAACACTGGTGAAGCCACAACATTGGTGAAGCCAAAATATAGATGAAGCCACAGTATTGGTGAAGCCACAACATTGGTGAAAACACAACACTGGTGAAGCCACAACATTGGTGATGCCACAGTATTTGTGAAGCCTCAATATTGGTAAAGCCACAACACTGGTGAAGCCACAACACTGGTGAAGCCAAAATATTGATGAAGCCACAGAATTGGTGAAGCCACAACATTGGTGAAAACACAACACTAGTGAAGCTTCAACATTGGTGATGCCACAGTATTTGTGAAGCCTCAATATTGGTAAAGCCACAACACTGGTTAAGTCACAACATTGGTAAAACTACAATATTGATGAAGCCACAATATTATTGAAGCCACAGTATTTGTGAAGCCACAATATTGGTGAAGCCACAATATTGTAAAGCCACAAAACTGATGAAACCACAATATTGACGAAGTTGTGAATTTACCATTAACATAAAATTTGTTTTCATGGTGGTTAAGCACATGGACCTTAATATTGCACATGCAACTCATTATGTAGAATAGTGAGTAGGTCATGTGGCTTCATCTACATTACTGTCAGTAATGTAGATAATAATAATAATAATAACTTAGCTACATTTTCCTGGAACAAGCAATTTTAATTTGCTTTTATTTAGCAAGTCAGAGGTCAAGAGCCATAAAGCTATGAGTTAAAGTTTGCAAGATTTGGTCAATGTGAAGTTGCAAGCTTGCATTATAAGAAAACGTGCCATCAAGAATTATTCCCCATTGAGTAAATCACTCAGGAACAAAAGGTCATGCAGCGCTGATATTTACTTTGTAAGCGATAATCAATATAAGAGTGGTTCATGTTTAATTTGAGACAGGTATTCCCTATTTGGTTAACATAGCTAAGAAATGTTTTTTCAATAATGTCACAATCAATATATGAGTGACTTGCATTATTAAGAAAATGTGACACCAAACGTTTACAAGCAGACAGATTGACAGGGCAAAACTGTACTGTGTCATGTGTGATTTGGGATTTCAGATATGCTTAATACCCCTATCAACACTAGATCAGATGCACAGCGTTTAAGACTAACTGACAGATGACCATGGCATTTATAGCTTATGCATGACATATTCAAATGATGTGATTGTACTATTGAACATTGAACATTTGACAACAATTTTACTACCAATATTGATGTGGCAGATACCCTGACAAAAGAGGCTCTGGACTTCAAAAACCCACCTAGGTTCTAATTATTTGGCAAGCCACTGTTGAACTTGGCTGGCAGCTAAAAAAACTAGCACAGTTTGTTTTGGATAGCTATTATTGAGATACAGATAGGATCATTATCCTGACTTATTGATAACAAAAGTTGTGACTATCATATAACACATAATCAAACTTATAGGAATGTAATAAAGAATTCATGTTTTAGTGTATTACAATGATACATAATATTAGCAGATCATGCTATTTCCATGTCCAATAAAAGTACTAGAAGGTAGGTTAAAGGTCACATTACTGATGCAAGTAAGTATATTATTCAAGAATGTTGAGAGCAAATTATCAATCTTCAACCTTTGAAAAAACATTGAAAGAGTAACCCCACCCCACTAACGCACTACCACCAGAGTAGTTATAACTTATATGGTGTACTATGACACTAGGCTAGGGGTGGCTAGTGTCATAGTCCACCATACAACATTGTTAGTTACAGGGCATAAAGTCTGAAGTCTGTTTGGGTTATTGTGATACCGGAGCGGATTACCGATTAGGCAATGTTTACATCTGACAGATGACAGCAAAAGCCGTAGGCAATAGTCGATACGGTTTAATGAACGTAAGGAAATACATTTAAAAAAAAATCATTGGTAATCGATAGATCTATCCAACCCTGCAGGCATCTAGTCACATTAACATGGTATCTGGGTATTGTTGGCCCTTGGAATGGTGTTCGTGATCGGAAAGTGTGAGTGTGAAACGGTAGAGCCCACGTGCGGAACTGCCCGGTGAAGCTCGCTAACCACTGTAAACTACGGGTATTTCGTAATTTGTCGTACATGAAATTTCTTTCCGCAACAATAACGTTCATTGTTACATGAATGATATTCAATCTATAAACGTTAGAATCATACTGACCGAGCGAGAATCACATGGAAACTGCGTGTAAAATTGTCATGGCTGACCGATCGTCTTGTTTATGTTCGCTCGTGTACCGGAAATTCCACGAGGTATGGCAGGCTGGAATAGTTACAATCCCAAAATATACCTCAGCTTGAGCCCGCGGGTGCGTTAGTGGGAACATTTGGATTTTACGACACGAGCAAACTGATAACACAGAACAATCTTTTTAATTAATCACTTGATAAAAACAGTCCGTTGATACAATATGCTTTCATTGATTACTCGAAACTTTACACATCATAGATCGAAAAAACCGGTATTTCATTTCAGTGAGATTCTCAAAACATTTTAAATGTTGATCTGCTTCTAGAATTCCCAGCTTAAGAACTACATTTGTTCTTATTTATCTAAATTAAACATTATCAGACGGATATGTACTGAGAAAAAAACACCCAAAATGAGTTGACAAAGACTTACAACCACGGATTTCCCAGTACAATCGCCATTTTTTTTATATCCTTCCGTAAAGATATTTGAGCGTGTGCCGCCCGTTATTCTTTAATCTGCTGATTTATATATTCATTCAAAATTTGTATGTTTTTTCATTTCAAGCGATAATTTAAAACAAAGAATTGTTCATTGAAGTTAAAAGTCACACAAATCATGAATATAAGTTTGGAGCAAATATACATCGAACAAAGCCATATAATGACCGATTATTCAACATGGCCAAAATGGTCGTTTAGGCCAAAATGTAAATTCAGGCAAATGCATTTAACGCCAAGAAAAAAAGTGGATAGTTATCCCGAATAATAAGATTCCAACCTTAGGAGGAGTAGAAGCAAATAAAGTTACGATTTTTTGGGGGAAGCGCAGCTGTGTAAGCCTATGGGATGACGCTGACTATTTTGGCCCCATGATCATCGGCCAAAATGTAAGTATGGGCCAAGATGGTTGGTGAATTGTACCAAAATGGTCGGACTTGTATAAATATATATATATATATAAATATATATATATATATATATATATATATATATATATATATATATATATATATATATATATATATATATATATATATAACAAACATGCATGATAGCTAATCGTATAAAACGTACAGCAACCCCTTATAGAACTGTTCTAGTTCTGGGCTTATTTGACTCAAACTGCCAGATTCGGGGGTGCAATACGTTTTATGCGATGAGCTATCGTGCATGCTTGTTATAATTGGCATGTGTCAAACTGATCTTTGCAAATGCAAGTATGTTGTTGAATGTGCTATTAAGTGATAATCGTGAATACATTCGATATCAATAATGTACTTGTGACCTAAATCAAGTGCACCAAACATACCTGATTATTTTGTTTGGGTGTATTTAACAGATTGCATGTTGCTCACAGTACATCTGCTATCAATACGTTTGACGCTGGAACCAATTGCAAAGTTATGCAGCAAATTTACTCAAGTATGTCACTTGCATTGGTGCCAACATATATTGAATATCATTTATCATGGGTTACAATGTTCTATAATATGCATGATAAATGCGTTAGATACGTTGTGATTTGGTGAAGCACAATGTGGTCAACAACTTCATTGAGTCATTAGCCTCCATCAAGGCCAAAATATCGATGACTGATCTTGTATCAAATCAGTACTATCGTCAGCAAAGGTTACTAACGGAACACACTGCCGCTTATACCGAATAAGATGAGAACGTGAATCTGATATGTGCGTGTGTGGTCTTTTACGAGTCGATTTAAGGAGGCAAACTGAGTGTTATGGTTACATACATATGTACTATGCCGCAGGGTATATTGCAAACACCATGGACACCGCTGTCATTATACTCACTTTAGCGTTCATAAGCATCCTATGCGTCCGAGTAATTTCCCTGCAAAGCACTGCATAGGTTGTTTACGTCTACAAGAAGGTCGTATTTATGATATTAGTTCTTCCACACACAGTACCAACATTGGATTGATTTGATGTTGCTAGGCAATATCACACAATTGTTGCCTGTAAACTGACTCCAGAGTATAGATAAAGGAGGTTCAGGACCGTAGCCAGGATTTTAAGTGGGGAGGGGGGGGGGAGTTCTTTTCCCCTCAATAGTGGACATATCTCCTGGCTCATACTGATGCGCTATAAGACCATTATTAAAGGCACCATCGACACATGATATATCTACATATACACAAATGCGCTAGAGTAAGGCTGACCTTTCTGGGCAAAGTAGGCGGTTCGTTCGAACCCCTCGAACCCCCCTGGCTACGGGCCTGAGGTTCATAGGACAGTATTCATAATAAAGGTTAATAATGAAATGGTATGAATATCAGTTAGAACTTGAATTAACTGACCACATGGGATTATAAACCTACTATGATAACGCCCATAACGACAATTTACCTTTCTGTAAGACCCGCACATAATGGGCAATATTTCAGGTGGATTACCTTAGAGAGCCCATATGGATTAAAGCGTTGCGTCTTTTGTCTCAAACGCTTTTAAATTTGGAAAATGCAGTGTTATAGGATACCTTGTATAATTGCCTATTTATATGTTAGCTGAAATATAGTGCCACTTAAGACTCTCTGATATAGCCATGAATGAAAACATGTGTATAGAAAAAATGAGCAAAGCCCTTTGTGCCCAAAATATTATCTTTCAACTTATGTGCATAACAACAATGTAAGGTGCAGAAAGGACACATTTTATGTGGTATAGTGTTCTAATGTCAGACGTGTGGTAAACATGAATAATCGCTTTATATATTTATGGCCTTCTATCAATAAGTGCACCATCCGCGATATACACAGCAGAATAGACTTTGTTACATTGTCATTCGGGGCTATTGGAAGATGACGGCAGGATGGACATTCAAATCATGTTATCATTATTGGAAGGCGGTCAATCGGTAAGGCATGAGAGAGTTAAATTCCATAGCAATAAGACTATGCCAACATTGTTACATATTTTGCACATCTATATAATATTTGTGATCTGGCGTTTAGTCCATTTTAATGTGGCTACCAGGAAACATATAAATATTCGAAGGGGCCTTTTTGAGATGGAAACAATACTTTGTTATTGTTTTGGGATAACACGATGGAGTGTATATCTACACCTACAGGGCTCACTCCGACAAGCGGTGTGGTGATTATGAAACTAGATGCAATACACGCCCGCCATTAGACGACGATACCATGAAGTCAACAAAAGCACATCGGACTGCTGATCTGACATCTAGGGGCTCGGAGACAGTAAAGATATGGAGTCATCTGATAGGTCGAGGAGATCCCGAATAAATCAGAGAATTCCATGTAGTATTTAATGATGCTTTAATAAAGCAACACGCTGCTCCCAGATGGCGACTTTACACATGTCCCCGGGAGGAGCTTTAGGTGAAACCCCTTAGCACAGCTATAAACTCCCAAATTCTCGACTCATTACTCCTTCAATCGTCATGCGTCTTTATTGTGTGCGGATCATGAATATGACAGCGGTCCATTTAACTTACCACATGAATATGAGGCTCATTTAAAAAGAAGGCCATATCAATTGATTCCTAACCCAGCAGATACAATAACTTAAGGTGAGTCTACAGAACCCTGACCGCAACTCATTTATTAGATACAATAATAAGGTATAGGTATTTGGTAGGAATGGAAATACCGTTATGTCGTAGATACACAAAGTGCTTAGGAGGTATTTATTGTGACTGCGGTGTTGTTTTACATACTGTATAGAGTTTTGGGTTATGATCCATAGAAAATAACTATTGACCCGGATAGTCACGGGGACATGCACAGTTATTTGTGGATGTGAGATTCTCGGGGCCAGTCTACAACATCCTCACCTTAACGCATAATTATACTGACTTTGCAATTCTGAAAATCGCTCCTGCACGATGTAATTTAAGCTACCATAGTTCGCACTTCGTGTCTTCATTGTCTCCTAACATTATGCCATATTTGCGATATAGATCGACTTCGTGGTTTTAATCATGACAAACCCTAAACTGATGCCCCGTTCACATACACATTCTGTCGGACTTAATAATGAGCAAATGCAATCTGATTTACTCAGGTTAACTGTACAAGCACATAACGGGCACTGACATATGTAAATAACGCCTGAAAACATGCGGTACAGTGTTTAACAAACATTATACGTCACAAGCCGAGCAAAAGTATCATTTGTTGGAAGTAAGAATATAAAGGTAATTTCTCGATGTATTTCCGACGCGTGTTTCGATATGGCAGTCCACCAAAGCACCCATCCCTGCATATTGTTTTCAATTTGAGAAATTAATCTCATTGCCTCCCATTTTTCAAGCACATTATATTAATGAGCGTCGGGCATCATTGATTGGATCATTGATATTGGAGTACAACATTGAGGTTGTAGATAGGTTTTGTTAAGACCGTTTTTATTGTCAAGGCCCATTGGTGAGAATAAAGCTGTGTCATTATCCGGTGACGTGGCACACGGCATGCGATGGCTCCAAAGAACATGGGACACAAGAGAAGTGCACAGATAATTTGATTATTGGATTGTTGAATAAGAAGTTACAGTATTTAACTCAATAACAACGACCAGGTTTGATTTTAAAGAATTTATCACTTCATGTGACGACATCCTGCAGCGGTACATCAATTTATTTTTATATGTCAAGTTAGTAAACCCGATGAATTAACACACATTTGCTGGAACCTACCAAAACATAATGAATGCTTGAGCTTTACGCTTATTAGCTTTGCATGCCTCGTTTAATGCATACACTAACCACTTGTGATATTTCATCCCTCATATTGGAGGGAGCGTGCATTAATCAGAGCTTTGACGGTTCTTTGGCACTACATGTCGATAGTCTAAGCTACCAATAATAATAATGAACAATATAAACTAAGCTGGACGGTAAACATATGGGTGTTGCTATAACGTCTGGGTTACGACTTGATGCGACTATAATCATTACCATTGTACTATTTACCTTGGCAATGAATTTAATATATGACGGGCCTTATACCTTATACATCAGGTTTTCAAGCTTCCTTTGACAACACTAATATGAGAATGGCATTCGGGAAAAGGACAAACACGACCATTTTGCACTACAAAGAATCATATTTCTCGAAATAACAATACTGCCCCTGAACAATATGTTCAAACGATTAAATAACCTGCAAGGGCTTTCCTTATGGTGATGGAATATCATACCATATATAAACGGGTATAAGCTAGAAACCATAAGACTGTTATTGGTGCGCAGATACAATGGTCGTACGTATAGATTACGGAGGTTTTCATGGAGTTGATAAGTATAAAGGCCAATAACGCACCGTTAAAATATCAGTTGGAATTTGAATTTACTGACAGCTGGGGAATAGAATTCTACAATGATATCTCCCAACACGACAGCTCATCCCTTCTGATAACCTCACACAATGGTAAATATTACAGATAAATTCATAAAGAGAGCCCATACGGGCTAAAACGTTACAACGCTGCGTCTAAAATACTTATAAATATAGAAAGCACAGTGTACCAGGAGATTTGGGTAATTGACTGCCATCTTATGTTAGCTAAGATATAATTCCACTGTGCACCATTTAATTATATCATGAATGGAAACGTGAATGGCGAAGTTCTAATACCTCATTGAACACATGATGGTATCCTTATCTTAGAAGTTTAGTGAACATGAATTGCCATGTTGCGCCTGACTGTGTGTATCTTTATCCCTATATGCAAATAATTGGACTCTCCGTGATATGCCCAGTACATAACACTTCGAGGCATCACACAGCATAATACTTTCCTATTCAGAAATCATAAGTAGGTTACGGTGGAAAATTAAAATGGCATTGACTTACAAAGCTGATTATCTATGTCAAATTGTCTGATTTGCGCTTTTGAACTCTTGAGGCTTTTCTGGGCGACCAATTATCATTATATTATGAGCAGTGTTTTATTGCAGTCTGTGTAGTAAATGAGGAGCTGTGTCATTGGTGAACAAATTTACACTTTGTAGGTGACATCATGGCGTCCATGATTATTACCTGTGGCTCATCTCAAGCTCAGTATGACGTATCATCGCGCGATATACAGAGGAGTCCCGTCAGGAATCTTTTGCCGTTTCTGAGTAAACCAGGAAGGAAATCATCAAAGAAAATGGAAAATCTTCCAAAAGACGCAGCAATACACAGCTGCACAAGGCTACCAAAGACGTCATTGCGCAACCTTCTAAACCTTAGAAGAAACGATCCAGGCCAGATCACGCAGACAAGTCATCAAACAATGGCCTCCCTCACGGTCTCTATGGACGCCATCGTCCCAGTTGTATAGCAACTTAAATCTACATACGACGATTACGAGAGAGATAACGAGGAACAAGAGCGGGCTTACTGCAGCATACTTTGGGGATGGATGATGTGTGCTGTAAGTGGGCCACATACACCCTCCTCCCCAACAGTCTAAACTTAGCTTTACAATTCAGCCAAACGTGCTGAGAGCGAAGGACCCCCGATCCACCCTAAGTTGGCTTCATGACCTTTTACAGCAGTGTATGGACGTTGACACGAAAGAAAGCCTGTTGCAGAAACTGATGAAGCCGGGTAACTGTAACAGGCTGAAAGAGGTGCGGCTTAACCCAGAGATTCGACGCAGTTCGAGGAACCATGATTTCGTCCTCCAATAGATTCAGCACGCCCTGCAAGGAGGCATTATAGCTGTGGCAAAGGTTGTGAACACACATGTGCAAGCTGCGGCTGAAGAAGGAGATGCCTCGAGCGCTGATCAAGTAATGACTGGCTGCCCTATGCGATCAGCCCACTCTATGAGGCGTTGAATGAGCTTGATATTCGCCGGCTTTCAAGATCTGATAGAAGAACTCCGGGTCCTTTGCAACAACTACACATCTTTGATTTATTTCTGTTTGAGTAGTATAGAAAATGGCGGTTGTGGCACACCACCACTTATCTATACTACACGTTAAATTATGCTTAAACAAGATTTAGATTTTTTTGCTCCCTGCTCACTTTGGGTGAGCTTCTATCTTCCAACGGGCCCGACTCCGCCACGTTAGTTTGCTGGTAAACTAACGTGACCATAGGTAAAGGTGTCTACACCGTTCGCGGCTGTCCACTGCTCAAACGGGAGAGTGACGGCTTGTTAGCACACTGACAATATATCTTGTGACCTTTATAAGAGGCTACAATTCTTTATGACTACCTTTGGCAACCTCACACAAGGCACCACTTTTTTCCAGCAGCCAAAATGGAAATCCCCAACGCCAGACGCCACTACATGCGGGCGCAGCGCCATTGCCAGCCGCTTAGCCCCAGTCAACCAACAGCACCCTGCGTCGTTCTTTTATTGATACCAGTTCATCGCTTCGAGAGATCAGCTATGCAATTGTCTCTCAATCAATAGACTTACTACTACACAAGTAGAATACCTGGGCTAATTAAAGTTTTAAGGTTGTGATTGTTGTGTTTAGAGTATAAAAGTTTGAGATAAGATGTTCTCACAATACAAATATGATTAGATATGAGTACATCGTTCGTTTGCTGAATCAATTACATTGAACATGGCTGACCATTATGGAAGACGATCGTGTATTTCTACGAATGAATCGTGTCAATAACCTGAATGTTTGTCAATGAAAAAGATAGATGAATTGACTTGCTTCGCGAAAGTACATCACGTTTAGCCTTTGAGATGTGAGAAAATAGTTAATCAAAAAATTGATTAACCTGCACTAATCACCTTCGCCACAAAAAAAATGAACACGAATATTTCAGATACTGATGCCTAGGTCTCAAGAGACTGACGGGCTGTTTACAGGCTCCCTATGCGCCCCATACGGGCCTAAACCCTGCGAGCCCCAGCAGCACGGCGTGCAGCGTTTCCCCTTTGCGGGGCCTTACGATTGTGTGACGATTGTTGGCCCCGTAGGGGCCCCGTGCAGCTCGTGGCCAACAGTTGAACATGCACTACTTTCAGACACAGGTAGGCCCCGTATTATTCAATACGGCCATTTTGTTGCGTCATTGGGGCGTATATATAATCGCCAACGTTTCGAACCCCAGGGTTCCGGTCTAGTACCATTACCGTGCGGTCATATGGAACTATATGGGACTGTTAAGTTAGTGGTCTTTACTTAAATTGATATATAGGACTTTTCTCAGGACTGTTTACTTTTTGATCAAACAGAAATATAGAGAGTGATTGTGTCTATTTACATGATTATATTTGTTGTCGGTGTATGAAATAAACGGTGATTTTATAAGGGCTTTATGTTTTTCTTCTCTCTCTGAAATAAGTATTATATCTATCAATGCTGTAATTAATAAAAAAAAGCATGGAGTACACAACATATGTATTAAAGCTATTCGATATAATAATTATAGTTGATTTCAGTCACAGAGTATACAAGACATGCATTAAGTAAGCGTTCAATGCGGTGCATATAAAATACGGTACCAATGGGTCCATATGGCACCAGACCCAACTATAGAACAATCATTCGAAGATTGTATTAATAAGTTATTGGACAGCTCTATCCACTTCATAAATGCGATATTCCGACATATGCTTGAAATCTTGCGACACTGTTTGCATTTACCATAAGACCTAAATATTTCCATTTTTTCAACATACTGCAATTGTATATCATTCGACGATACTTATGAACAGAACAGTTAACGGGTCTTTGGTTGAGACACAATGCAAACGGATTTGGATGGATTGAACACTTCATCATGTTGAGCTCCGAATCGAGAACAAAGGTCAAGACATTTTTGCAATCCATTTCCTCAAGGTTACATCAGCCATAGATCGTCCGCATTAAATCCATGGTTAGTAAAAATATCATCAATATAACAGCCGATGCATGATTTGAAAGATCATCGACATACACATGAGATAAATTAGGGGATAAAATTCCACCTTGTCAAACGCCAATTGATACAGTAAAATATCGAGACGATACACCATCCCACTTCACTCAGATTAACTGTTTTTGATACCAAAACATTAAAATTCTGACTAAGCTCAATGGTATACCATGGTTGATGAGCTTTTTGAACAGCAACTAATGATTTACATTGTCGGAGCGCCTTAGACAAGTGCATAAAGATACAAACACAAATACACCACATTCCTCCCCATTTAGTTAGTATAAAATGTCTTTACAGAAAGTACAGACACAGAAGGGCAGCGTTCGCGTAACCCTGTACAGTATTTATAATTTAACCTAGCGGGTGGTTAATCACACGTGATGATCGTCGTAGGGGAGTTGCGGCTGATGTCGATTTGCGGGGTGTGGTGGTGATACGAGTATCGGGTGGTCTGGTATGTTCAGATGGCGGTGGTGTTGCCGAATTGCTAACGTTCCGTTGAGGCGTTAGGGCAGCTGGAGGCGAAACTGACTTGGCGTTTGCGGGAACTCGGCTCGCAGACGATTCTGTAACAATGTGTCTACCTATGGCGTCCGGTCGCGGCAGCGGCAGTTGAACAACTGGTTCGTCAGTATCAAATGGCTCGGGTTGCGGCTCATGCGGCAGTCTCTGACGCAAGTGATCGATGTGTCGCTTCCATAGGCGTCCATCTGACAGTCGTACCGTGAACGAAACAGGGCCTGTTTGAGTCTCTAACACGCCTGGTAACCATTTAGGGGTGCCTGCAAAGTTCATTGACCAGACAGCGTCGCCACAGATGAACGAGCGTTCATCGCCGTGATCACGGAGACCACTAGCTTGCTTGGCAAGTACCTTTCCTTGGACGTCAGGACACAGAAGGTCAAGCCGAGACCTCGGGCGTCGTTTAAGCAGTAGCTCTGCGGGTGATTCACCAGTAGTTGTCTGGGGTGTGAGACGATATGTTGCGAGGAAACGGTACAAGCGAGTCTCGAGATTGGGACCGACTGTTTTCCTCAAGCCGTTCTTGACGGTTTGGACTGCACGTTCTGCTAAACCGTTGCTGGCGGGATGGTATGGCGCACTGCGGATGTGCTTTATGCCATTGTTCCTGCAGAACTGAGCAAATTCTTCGCTGGTGAAGGGCGTACCATTATCGCTGACCAGTTGTGCAGGAAGACCGTGGGTAGCAAACGTCTGTAGTAGCTTGATGATGGTGTTCGCGGAGTTTGCAGAGGGCACGATATGACACTCAACGAACTTGCTGTGTGCATCCACGATTACTAGCAGCATCTTGCCTTCCACGGGCCCAGCGTAGTCAATATGGAGGCGGTGCCAGGGCCTTCCCGGCCACTCCCAAGGGTGTAGGTTACCTTTCGGTGGGCTGACAGCTTGTTGCTGACAAGAGTGACACGAACGTACGGTAGTTTCGATTTCTTTGTCCATCCCGGGCCACCAGATATAGCTTCTGGCAAGGGATTTCATCCGGACTATTCCGGGGTGTGTTTCATGGAGATCGGCAAGAATAGTGTCTCTGCCTGGGGGTGGGATAACGACACGGGATCCCCACAAAATGCATCCTTGCTCGATTGAAAGTTCATTTCTTCGATGAAAATACGGCGCTAACTCTTCTCCTGCGGCAGATGGCCACCCTTCGCGCAAGTACTTGGCCACAAGCGAGAGTATGGGGTCCTTGGCAACCCACTGAGCCACCAGTTTTTGCCGTAACTGGAGTGTTGTCGAGACTTGAGAGGGCTAGAATTGTCTCTTCAGGGACTGGCACGGACGTCAAACCAGTATTGACGGGTAGTCTGCTGAGACCGTCTGCGTTGGCTATCTGGGAACCAGGGCGATAGCGTAAGTGGTAGCGGTAGTTTAAAAATCAGGGCCCAACGCTGAATACGGGCGCTGGCAATATCGTTCATTGACCAATTTTAGCAGACGTCGCTTCTGCAGCACTACATGGAGATTGCGGCGTTCATCGCCGTGCCTGACACGGAGATCGTCTAGGTAGACTTGCCCTTGAAGAAGTGCTCCATTATCCTCTGAAAGATTCCCGGAGCCGACGAGACACCATAGCACAGACGATAGGTCAATAGACCTTTTGAGGTAGTGATGGTGGTGAGTCTCTGGGATCCCTCATCAAGTGGAACCTGTTGATAAGCGTGACTCAAGTCGAGTTTCGAGTAGTATTTACACCAGCAAGTTTCGCGTACAAGTCTTTGATGTTCGGAATCGGATATTTGTCGACTTTCGTGGCGGCGTTCACAGTGAGCTTGTAGTCACCACAAATTCTGATGTCACCGTTTGACTTCAGCACCGGAACGATGGGCGCAGCCCAGTCGGCAAATTCAAAAGGACGGATGACTCCTTCGGACTGAAGACGTTCCAACTCCGCTTCGACCTTCGCTGGAGCGCGTAGGGAACGGGGCGCGGCTTGTAGCATCGCGGTGTTGCATTCTCATCCACGACAAGTTTCGCGGAGCGTTTTTCACACAACCAAGTTTATTTGAGAACAACTGCGGGTAGAGTTTAGGAAGACTGCCGAATGGCGCAGCCTCTACACGGTGGAGGTGAGGCCAGTTAAGCCTAACACACTGCAGCCAATCTCTCCCAAGCAAGTTTGGACCATCGCCGGGGACGACAAGTAAAGGGAGATCATAATTCTGGCCTTCATGTTCGACATGCACAACACAACGTCCCAATGGCTGGATCACGTCGCCTGAATATGTCTTCAGGTTTGGTAGGTTGAGTGTGTCGAGTGGTACCGAACGGGGTAATCGATCGTATTGCTGAGCACTTACGAGACTGAGCGCGGCACCAGTGTCTATCTCCATATGGGTCGGAAAACCATTGAGTTTGATCTCGCACACATAAGGACCTCGCGGTGAGCGAGACTGGACAGTGAACACAGCGTACTCGGAACTATCCAGAACTGCTGACGCATCTTGCACAAAGGAGTACGGGCGTGAGCGTTAGCGGCAGGTGATTGACGCTGCGGGGCTGGTGCACCTCCACGGCACACTGATGCGAAATGGTTGTAATTGCTGCATTTCCCGCACTGCTTACCCCAAGGCAGGGCAATGCTTGGCTCGATTCATGTGACCCTTTGCATTGCCACAACCAGGACAGCAAGTCTTGGCTTGGCCCGTTGACGTAGACGGCTGGTTTGGCACACGTTTATGTGGTTTCGGATTGTTGAAACGTTGCTTGAACAATCCGAGACAAGCATCGACACAATAACAGGCGTAGCCTGGCAGTGGGTCGATCCACCCATGGACTTCACTTGGGTCATGGTCGCTTCGAGTGTACGGCCATACTGTAGCAGGTCGGACAGCAATAGATTTGGTTCACGAAGTCCTTATCGCGAATTTTCGATAAAACACACTTCTGGATAACTGAGACTTTATCTCGCGGGCAGCATCAGTAAAGTCACAATTTTTCGACATTTGCAGTAATCGCGCATCCTTGTCGAGCGTCTCACCAGTCTGTTGTGTCGTCTGTCGGAACAGGTATCCTCGTACTCGGCATTTCGCTTTGGCGCAAAATATTCTGGAGTTTCGCGGTGAGGCTTGTATACGAGTCGATCGTTTAACCCTCGGACAGTGCTTCATGAATCTCAAATACCTCTTCTCCCCCGTAGTGCAGTAACATGGCCTGTTTTCGGTTGTCGTCTGTGCTAAACTTTAATTCAAAATGGAGGCAGTCAACAACACGTGAGCGCGGGGCGCATGCGTGAAAGTGAGATTTACAAGTGCAATCTGCAAACAGCATACGAAACACAAATACACCACATTCCTCCCCATTTAGCTTAGAGCGGGGCGAATCATAAAATGTCTTTATAATTCAGAAAGTACAGACACAGAAGGGCAGCGTTCGGCGTACACCCTGTACAGTATTTCACAGGTTTAACCTAGCGGGTGGTTTAATCACACGTGATGATCGTCGTAGGGGGAGTTGCGGCTGATGTCGATTCGCGGGGTGTGGTGGTGATACGAGCATCGGGTGGTCTGGTATGTTCAGATGGCGGTGGTGTTGCCGAATTGCTAACGTTCCGTTGAGGCGTTAGGGCAGCTGGAGGCGAAACTGACTTGGCGTTTGCGGGAACTCGGCTCGCAGACGATTCTGTAACAATGTGTCGACCTATGGCGTCCGGTCGCGGCAGCGGCAGTTGAACAACTGGTTCGTCAGTATCAAGCGGCTCGGGTTGCGGCTCATGCGGCAGTCGCTGACGCAAGTGATCGATGTGTCGCTTCCATAGGCGTCCATCTGACAGACGTACCGTGAACGAAACAGGGCCTGTTTGAGTCTCTAACACGCCTGGTAACCATTTAGGGGTGCCAGCAAAGTTCATTGACCAGACAGCGTCGCCACAGATGAACGAGCGTTCATCGCCGTGATCACGGAGACCACTAGCTTGCTTGGCAAGTACCTTTCCTTGGACGTCAGGACACAGAAGGTCAAGCCGAGACCTCGGGCGTCGTTTAAGCAGTAGCTCTGCGGGTGATTCACCAGTAGTTGTCTGGGGTGTGAGACGATATGTTGCGAGGAAACGGTACAAGCGAGTCTCGAGATTGGGACCGACTGTTTTCCTCAAGCCGTTCTTGACGGTTTGGACTGCACGTTCTGCTAAACCGTTGCTGGCGGGATGGTATGGCGCACTGCGGATGTGCTTTATGCCATTGTTCCTGCAGAACTGGGCAAATTCTTCGCTGGTGAAGGGCGTACCATTATCGCTGACCAGTTGTGCAGGAAGACCGTGGGTAGCAAACGTCTGTAGTAGCTTGATGATGGTGTTCGCGGAGTTTGCAGAGGGCACGATATGACACTCAACGAACTTGCTGTGTGCATCCACGATTACTAGCAGCATCTTGCCTTCCACGGGCCCAGCGTAGTCAATGTGGAGGCGGTGCCAGGGCCTTCCCGGCCACTCCCAAGGGTGTAGGTTACCTTTCGGTGGGCTGACAGCTTGTTGCTGACAAGAGTGACACGAACGTACGGTAGCTTCATTTCTTTGTCCATCCCGGGCCACCAGATATAGCTTCTGGCAAGGGATTTCATCCGGACTATTCCGGGGTGTGTTTCATGGAGATCGGCAAGAATAGTGTCTCTGCCTGGGGGTGGGATAACGACACGGGATCCCCACAAAATGCATCCTTGCTCGATTGAAAGTTCATTTCTTCGATGAAAATACGGCGCTAACTCTTCTCCTGCGGCAGATGGCCACCCTTCGCGCAAGTACTTGGCCACAAGCGAGAGTATGGGGTCCTTGGCAACCCACTGAGCCACCAGTTTTGCCGTAACTGGAGTGTTGTCGAGACTTGAGAGGGCTAGAATTGTCTCTTCAGGGACTGGCACGGACGTCAAACCAGTATTGACGGGTAGTCTGCTGAGACCGTCTGCGTTGGCTATCTGGGAACCAGGGCGATAGCGTAAGTGGTAGCGGTAGTTTGCTAAAATCAGGGCCCAACGCTGAATACGGGCGCTGGCTGTCGGTGATATCGCTTTGGCATTTTTCCAATTTTAGCGTGAGACCAGCATCCTGAAGCTTCTGCAGCACTACATGGAGATTGCGGCGAGCTTCCTCGTACGTATTGCCTGACACCAGGATATCGTCTAGGTAGACGGCTACCATCGGCATCCCTTGAAGAACCTGCTCCATTATCCTCTGAAAGATTCCCGGAGCCGACGAGACACCATAGCACAGACGCGTATAAGCAAATAGACCTTTTGAGGTAGTGATGGTGGTGAGTCTCTGGGATCCCTCATCAAGTGGAACCTGTTGATAAGCGTGACTCAAGTCGAGTTTCGAGTAGTATTTACCACCAGCAAGTTTCGCGTACAAGTCTTTGATGTTCGGAATCGGATATTTGTCGACTTTCGTGGCGGCGTTCACAGTGAGCTTGTAGTCACCACAAATTCTGATGTCACCGTTTGACTTCAGCACCGGAACGATGGGCGCAGCCCAGTCGGCAAATTCAAAAGGACGGATGACTCCTTCGGACTGAAGACGTTCCAACTCCGCTTCGACCTTCGCTTGGAGCGCGTAGGGAACGGGGCGCGGCTTGTAGCATCGCGGTGTTGCATTCTCATCCACGACAAGTTTCGCGGAGACGTTTTTCACACAACCAAGTTTATTTGAGAACAACTGCGGGTAGAGTTTAGGAAGACTGCCGAATGGCGCAGCCTCTACACGGTGGAGGTGAGGCCAGTTAAGCCTAACACACTGCAGCCAATCTCTCCCAAGCAAGTTTGGACCATCGCCGGGGACGACAAGTAAAGGGAGATCATAATTCTGGCCTTCATGTTCGACATGCACAACACAACGTCCCAATGGCTGGATCACGTCGCCTGAATATGTCTTCAGGTTTGGTAGGTTGCTTGTGTCGAGTGGTACCGAACGGGGTAATCGATCGTATTGCTGAGCACTTACGAGACTGAGCGCGGCACCAGTGTCTATCTCCATATGGGTCGGAAAACCATTGAGTTTGATCTCGCACACATAAGGACCTCGCGGTGAGCGAGACTGGACAGTGAACACAGCGTACTCGGAACTATCCAGAACTGCTGACGCATCTTGCACAAAGTGAGTACGGGCGTGAGCGTTAGCGGCAGGTGATTGACGCTGCGGGGCTGGTGCACCTCCACGGCACACTGATGCGAAATGGTTGTAATTGCTGCATTTCCCGCACTGCTTACCCCAAGCAGGGCAATGCTTGGCTCGATTCATGTGACCCTTTGCATTGCCACAACCAGGACAGCAAGTCTTGGCTTGGCCCGTTGACGTAGACGGCTGGTTTGGCACACGTTTATGTGGTTTCGGATTGTTGAAACGTTGCTTGAACAATCCGGGACAAGCATCGACACGGTGAACAACAGGCGTAGCCTTGGAGTGTTCCGTCGATCCACCCATGGACTTCACTTGGGTCATGGTCGCTTCGAGTGTACGGCCATACTGTAGCAGGTCGGACAGCAATAGATTTGGTTCACGAAGTCCCTTATCGCGAATTTTCGATAAAACACACTTCTGGATAATCTGAGACTTTATCTCGCGGGCAGCATCAGTAAAGTCACAATTTTTCGACATTTGCAGTAATCGCGCATAGAATTTGTCGAGCGTCTCACCAGTCTGTTGTGTCGTCTGTCGGAACAGGTATACCTCGTACTCGGCATTTCGCTTTGGCGCAAAATATTCTGTGAGTTTCGCGGTGAGGCTTGTATACGAGTCGATCGTTTGACCCTTGACGGACAGTGCTTCATGAATCTCAAATACCTCTTCTCCCCCGTAGTGCAGTAACATGGCCTGTTTTCGGTTGTCGTCTGTGATATTTTTGGCCACAACGAAGTTGTTAAATCTTTTCAGCCAGCGGTCCCAGCGTGTCGCACACGAGTCGTGCGGCTCTGGGTTGAATGGGGGCAGCGACAGATTGACATGGTCCTCCATTTTGAAATGAGTGGGAAGTTGCTACGGTACCGTTGCTGCTGGGATCATCGGCGATCCTGGGCTCACCTAGGCGATGACAGCGTCCAACATCCGTGGGAAATGGTAGCGGGTACTTTAGCAAAGAATAGCACACATCCTCGTCAGCCAATTTGTAGCGTTTCTGGTTGCGTGAAGGCAAATAACACTGGTAATTTAATACTAAACTTTAATTCAAAATGGAGGCAGTCAACAACACGTGAGCGCGGGGCATATGCGTGAAAGTGAGATTTACAAGTGCAATCTGCAAACAGCATACGAAACACAAATACACCACATGCTCTTAGCGGTGTAAATACATAAATCGGTTGCGTGACCGGCCTTGAAGCCAAATTGATTATCACAGGTAGTAAGATACCCGTCTGTGATATCGAGTTGCACTAATTCAAAAAGTTTCGAACAAGATGTGACGACAGCAATGGGCCGGTGGTTATTTATATCGCTTATATCCCCATTGCTATTTTTGATTATCGGTATAATAGCAGACTGGAATATGCTTATGCGCTTATAAACATGAGAACAGCAGTGACACATAGACAGCATAAATGAAATGCAGCTTTTAGTAGTGCGTGTCGCCTTTTCCCCCTAAGAAGTAAAGCTGCAGTGCATCTAAGAATAGCCAAACCTCACCTATCTATTTGGTTCACATAGTAACACGTACAGTGATATGCACATAGGAAAGTATATATCATACAATACACCTATATTGCCTTTCTTTTCTCACTCATCGTGATCCGATTACCTTCATCATCGCGTATTTCAAAATATTCGCATTTAACCACGTGGCGTAGCTCCACTGTTTGACAGGCCCTCTATTATAATCTTCTATAAAGCTGATGTTTTCACGAATTGATATCTATTGAGCCATGCGGAGCATTGCATGACGTCATCACATCTGAATATTTCGTGTTGATGAAATAGGAAAAGTTTTTCAACAAAGCAATCAATCCTTGTAAAGCAAAAGTTATCTTTTATGCGGCTGGTGAGAGGCAGTGGATTACGAATAAAGGTACGATTGCAAGACAGGGGCAGCGGTGTCATTACCCTCAGTCACAACAACCATGGTCTTCCTAACTGATGTTTCAGTAAAGGATAATCAAATGATTTCTTATGTGTAATTTCTGAGTGTCTAACTTAATGTACCTCATCGTTCCAATGTTAATTTTGGGTACGAGAAAATACATGCGTTTTGGTTCGGTTGTTTTGAAAACAAACCAAACATAATGATCCGGGGTGCGCATTATATCTACTTGCGAAAATCTCTTACAGGTAATCAACTTCATTTAGTATAAGAATACAGAAAACATCAAGGTTTTGCATATTGCTTACTGGTTATTATATCAAATTATCGAACTCGCCTTTGTGTTATAGCAATACAAACTTAACGAGCAGAAGCTTCACCATAGTATCTAAACAAATTGGTAACTTTGGTGGAGGTGTGCTTGTCAACAACGGACTTAGTTATACCATTTCATGACAAACAACCGGATTGAAAGAACATCTACCACATTGCGTTATGGTGTGTTTAAATTATGGAATTACAATCGAAAGTGGAAAAAAAAGTTTGTGTACATGAAGTGTGGTGTCTTAATTCAGTCTTAAATAACTATGATAGTTACACGATATCGCTGTCAGGTTTACAATTGCTTCCGTAAGCAGACAACTCTTTGTAAATGAGCACTGGAATGTCTTTTTGGGCTTAAGTTACATAAGACGACACCTAGTTCCGATGGAAATGAAGGTAATATAGTATTTATGCCTTGAATATTGTCTTTATTGTTAAACTATGGAATTTGCTCGGTGCTATGTTTGGTTAAGTAAATCACGCGTTAGATATTATGGGCAGCGCATATGCAGTTAGCGCCTAATGGCTATCAACATAAGGGTAATTTAGAAACAGAGCAGCAGTTGTAAAATGATCATGCCGTATATTATTGCCATTAGTCAGAAATTCAATCAAATGTCACATGGTATTGTTGATGTCTACTCCTACGTTTCCAATACATGCTGACATCAGATTAAACGTCCCATAAAATGCAACTGCTATCTGTGCCATTTGATTAGGCATTCCTCCGCGTTCGCAGATCTATTGAATCCGGCAATCAATAAGGTTATATAAAGTGGATAGGACCTTTTAAACAATTAAATAAACCGGCCTATTTAATGATTTAGAGGATGCTCAGTTGTTGCTGCCGGTAGCGATACACTGTAGATAATTACTCTGAACATGCATTATACGATGTGGTGTAACATAACGACTGAAGATAAGAGAAAATAGAACATCACGCTTTTAACGTATTGCCTTTATTTTCTTCCCTTCCCTCTGGCTGACCACTTTGCCCAAATATATATATATATATATATATATATATATATATATATATATATATATATATATATATATATATATATATATATATATATATATATATATATATATATATATATATATATATATATATTATACAAACATGCATGATAGCTAATCGTATAAAAACGTACAGCAACCCCTTATAGAACTGTTCTAGTTCTGGGCTTATTTGACTCAAACTGCCAGATTCGGGAGTGCAATACGTTTTATGCGATGAGCTATCGTGCATGCTTGTTATAATTGGCATGTGTCAAACTGATCTTTGCAAATGCAAGTGTGTTGTTGAATGTGCTATTAAGTGATAATCGTGAATACATTCGATATCAATAATGTACTTGTGACCTAAATCAAGTGCACCAAACATACCTGATTATTTTGTTTGGGTGTATTTAACGGATTGCATGTTGCTTACAGTACATCTGCTATCAATACGTTTGACGCTGGAACCAATTGCAAAGTTATGCAGCAAATTTACTCAAGTATGTCACTTGCATTGGTGCCAACATATATTGAATATCATTTATCATGGGTTACAATGTTCTATAATATGCATGATAACTGCGTTGGATACGTTATAATTTGGTGAAGCACAATGTGGTCAACAACTTCATTGAGCCATTAGCCTCCGTCAAGGCCAAAATATCGATGACTGATCTTGTATCAAATCAGTACTATCGTCAGCAAAGGTTACTAACGGAACACACTGCCGCTTATACCGAATAAGATGAGAACGTGAATCTGATATGTTCGTGTGTGGTCTTTTACGAGTCGATTTAAGGAGGCAAACTGGGTGTTATGGTTACATACATATGTACTATGCCGCAGGGTATATTGCAAACACCATGGACACCGCTGTCATTATACTCACTTTAGCGTTCATAAGCATCCTATGCGTCCGAGTAATTTCCCTGCAAAGCACTGCATTGGGTTGTTTACATCTACAATGAATGCTTGAGCTTTACGCTTATTAGCTTTGCATGCCTCGTTTAATGAATACACTAACCACTTGTGATATTTCATCCCTCAGATTGGAGGGAGCGTGCATTAATCAGAGCTTTGACGGTTCTTTAGCATTACATGTCGATAGTCTAAGCAACCAATAATAATAATGTACTATATAAACTAAGCTGGACGGTAAGCATCTTGGTGTTGCTATAACGTTTGGGTTACGACTTGATGCGACTATATTCATTACCATTGTACTATTTACCTTGGCAATGAATTTAATATATGACGGGCCTTATACCTTATACATCAGGTTTTCAAGCTTCCTTTGACAACACTAATATGAGAATGGCATTCGGGAAAAGGACAAACACGACCATTTTGCACTACAAAGAATCATATTTCTCGAAATAACAATACTGCCCCTGAACAATATGTTCAAACGATTAAATAACCTGCAAGGGCTTTCCTTATGGTGATGGAATATCATACCATATATAAACGGGTATAAGCTAGAAACCATAAGACTGTTATTGGTGCGCAGATACAATGGTCGTACGTATAGATTACGGAGGTTTTCATGGAGTTGATAAGTATAAAGGCCAATAACGCACCGTTAAAATATCAGTTGGAATTTGAATTTACTGACAGCTGGGGAATAGAATTCTGCAATGATATCACCCAACACGACAGCTCATCCCTTCTGATAACCTCACACAATGGTGAATATTACAGATAAATTCATAAAGAGAGCCCATACGGGCTAAAACGTTACAACGCTGCATCTAAAATACTTATAAATATAGAAAGCACAGTGTACCAGGAGATTTAATTATATCATGAATGGAAACGTGAATGGCGAAGTTCTAATGTCTCATTGAACACATGATGGTATCCTTATCTTAGAAGTTTAGTGAACATGAATTGCCATGTGGCGCCTGACTGTGTATATCTTTATCCCTATATGCAAATAATTGGACTCTCTGTGATATGCCCAGTACATAACACTTCGAGGCATCCCACAGCATAATACTTTCCTATTCAGAAATCATAAGCAGGTTACGGTGGAAAATGAAAATGGCATTGACTTAAAAAGCTGATTATCTATGTCAAATTGTCTGATTTGCGCTTTTGAACTCTTGAGGCTTTTCTGGGCGACCAATAATCATTATATAATGAGCAGTGTTTTATTGCAGTCTGCGTAGTAAATGAGGAGCTATGTCATTGGTGAACAAATTTACACTTTGTAGGTGACATCATGGCGTCCATGATTATTACCTGTGGCTCATCTCAAGCTCAGTATGACGTATCATCGCGCGATATACAGAGGAGTCCCGTCAGGAATCTTCTGCCGTTTCTGAGTTAACCAGGAAGGAAATCATCAAAGAAAATGGAAAATCTTCCAAAAGACGCAGCAATACACAGCTGCACAAGGCTACCAAAGACGTCATTGCGCAACCTTCTAAACCTTAGAAGAAACGATCCAGGCCAGATCACGCAGACCAGTCATCAAACAATGGCCTCCCTCACGGTCTCTATGGACGCCATCGTCCCAGTTGTATAGCAACTTAAATCTACATACGACGATTACGAGAGAGATAACGAGGAACAAGAGCGGGCTTACTGCAGCATACTTTGGGGATGGATGATGTGTGCTGTAAGTGGGCCACATACACCCTCCTCCCCAACAGTCTAAACTAAGCTTTACAACTCAGACAAACGTGCTGAGAGCGACGGACCCCCGATCCACCCTAAGTTGGCTTCATGACCTTTTACAGCAGGGTATGGACGTTGACACAAAAGAAAGCCTGTTGCAGAAACTGGCGAAGCCGGGTAACTATGACAGGCTGAAAGTGGTGCGGCTTAACCCAGAGATTCGACGCAGTTCGAGGAACCATGATTTCGTCCTCCAAAAGATTCAACACACCCTGCAAGGAGGCATTATAGCTGTGGCAAAGGTTGTGAACACACATGTGCAAGCTGCGGCTGAAGAAGGAGATGCCTCGAGCGCTGATCAAGTAATGACTGGCTGCCCTATGCGATCAGCCCACTCTATGAGGCGTTGAATGAGCTTGACATTCGCCGTCGAACGGCTTTCAAGATCTGATAGAAGAACTCCGGGTCCTTTGCAACAACTACACATCTTTGATTTTTTTCTGTTTGAGTAGTATAGAAAATGGCGGTTGTGGCACACCACCACTTATCTATACTACACGTTAAATTATGCTTAAACAAAATTTAGATTTTTTTGCTCCCTGCTCACTTTGGGTGAGCTTCTATCTTCCAACGGGTCCGACTCCGCCACGTTAGTTTGCTGGTAAACTAACGTGACCATAGGTAAAGGTGTCTACATCGTTCGCGGCTGTCCACTGCTCAAACGGGAGAGTGACGGCTTGTTAGCACACTGACAATATATCTTGTGACCTTTATAAGAGGCTACAATTCTTTACGACTACCTTTGGCAACCTCACACAAGGCACCACTTTTTTTTCCAGCAGCCAAAATGGAAATCCCCAACGCCAGACGCCACTACGTGCGGGCGCAGCGCCATTGCCAGCCGCTTAGCCCCAGTCAACCAACAGCACCCTGCGTCGTTCTTTTATTGATACCAGTTCATCGCTTCGAGAGATCAGCTATGCAATTGTCTCTCAATCAACAGACTTACTACTACACAAGTAGAATACCTGGGCTAATTAAAGTTTTAAGGTTGTGATTGTTGTGTTTAGAGTATAAAAGTTTGAGATAAGATGTTCTCACAATACAAATATGATTTGATATGAGTACATCGTTCGTTTGCTGAATCAATTACATTGAACATGGCTGACCATTATGGAAGACGATCGTGTATTTCTACGAATGAATCGTGTCAATAACCTGAATGTTTGTCAATGGAAAAGATAGATGAATTAACTTGCTCCGCGAAAGTACATCACGTTTAGCCTTTGAGATGTGAGAAAATAGTTAATAAAAAAATTAATTAACCTGCACTAATCACCTTCGCCACAAAAAAAATGAACACGAATATTTCAGATACTGATTTAATTACTGTTAATGCCGATATGCAGCTCACAGAAAGCAGCTGCAAGATTTAAAGGATGACAAACGGTCAATGCGCTGCGGACCAGCCCAGGTGCACAAGGGAAAAACAGCTCAAAGAAAAGCGCAGCAAATCTCGTCAGCAACCACATCCTCGCCATCACTAGCACCGACAAAAACGGCATGCGGTAAGACCAATCATTGGAAACGAATCTGCCGCTCCCAGGGAACAAGGCAAATGACTGGAATGCTCAAATCAGATGTCAACGAGATGATCAGCGAAGCCACAGATGACAACCAGAACAGTGAACTATACCTTGACACACCTGCGATTGGAAACCTTCACCACAACACCATTTACAGGGACAACCAAGGTCTAACAAAGAAGTTAGTAGAGTCGTATCAACATAAGCTATACTTTACCTGTAAGCCGGAGACCTTCCTAGTGTTACAGGTATCGCTGACAATGTGATCAAACCAGGACATCCGGCAGACGGCAGCCACCACGATTGCAACCTTCGTGGTGTACTCTTCGAATCCCGATTATATATTTTAGATTATGAGCAACATATCGAGGTAGATGTCTACTTTTATTACAACTGACGCTGCTAAATAATAAACGCATGGCCGCATCTTGTTGCCTTGTATTGGAATAGCACTTCATTCTTATCTATGAAGCGGCACAAATCAGCAAATAAAAACGAGGTGGTATTACGAATGCTAACGTGATCTACACCCTTAAGTGACTGATATATATTAAGTATATCGTAACTGAAAGTATGAGCACTGGCATTACGTACCGAAGCGAATATTATGCCTCATAGGTTCTGCATATGCCAATGCTTTCGGCGATGGTGTTTGCTCAGGTATCCACATTATATATTCGATGTTTTAGGAACAATTATTTCCCAATAAAATGGCAAAATTATTAAGGGTAATTAAGCTTGATGAGAGGTCTATCGATCGCTCAGCAATTGCCAGTTATGTCATGAGGTATATGACAATGACAAACAAAATGAAAGCTCTTAGGTTGTCGGGCTTATTTACAATATATTAAAGCCATAACACTTGAATGCATTCGAGTATACCCTCAACATTATCATATCCGCTAGTCGTGGAAGAATATAGTGATTAATAAATTGCCGTTTTATCCAAGCCATAAGTCACCATCCCAAAGCAGTATGCGCTTATTAACACAGTAAAATGATACTACTGCCATTCACGAACAAGAGAATACGCCGATGATACAAGCTCGTCATAACAGATGAATGCCAAAAAGACGGCCTCGTAAGGTGAATGGTGATTTTTCTACTTCTATGTTATGAGTGTGACTGGCGCATACCAAAACCAGCCACGTTTTCCGTTTAAAGCTTTCTTACATTTGTACGCAAAAAAATGAAAGCTTAAATACACACAACAACAATTGTCTTGCCACGAAAATTTTATTTGCATGCCAAAGTAAAAGACTGCATACTGCTGCCGTTGGATTGCAGCTGAATGTGCTGTCGTATGAAAATATATCTTGTCATAATTGATAATTCATAGACCATGTGCGGAAACAATTACACGTTCGGCACATCAGATCAGTTTTAAGTTCTTTATTTCAATATTAAAAGTTTTAGCTGTCACTATGGGATTGTAACTACCAAAGCATAAACAAAGCCATTTTTAACCACACGACTCAGCTCGTACTTTGTTGGAATGCACATACATAGGCAAAGTAAAGGATATGTTATTCGGTGCAGATCTGAACCTAGGCATAAGGGCCAACTGTAATCACTGCATCCATGAACTGAACGTTGAATGTTATTATATATACGATATTGGGCGCAGTTATGGCCGCGAAGGGCGCGTACATAAACCCTGGGCGTGCTCAGATAAGCAGGTTCATTGTTATGCAGGCCGGGATGATAAACAGTGAAGTAGAAGAACGTATGTGACTTAAGTGGAAATCACAAGTTTGCTAACTCGTATGTGTTTTTACAAATGTAGAATGCTGAGCCCTGGGAATACATCAGTACCGCATTCAGCATTGCTATGCCCGCTTTCATTCTGATCAGTGTCATGGAAGTTCCCTTAATCAATATTATGAAAGTCGACTATTAAGTGTTTTTCTCTAGCAGCATCAAATGCCATGTGCATTCGTTTTGGATTATGGCTATTCCGTTGGCATACTAATAGCCTTTTCCATCACTTTTATGGACTAGTCGTTTGCTATGAATAAAACCATTGTACCTCCACAAAAGAGTCATTACGGCTTCTGCAACCTAATGAACGTAACATATAGGTGTGGACTAGTATCGGTTCGGAACACAATGCCCTATTATGTAGCCCTTATGTCCCAAGTTAATATGCTTTGCTTCTATCCATTATATCGAACGTGGCCAAAGCACTTCACATGTAAAACGGTCTACATATGAGCAAGCCTATTTCCCGCTGGATTATTTACATGGTTTGAAAATAAAATAAATTGGGTTTGTTAGTATTGCGTTTTGTGGGGTGGGGAGGGGGATTTTGCCATTTTCTTCTTATGTTAATATGCAAAATGAATTCATTTTTGATATAACAACTTTAAACATATCGAATTTTGCATAATTGTTCTGCGATACTTGGTACTTGGTAAGAGCAATCAATAACCTATTGACCATGAAGTAGAGTTCTGTTCTGACGATGTTGCTTAACGAAGCTTCATTATCGGTAGGCGAGTAAGCCTATTCTAGGTGTTGTAATTGCAATCAGCACAATATGGTGCACAGTTCTGTGCATCCCTACGAACTATCTTTGATCAGCAAACGGTAATAGCCTGATAATCATATTTCACTCGAGGGAAGTCTCGATGGTCTAAGATATTCATTTCCATAGAAAATGGTGAATGTACGGACTAGATCAGATGATTGCACCAATACACAAGGTTGCATCCTCCCAAACCAATTATGCCGCTTTAGCATGCGTAAATACCCTGACAAATATGTTGGTATTGTTTCTTGAAAAACATTTATGACATGGCAGCTTTTAATCGTTGAATTCATGCAAGTGCTAATGATGCAGCCAACAACTCAAGTGATACAATCTAGCATACATACAAATAACGACTAAAGTGAGTCGCTCAGCACTGTCTTCTGCTAACCTAAAGTGGGAATGCCTACATTGCACGGAATACAACTTACAAAAGCTTAGATGATATACAGTCTGTATTCCTGTACGTAGTCTGGCGAATAATGTGGCGAATCAGCAGGCAAGGAGATGCCTCGTCGTCTCGCTCTTTCGCTAATAAAGCCACCGTTACATCAGTCATGCCCTATTACCTCCATTAATTGTTTTCAATCTGTTGGCTATGCAACACTCGATGCGCTCTGAATTTATCATGACCGTCTATCTGCTGCATAAGCATTCTGCCACACAAAAGTAAAATAGTTATGGATTTTGAGTTAATTTGAGCAATAGCTCATTTGCTAACCTTTTGATGATATCAATGTATGCATTTATTATGGCGGTGTACATGAGGTGCTAGAATGGTGAGAGGCTTCGGCCGTTACAACCGTCATAGCTGTCGTCTGAAGCCTATCATATTAGAAAACATACCTTACCATTGGTAAAGCTTCAGTCAGACATTCAGCATGTTTACTGCCGTCCTTGATAGGACCATTTCTGATTCAAGTGTGCCAAAATTCTGATCTAGATCCTGTGTGATTGGTGGCGGGAAATTCCAAACAAACGTTAACCACATTGATTTAATCACGAAAAAATCAGAGATTAATCCTGAAGCATACCTAATCAGCCATTTCCAGCCGAATTCGTCCCAATTCTCCCGTTATCAATCCGAATCTGATCCGATTTGTATCTTCGTAAAAAAACCGACCGAATCTGTACCGACAGCGTCCCGATTCTCCTGCTTGCGATCAGAGAGAGATCCGACCGTGACAGATCAATGAACGGGCGCTGACGGTACGAATTCGGCAAGATCTGGACACAGACTGGAATCAATCGGTATAAAACGGCAATGAAAACAATTCTTCAGATAATGCTTGTTCATCACGACAGCGTCCAGACACCGTCTAGACACCGTCTAGACACCGTCCAGACAACACAGGACATTGCTACGATTTTGATCCGATGCAGCAGAACCTGTCACGACATGTAACGAGACGCACCCACTGTCAGCAGTGCTTGGCCGACCTCTCTGGACCTTTTCCGGTACGTAGGTACGAATATATACGGCTGCGTTCAGACAATGATAGGACCTTCTAGAGGACAGAAATCCGACTTTTCACTTTTCCTGTCGTAGCGCTGTGTAATCTCTGTCCCCGACGTTTTTACCCCGAATAGCGGCATAAATCAATGTTCAATCGAATTCGTGGACCATACGGCTTGTTTGACATGAGAATATAACAAGTACGCACTTTTTAATTAACAAGATGGTATGCGTGTCTTGCTCAAGGACGAGTTGTAAGATAATTAAATGGCAATATTATCAAATCAATGTCCGCAATGCTCTGTATTGCTTAGCGGTTAAAAGAAATCGATGTAATCTCGTAAGATTAGAAGTACACAATGTAACCGAATTCGAACCAATGTACATTTCATATTGAACAATCTCGCCGCTATCCATGTGAAACCTAACCCTTAAAGTGAGCCGTACCAATGATACCAACTGTTTAAAAATAAACATCATGTCTCGTCATTGATTGACCAATGCATTAAATACAGCTGTTAATCACAATTAATCGTTCCTTGAAGCACATCTGTTTGTCTACAGTTTAAGCCAACAGCTGTATAATCAGGATGGATGACTTAAAATAAGACACAGGCTGTCACTGCTCGCATTAAGAGGCTTTGATGGTTGCAGTTGGCTTGACTCAGTAGCCCTACCGATACATCGGCATCGTTTGTGACAATGGCAACCGCATGAAGAACTGCGAGTGCGCTTTTCTTGTACTTCTGATCCAGTTCACATATCGCATACACCTAATGAACAAAAACATCCCCTGATATTTTCAAACATCGCTAATTGGTGAATATATAATAAAAAAAGGAAATAAATATGAGCTGCAAATATGAAGCGTTCATTCTATTTGTAATGATGTATTTGTCTTTGACAAGATAATCCAGTTGCAACATTGGCTTCTATAAATGTGATCATGGAATGGGTCGCATGTGATCTTGTGTCTATTCATATGGCATGCATAGTTATTAAGGTTGTAAAGTCGATAGTCGCTTCCACCTGCCGATTATTAAGAAATACTTGTCCGAGTAGTTGCTTTAAATGTCTGAGGGAGTTTCTTTTTGTTCAATGTATGATCAATTCAATAATGAGCTTGTAAATTCACACATATATTATTCCAATCATATAAAGAATATATACTGTACAAGTCACGACTAAATGATCATACGGAATTGAAAAGGGTCAAATAATCGATACGACTTCAGCCATAGCTTGTACTAAATCAACGCTAAATGTTGGTCTGTTTCCGTAAATTTGGTTTCTTGAACAAGATCAATGTCCATTAAATCGGGAAGATTACTAACTATTCAATTGTCCTATTGCTTATTTATAAATGTCCTATTTAAATTACAAATTGATTAACAAAGGACTTCTTCGGGACCCGATCTTTCTTAACCTCAATAAGCCGTTAGCTGCGTAGTTGCGAGCCTTTAAAGTCGTAGAAATAATCGGTCCAACATTCATGGATATGAAAATAGCGTTAGCTGATCACTGTAGAACGACATTAATTACGGCGGGCATTTCAATTCGGCCATATACATTCAATAAGGCGAACGTAGCCCATGTACGCATGCAAAACATTCCGACTTGCTTCATTTCCTACAGTCTACTCGGTTAGTTTGTCAAACGACTCAGCCGTCGTTTATAGCTCAGTTACTTGCTGGCGCGGATAACGCCGCGTTAAAACCAGAGTGGATTTGATAATTTACTCGATTATCAGCTTCGTGCAAACGTGGTCTCGGTAATGAACTCTCAACCATTCCATTTCGAAAGCATCATAACAATCTTTATCTTTACAAGGTACTTGATTTTTGCCATGCATTTCGGAGCACTCGGCTGATTTATTTATGCTTAGTAGAGAAGATTTCATGTCAACTTTGGCTACACAGTATCATATCTATGAATGATAACAGTACAGCTCTTCTGCAAACGATCTTAAAAGGATTCACAATGACAGTCAATAGGATTTGTTGGTGTCCACAGAGAACTTTAAGCCGATGCTAGTCAATCATTTAAGGCTTCTGTTACAAGTAGAATGCGATTATACTTCATGAATATTGTGCTGATTGCAATTACAACACCTAGAATAGGCTTACTCGCCTACCGATAATGCAGCTTCGTTAAGCAACATCGTCAGAACATAACTCTACTTCATGGTCAATAGGTTATTGATTGCTCAGCTATCAAACCCGAGTTATTGTCAGTTATGTCCTTAATATGAAGATTTTGTCACCAATACCAGATACGACAAGATAGCAAATGTGCAGTGTGTGTTGTCTTCCATGAACAAATTCAAGGAGGCAAGCTATACACTCACCATGGAAACAGTTAAGTAAGATAGATGTTTCCCTGCAAAGCAAAGGTTTCAACTTAATTATTTCTCCATGAGCGTTTTTACTTTTCATATTTGTACTCCCACAGGCGGTATCAAAATACACTTACATTCATCAATAGCTGTTCTGGATAATTACAAGTGAGTTACATATACACCAAATATTTAATACCATCCCTGTGTTCCGTGTTAATTCATCCTTTTGTAGCTTCCGCAAACCACACTCTCATTGTAAAATAAAACTTACATGCATTCAAGAGGGGTTATACTATTTATTAAAGGCGACTGACGTGAGAGCATTGCTGCAATTGGATGACTGTTGGAATCTACATCGCGTCTTTCAGATAATGCGTCATGGAAATTATTGGGTATCGATGTCTTTGGGAACAATGATTTCCCAATAAAATCGCTTCATCATTGAGGCTAATTAGGCTTGATCAGCGGTCTATTGATCGCTCAGCAGTTGCCAGATATGTCATGAGGTAAAATGATTATGACAAACATAATTAAAGCTCATAGGTTATCGGGCTTATTTACAATATATTAAAGCCATAACACTTGAATGCATTCGAGTATACCCTCAACATTATCATATCCCCTAGTCGTGGAAGAATATAGAGATTAATAAATTGCCGTTTTATCTAAGCCATAAGTCGCCACCTCAAAGCAGTATGCGCTTATTAACACAGTAAGTTGATACTACTGCCATTCACGAACAAGGTTTCACGCCGATGCTACAAACTCCTCATAACAGATGAATGCCAAACGACGGCCTCGTACGCAAATGTCATACCGAAGATGAACCGTGATTTATCTACTTACAAGGTATAAATATGACTGGCGCATACCAAAGCCAGCCATGTTTTTCGTTTAAATCTTTATCTTACATTTGTACACAAACTTAGCTCAAAATGGGAGCGGAACTACACACAACAAGAATTGTCTTGCCACGAAAAATCAATGCATACCAAAGTAAAAGACTGCATACTGCTGACGTTTCATTGCAGCTGAATATGCTGTCGTGTGAAAATATATCTTGTCATAATGATTATTCATAAACCATGTGCAGAAACATTAATAGTTTCAGTTGTCGCTCTGGGATTGTAACTACCAAAGCATAAAGACGGCCGTTTTTATCCACACGACTCCGCTCGGGCGTTGTTGGAATGCAAATACATAGTATAGGTAAATGATGTCTAATTCGGTGCAGATCTGAACCTAAGCATAAGGTTTTCTGCGCCAAATGTTATCACTGTATTGGTGAACTGAACGTTGGATGTTATAGATATACGACACGATGGGCGCAGTATTGGCCGCGATGGGCGCGTGCAGAAAGCCACCACGTGCTGAGTTAAGCAGGTTCATTGTTATGCAGGCCGGGATGATAAACAGTGAAGAAGAAGAACGTATGTGACTATAGTTGAAAATTGCTTACTCGTATGTGTTTTTACAAATGTAGAATGCTGAGACCTGGGAATACATCAGTACCGCATGGTAAAGACGCATGGTGAACTGTCATTCAGCATTGCTATGCCCACTTTCATTCTGATCAGTGTCATGGAAGTTCCCTTAATCAATTTCATGAAAGTCGGCTATTAAGTGTTTTTCTCTAGCAGCATCAAATGCCATGTGTCATTTGTTTTGGATTATGGCTATTCAGTTGGCATATTAATAGCCTTTTCCATCACTTTTATGGACTAGTCGTTTGCTATGAATAAAACCATTGTACCTCCACAAAGGAATCATTACGGCTTATGTAACCTATTGAACGTAACATATAGGTGTGGACTACTATCGGTTCGGAACACAATGCCCTATTATGTAGCCTTTAAGTTCCAAGTTAATATGCTTTGCTTCTATCAGTTTTATCGAACGTGGCCAAAGCACGTTACATGCAAAACGGTCTACATATGAGCAACCCTATTTCCCGCTGGATTATTTACACGGTAAGAAAAATAGGGGTTTGTTAGTGTTGCGTTTGGTAGGACGGGGAGGGGGATTTCGCCATCTGACGATAAGTTGAGGATGCCATAGTCATCAATTTTTCTTCCGATGTTTATTTGTATAATGTATTCATCTTTGATATAATAATTTAAATCATATCGAATTTTCCATAATTTTTTCTGCGATACTTGATACTTGGTACGAACATGTAAACTAAGATTGCTTCACGCGAAATCCCTTTCTTTTACAGGCACAGAGAAAACAGGGAATGGTGCACAGTTTCTGAGAATCCCTACGAACTATCCGTGACCAACAAACGGTAATAGCCTGATAATCATATTTCACTCGAGGGAAGTCTCGATGGTCTAAGATATTCATTTCCATAGAAAATGTTGAATGTACGGACTAGATAAGATGATGGCACCAATACACAAAGGTTGCATGCTCCCAGACCAGTTATGCCGCTTCAGCATGCGTAAATAACCTGCCTGACAAATATGTTGGTATTGTTTCATGAAAGCATATACCAAAGCTTTTTATCGTTGAATTCATGCAAGTGCTAATGATGCAGCCGACAACTCAAGTGATACAATCTAGCATATATACAAATAACGACTTAAGTGAGTCGCTCAGCACTTCTGCTAACCTTAAGTGGGAATGACTACATTGCACTGAATACAACTTACAAAAGCTTAGATGATATACAGTCTCTATTCCTGTATGTAGTCTGGCGAATAATGTGGTGAATCAGCAGGCAAGGAGATGCCACCTCTTTTACGCAGAATGCCTCATCATCTTGCTCTTTCGCTAATGAAGCCACCCGTTACATCAGCCATGCCCTATTACCTCCATTAATTGTTTTCAATCTGTTGGCTATGCAACACTCGATGCGCTCTGGATTTATCATGACCGTCTATCTGCTGCATAAGCATTCTGCCACACAAAAGTAAAATAGTTATGGATTTTGAGTTAATTTGAGCAATAGCTCATTTGCTAACCTTTTGATGATATCAATGTATGCATTTATTATGGCGGTGTACATGAGGTGCTAGAATGGTGAGAGGCTTCGGCCGTTACAACCCTCATATCTGTCGTCTGAAGCCTATCATATTAGAAAACATACCTTACTTTTGGTAAACCTTAAGTCAGGCATTCAGCATGTTTACTGCCTTCCTTGATAGGACCATTTCTGATTCAAGTGTGCCAAAATTCTGATCTAGATCCTGTGTGATTGGTGGCGGGAAATTCCAAACAAAAGTTAACCGCATTGATTTAATCACGAAAAAATCAGAGATTAATCCTGAAGCATACCTAATCAGCCATTTCCAGCCGAATTCGTCCCAATTCTCCCGTTATCAATCCGAATCTGATCCGATTTGTATCTTCGTAAAAAACCCGACCGAATCTGTCCCGACAGCGTCCCGATTCTCCTGCTTGCGATCCGAGAGAGATCCGACCGTGATCGAACAATGAACGGGCGCTGACGGTACGAATTCGGCAAGATCTGGACACAGACTGGAATCAATCGGTATTAAACGGCAATGAAAACAATTCTTCAGATAATGCTCGTTCATCACGACAGCGTCCAGACACCGTCTAGACACCGTCTAGACACCGTCCAGACAACACAGGACATTGCTACGATTTTGATCCGATGCAACAGAACCTGTCACGACATGTAACGAGACGCACCCACTGTCAGCTGTGCTTGGCCGACCTCTCTGGACCTTTTCCGGTACGTAGGTACGAACATATACGGCTGCGTTCAGACAATGATAGGACCTTCTAGAGGACAGAAATCCGACTTTTCACTTTTCCTGTCGTAGCGCTGTGTAATCTCTGTCCCCGACGTTTTTACCCCGAATAGCGGCAATGTTTCAATCGAATTCGTGGACCATACGGCTTGTTTGACATGAGAATATAACAAGTAAGCACTTTTTAATTAACAAGATGGTATGCGTGTCTTGCTCAAGGACGAGTTGTAAGATAATTAAGTGGCAATAATATCAAATCAATGTCCGCAATGCTCTGTATTCCTTAGCGGTTAAAAGAAATCGTTATAATTTCATAAGATTAGATGTACAAAATCTGACCAAATTCAAAACAATATACCTTCCATATTTTGACAATCTCGCCGCTATCCATGTGAAACCTAACCCTAAATTGGGCCGTACCAATGATACCAACTGTTTAAAAATAAACTCGTCGTTGATGGACCAATGCATTAAATACAGCTGTTAATCACAATTAATCGTTCCTTGAAGCACATCTGTTTGTCTACAGTTTAAGCCAACAGCTGTATAATCAGGATGGATGACTTAAAATAAGACACAGGCTGTCACTGCCGCATTAAGAGGCTTTGATGGTTGCAGTTGGCTTGACTCAGTAGCCCTACCGATACATCGGCATCGTTTGTGACAATGGCAACCGCATGAAGAACTGCGAGTGCGCTTTTCTTGTACTTCTGATCCAGTTCACATATCGCATACACCTAATGCCGATTGATTCCAGTTCACATGTCATATTCACTTAATGAACAAAAACTTCCCCTGATATTTTAAACATCGGCAATTGGTGAATATATAATAAAAAAAAGGAAATAAGCATGAGCCGCAAATATGAAGCGTTCATTCTATTTGTAATGAAATATGATGTATTTGTCTTTAACAAGGTAATCCAATTGCAACATTGGCTTCTATAAATGTTATCATGGAATGGGTCACATGTAATCCTGTGTCTATTTATATGGCATGCATAATTATTAAGGTTGTAAAGTCAAAATGTCGATAGTCGCTTCCACCTGCCGATTATTAAGTATTTGCTTTAAATGTCAGAGGGTTTTTTTTATTTGTTCGAAGTATGATCCATTCAAAAATGTGCTTGTAAATTCACACATATATTATTCTAATCATATAAAGAATATATACTGTACAAGTCACGACTAAATGATCATACGGAATTGAAAAGGGTCAAATAATCGATACGACTTCTGCCCTTGCTTGTACTAAATCAACGCTAAATGTTGGTCTGTTTGCTTAAATTTGGTTTCTTGAACAAGACGAATGTCCATTAATTCGGAAAGATTACTGACAATGCAATTGTCCTTTGGCATTTGAATTACCCATTGATTAGCAAAGGACTTCTTGGGGGCATGATCTTTCCTGACATCAGAAAGCCGTTAGCTACGTAGTTTCGAGCTTTAATACTCTTACAAATGATCGGTCTAACATTCATGATTATGATAATAGCGTTAGCTGATACAGGTAGAGCATCAAGTCGTAACGACATTAACTTACCTCTTGTACGTATGCAAAACATTTCGACTTGCCCCATTCCATTGGGTCTCCTGGGCTAGTTTGTCAAATGACTGTCGTTAATAGTTCGGTTACCTGCTCTACCGGGTTACGGTGCGCGAGAACCGGAGTGGATTTACTGATTTACTCGATTATCTAGCTTCGCGTAAACGTGGTCTCGGTATAGAACACTCAAGCATTCCATATCGAAAGCATCATTGCTGTCTTTATCTTTACAAGGTACCTGGAATATTTCCATGCATTTTGGAGCACTCGGCTGATTTATTTATGCTTAGCAGAGATGATTTCATGTCGACTTTGGCTACACAGTATCGTATCCATGAATGATAACAGAGTACAGCTCATCTGCAAACGATCTTAAAATGATTCACAATGATAGTCAATAGGATTTGTTGGTGTCGACAGAGAACTTTAGGCCGATGATATTCAATTATTTAAGGCTTCTGGTACAAGCAGAACACGATAATATTTCATGAATATTGTGCCGATTGCAATTACAACCACTTAGAATAGGCATGCTCACCTACCGTAAATACTCTGTTGTGCTATTCACTCCAACGATAATGAAGCTTAGATAAAATTTATTCAAGTTAAGCAATATCATCAGACCAAAACTGTACTTCATGACCGAAAGATTATTGATTGTTCAGTTTTCAAACTCAAGTAACTGTCAGTTATGTCCACAAATTGAAGATTTTGTCACCTATACCAAATACGACAAGATAGCAAATGTGCAGTGTGTGTTGTCTTCCATGAACAAATTCAAGGAGGCAAGCTATACACTCACCATGGAAACAGTTAAGTAAGATAGATGTTTCCCTGCAAAGCAAAGGTTTCAACTTAATTATTTCTCCATGAGCGTTTTTACTTTTCATATTTGTACTCCCACAGGCGGTATCAAAATACACTTACATTCATCAATAGCTGTTCTGGATAATTACAAGTGAGTTACATATACACCAAATATTTAATACCATCCCTGTGTTCCGTGTTAATTCATCCTTTTGTAGCTTCCGCAAACCACACTCTCATTGTAAAATAAAACTTACATGCATTCAAGAGGGGTTATACTATTATTAAAGGCGACTGACGTGAGAGCATTGCTGCAATTGGATGACTGTTGGAATCTACATCGCGTCTTTCAGATAATGCGTCATGGAAATTATTGGGTATCGATGTCTTTTGGGAACAATGATTTCCCAATAAAATCGCTTCATCATTGAGGCTAATTAGGCTTGATCAGCGGTCTATTGATCGCTCAGCAGTTGCCAGATATGTCATGAGGTAAAATGATTATGACAAACATAATTAAAGCTCATAGGTTATCGGGCTTATTTACAATATATTAAAGCCATAACACTTGAATGCATTCGAGTATACCCTCAACATTATCATATCCCCTAGTCGTGGAAGAATATAGAGATTAAATAAATTGCCGTTTTATCTAAGCCATAAGTCGCCACCTCAAAGCAGTATGCGCTTATTAACACAGTAAGTTGATACTACTGCCATTCACGAACAAGGTTTCACGCCGATGCTACAAACTCCTCATAACAGATGAATGCCAAACGACGGCCTCGTACGCAAATGTCATACCGAAGATGAACCGTGATTTATCTACTTACAAGGTATAAATATGACTGGCGCATACCAAAGCCAGCCATGTTTTTCGTTTAAATCTTTATCTTACATTTGTACACAAACTTAGCTCAAAATGGGAGCGGAACTACACACAACAAGAATTGTCTTGCCACGAAAAATCAATGCATACCAAAGTAAAAGACTGCATACTGCTGACGTTTCATTGCAGCTGAATATGCTGTCGTGTGAAAATATATCTTGTCATAATGATTATTCATAAACCATGTGCAGAAACATTAATAGTTTCAGTTGTCGCTCTGGGATTGTAACTACCAAAGCATAAAGACGGCCGTTTTTATCCACACGACTCCGCTCGGGCGTTGTTGGAATGCAAATACATAGTATAGGTAAATGATGTCTAATTCGGTGCAGATCTGAACCTAAGCATAAGGTTTTCTGCGCCAAATGTTATCACTGTATTGGTGAACTGAACGTTGGATGTTATAGATATACGACACGATGGGCGCAGTATTGGCCGCGATGGGCGCGTGCAGAAAGCCACCACGTGCTGAGTTAAGCAGGTTCATTGTTATGCAGGCCGGGATGATAAACAGTGAAGAAGAAGAACGTATGTGACTATAGTTGAAAATTGCTTACTCGTATGTGTTTTTTTTACAAATGTAGAATGCTGAGACCTGGGAATACATCAGTACCGCATGGTAAAGACGCATGGTGAACTGTCATTCAGCATTGCTATGCCCACTTTCATTCTGATCAGTGTCATGGAAGTTCCCTTAATCAATTTCATGAAAGTCGGCTATTAAGTGTTTTTCTCTAGCAGCATCAAATGCCATGTGTCATTTGTTTTGGATTATGGCTATTCAGTTGGCATATTAATAGCCTTTTCCATCACTTTTATGGACTAGTCGTTTGCTATGAATAAAACCAATGTACCTCCACAAAGGAATCATTACGGCTTATGTAACCTATTGAACGTAACATATAGGTGTGGACTACTATCGGTTCGGAACACAATGCCCTATTATGTAGCCTTTAAGTTCCAAGTTAATATGCTTTGCTTCTATCAGTTTTATCGAACGTGGCCAAAGCACGTTACATGCAAAACGGTCTACATATGAGCAACCCTATTTCCCGCTGGATTATTTACACGGTAAGAAAAATAGGGGTTTGTTAGTGTTGCGTTTGGTAGGACGGGGAGGGGGATTTCGCCATCTGACGATAAGTTGAGGATGCCATAGTCATCAATTTTTCTTCCGATGTTTATTTGTATAATGTATTCATCTTTGATATAATAATTTAAATCATATCGAATTTTGCATAATTTTTCTGCGATACTTGGTACTTGGTAAGAACATGTAAACTAAGATTGCTTCACGCGAAATCCCTTTCTTTTACAGCCGAAGAGCAAACAGTGAATGGTGCACAGTTTCTGAGAATCCCTACGAACTCTCCCTGACCAACAAACGGTAATAGCCTGATGATCATATTTCACTCGAGGAAAGTCCAGATGGTAAAGGTATTCATTTCCATAGAAAATGTTGAATGTACGGACTAGATAAGATGATGGCACCAATACACAAAGGTTGCATGCTCCCAGACCAGTTATGCCGCTTCAGCATGCGTAAATAACCTGCCTGACAAATATGTTGGTATTGTTTCATGAAAGCATATACCAAAGCTTTTTATCGTTGAATTCATGCAAGTGCTAATGATGCAGCCGACAACTCAAGTGATACAATCTAGCATATATACAAATAACGACTTAAGTGAGTCGCTCAGCACTTCTGCTAACCTTAAGTGGGAATGACTACATTGCACTGAATACAACTTACAAAAGCTTAGATGATATACAGTCTCTATTCCTGTATGTAGTCTGGCGAATAATGTGGTGAATCAGCAGGCAAGGAGATGCCACCTCTTTTACACAGACTGCCTCATCATCTTGCTCTTTCGCTAATGAAGCCACCGTTACATCAGCCATGCCCTATTACCTCCATTAATTGTTTTCAATCTGTTGGCTATGCAACACTCGATGCGCTCGGAATTTATCATGACCGTCTATCTGCTGCATAAGCATTCTGCCACACAAAAGTAAAATAGTTATGGATTTTGAGTTAATTTGAGCAATAGCTCATTTGCTAACCTTTTGATGATATCAATGTATGCATTTATTATGGCGGTGTACATGAGGAGCTAGAATGGTGAGAGGCTTCGTGCGTTACAACCGTCATAGCTGTCGTCTGAAGCCTATCATATTAGAAAAAATACCTTACCATTGGTAAAGCTTCAGTCAGACATTCAGCATGTTTACTGCCGTCCTTGATAGGACCATTTCTGATTCAAGTGTGCCAAAATTCTGATCTAGATCCTGTGTGATTGGTGGCGGGAAATTCCAAACAAAAGTTAACCACATTGATTTAATCACGAAAAAATCAGAGATTAATCCTGAAGCATACCTAATCAGCCATTTCCAGCCGAATTCGTCCAAATTCTCCCGTTATCAATCCGAATCTGATCCGATTTGTATCTTCGTAAAAAAAACGACCGAATCTGTACCGACAGCGTCCCGATTCTCCTGCTTGCGATCAGAGAGAGATCCGACCGTGACCGAACAATGAACGGGCGCTGACGGTACGAATTCGGCAAGATCTGGACACAGACTGGAATCAATCGGTATAAAACGGCAATGAAAACAATTCTTCAGATAATGCTTGTTCATCACGACAGCGTCCAGACACCGTCTAGACACCGTCCAGACAACACAGGACATTGCTACAATTTTGATCCGATGCAGCAGAACCTGTCACGACATGTAACGAGACGCACCCACTGTCAGCAGTGCTTGGCCGACCTCTCTGGACCTTTTCCGGTACGTAGGTACGAATATATACGGCTGCTTTCAGACAATGATAGGACCTTCTAGTGGACAGAAATCCGACTTTTCACTTTTCCTGTCGTAGCGCTGTGTAATCTCTGTCCCCGACGTTTTTACCCCGAATAGCGGCATAAATCAATGTTCAATCGAATTCGTGGACCATACGGCTTGTCTGACATGAGAATATAACAAGTACGCACTTTTTAATTAACAAGATGGTATGCGTGTCTTGCTCAAGGACGAGTTGTAAGATAATTAAGTGGCAATAATATCAAATCAATGTCCGCAATGCTCTGTATTGCTTAGCGGTTATAAGAAATCGATGTAATCTCGTAAGATGAGAAGTACAAAATCTGACCAAATTCAAAACAATATACCTTCCATATATGACAATCTCGCCGCTATCCATGTGAAACCTAACCCTAAATTGGGCCGTTCCAATGATACCAACTGTTTAAAAATAAACTCGTCGTTGATGGACCAATGCATTAAATACAGCTGTTAATCACAATTAATCGTTCCTTGAAGCACATCTGTTTGTCTACAGTTTAAGCCAACAGCTGTATAATCAGGATGGATGACTTAAAATAAGACACAGGCTGTCACTGCCCGCTTTAAGAGGCTTTGATGGTTGCAGTTGGCTTGACTCAGTAGCCCAGCCGATACATCGGCATCGTTTGTGACAATGGCAACCGCATGAAGAACTGCGAGTGCGCTTTTCTTGTACTTCTGATCCAGTTCACATATCGCATACACCTAATGAACAAAAACATCCCCTGATATTTTCAAACATCGGCAATTGGTGAATATATAATAAAAATAAGGAAATAAGCATGAGCCGCAAATATGAAGCGTTCATTCTATTTGTAATGATGTATTTGTCTTTGACAAGCTAATCCAGTTGCAACATTGGCTTCTATAAATGTGATCATGGAATGAGTCGCATGTGATCTTGTGTCTATTCATACGGCATGCATAGTTATTAAGGATGTAAAGTCGATAGTCGCTTCCACCTGCCGATCATTAAGATATACTTGTCCGAGTAGTTGCTTTAAATGTCTGAGGGAGTTTCTTTTTGTTCAATGTATGATCCATTCAATAATGAGCTTGTAAATTCACACATATATTATTCCAATCATATAAAGAATATATACTGTACAAGTCACGACTAAATGATCATACGGAATTGAAAAGTGTCAAATAATCGATACGACTTCTGCCCTGGCTTGTACTAAATCAACGCTAAATGTTTGTCTGTTTCCGTAAATTTGGTTTCTTGAACAAGATGAATGTCCATTAAATCGGGAAGATTACTAACTATTCAATTGTCCTATTACTTATTTATAAATGTCCTATTTAAATTACAAATTGATTAGCAAATGACTTCTTCGGGACCCGATCTTTCTTAACCTCACTAAGCCGTTAGCTGCGTAGTTGCGAGCCTTTAAAGTCGTAGAAATAATCGGTCCAACATTCATGGATTTGAAAATAGCGTTAGCTGATCACAGTAGAACGACATTAATTACGGCGGGCATTTCAATTCGGCCATATACATTCAATAAGGCGAACGTAGCCCATGTACGCATGAAAAACATTCCGACTTGCTTCATTCCCTACAGTCTACTCGGGTAGTTTATGATCTCTGAAACATTCCATTTCGCAAGCATCATAACAATCTTTATCTTTACAGGGTAACTTGATTTTTGCCATGCATTTCGGAGCACTCGGCTGATTTATTTATGCTTAGTAGAGAAGATTTCATGTCAACTTTGGCTACGCAGTATCATATCTATGAATGATAACAGTACAGCTCTTCTGCAGACGATCTTAAAAGGATTCACAATGACAGTCAATAGGATTTGTTGGTGTCCACAGAGAACTTTAAGCCGATGCTAGTCAATCATTTAAGGCTTCTGTTACAAGTAGAATGCGATTATACTTCATGAATATTGTGCTGATTGCAATTACAACACCTAGAATAGGCTTACTTGCCTACCGATAATGCAGCTTCGTTAAGCAACATCGTCAGAACATAACTCTACTTCATGGTCAATAGGTTATTGATTGCTCAGCTATCAAACCCGAGTTATTGTCAGTTATGTCCTTAATATGAAGATTTTGTCACCAATACCAGATACGACAAGATAGCAAATGTGCAGTGTGTGTTGTCTTCCATGAACAAATTCAAGGAGGCAAGCTATACACTCACCATGGAAGCAGTTAAGTAAGATAGATGTTTCCCTGCAAAGCAAAGGTTTCAACTTAATTATTTCTCCATGAACGTTCTTACTTTTCATATTTGTACTCCCACAGGCAGTATCAAAATACACTTACATTCATCAATAGCTGTTCTGGATAATTACAAGTGAGTTACATATACACCAAATATTTAATACCATCCCTGTGTTACGTGTTAATTCATCCTTCTGTAGCTTCCGCAAACCACACTCTCATTGTAAAATAAAACTTACATGCATTCAAGAGGGGTTATACTAGTTATTAAAGGCTAGCGACTGACGTGAGAGCATTGCTGCAATTGGATGACTGTTGGAATCTACATCGCGTCTTTCCGATAATGCGTCATGGAAATTATTGGGTATCGATGTTTTTGGGAACAATGATTTCCCAATAAAATCGCTTCATCATTGAGGCTAATTAGGCTTGATCAGCGGTCTATTGATCGCTCAGCAGTTGCCAGATATGTCATGAGGTAAAATGATTATGACAAACATAATTAAAGCTCATAGGTTATCGGGCTTATTTACAATATATTAAAGCCATAACACTTGAATGCATTCGAGTATACCCTCAACATTATCATATCCCCTAGTCGTGGAAGAATATAGAGATTAATAAATTGCCGTTTTATCTAAGCCATAAGTCGCCACCTCAAAGCAGTATGCGCTTATTAACACAGTAAGTTGATACTACTGCCATTCACGAACAAGGTTTCACGCCGATGCTACAAACTCCTCATAACAGATGAATGCCAAACGACGGCCTCGTACGCAAATGTCATACCGAAGATGAACCGTGATTTATCTACTTACAAGGTATGAATATGACTGGCGCATACCAAAGCCAGCCATGTTTTTTTCGTTTAAATCTTTATCTTACATTTGTACACAAACTTAGCTCAAAATGGGAGCGGAACTACACAACAACAAGAATTGTCTTGCCACGAAAAATCAATGCATACCAAAGTAAAAGACTGCATACTGCTGACGTTTCATTGCAGCTGAATATGCTGTCGTGTGAAAATATATCTTGTCATAATGATTATTCATAAACCATGTGCGGAAACATTAATAGTTTCAGTTGTCGCTCTGGGATTGTAACTACCAAAGCATAAAGACGGCCGTTTTTATCCACACGACTCCGCTCGGGCGTTGTTGGAATGCAAATACATAGTATAGGTAAATGATGTCTAATTCGGTGCAGATCTGAACCTAAGCATAAGGTTTTCTGCGCCAAATGTTATCACTGTATTGGTGAACTGAACGTTGGATGTTATAGATATACGACACGTTGGGCGCAGTAATGGCCGCGATGGGCGCGTGCAGAAAGCCACCGCGTGCTGAGTTAAGCAGGTTCATTGTCATGCAGGCCGGGATGATAAACACCGCAGTACCGCATGGTAAAGACGCATAGTGAACTGTCATTCAGCATTGCTATGCCCGCTTTCATTCTGATCAGTGTCATGGAAGTTCCCTTAATCAATTTCATGAAAGTCGGCTATTAAGTGTTTTTCTCTAGCAGCATCAAATGCCATGTGCCATTCGTTTTGGATTATGGCTATTCCGTTGGCATGCTAATAGCCTTTTCCATCACTTTTATGGACTAGTCGTTTGCTATTAATAAAACCATTGTACCTCCACAAAAGAGTCATTACGGCTTCTGTAACCTATTGAACGTAACATATAGGTGTGGACTAGTATCGGTTCGGAACACAATGCCCTATTATGTAGCCCTTAAGTTCCAAGTTAATATGCTTTGCTTCTATCAGTTTTATCGAACGTGGCCAAAGCACGTTACATGCAAAACGGTCTACATATGAGCAAGCCTATTTCCCGCTGGATTATTTACACGGTGAGAAAAATAGGGATTTGTTAGTGTTGCGTTTGGTAAGACGGGGAGGGGGATTTCGCCATCTGACGATAAGTTGAGGATGCCATAGTCATCAATTTTTCTTCTGATGTTTATGTGTATAATGTATTCATCTTTGATATAACAATTTAAATCATATCGAATTTTGCATAATTTTTCTGCGATACTTGGTACTTGGTAAGAACATGTAAACTAAGATTGCTTCACGCGAAATCCCTTTCTTTTACAGCCGAAGAGCAAACAGTGAATGGTGCACAGTTTCTGAGAATCCCTACGAACTCTCCCTGACCAACAAACGGTAATAGCCTGATGATCATATTTCACTCGAGGAAAGTCCAGATGGTAAAGGTATTCATTTCCATAGAAAATGTTGAATGTACGGACTAGATAAGATGATGGCACCAATACACAAAGGTTGCATGCTCCCAGACCAGTTATGCCGCTTCAGCATGCGTAAATAACCTGCCTGACAAATATGTTGGTATTGTTTCATGAAAGCATATACCAAAGCTTTTTATCGTTGAATTCATGCAAGTGCTAATGATGCAGCCGACAACTCAAGTGATACAATCTAGCATATATACAAATAACGACTTAAGTGAGTCGCTCAGCACTTCTGCTAACCTTAAGTGGGAATGACTACATTGCACTGAATACAACTTACAAAAGCTTAGATGATATACAGTCTCTATTCCTGTATGTAGTCTGGCGAATAATGTGGTGAATCAGCAGGCAAGGAGATGCCACCTCTTTTACACAGACTGCCTCATCATCATCTTGCTCTTTCGCTAATGAAGCCACCGTTACATCAGCCATGCCCTATTACCTCCATTAATTGTTTTCAATCTGTTGGCTATGCAACACTCGATGCGCTCGGAATTTATCATGACCGTCTATCTGCTGCATAAGCATTCTGCCACACAAAAGTAAAATAGTTATGGATTTTGAGTTAATTTGAGCAATAGCTCATTTGCTAACCTTTTGATGATATCAATGTATGCATTTATTATGGCGGTGTACATGAGGAGCTAGAATGGTGAGAGGCTTCGTGCGTTACAACCGTCATAGCTGTCGTCTGAAGCCTATCATATTAGAAAAAATACCTTACCATTGGTAAAGCTTCAGTCAGACATTCAGCATGTTTACTGCCGTCCTTGATAGGACCATTTCTGATTCAAGTGTGCCAAAATTCTGATCTAGATCCTGTGTGATTGGTGGCGGGAAATTCCAAACAAAAGTTAACCACATTGATTTAATCACGAAAAAATCAGAGATTAATCCTGAAGCATACCTAATCAGCCATTTCCAGCCGAATTCGTCCAAATTCTCCCGTTATCAATCCGAATCTGATCCGATTTGTATCTTCGTAAAAAAAACGACCGAATCTGTACCGACAGCGTCCCGATTCTCCTGCTTGCGATCCGAGAGAGATCCGACCGTGACCGAACAATGAACGGGCGCTGACGGTACGAATTCGGCAAGATCTGGACACAGACTGGAATCAATCGGTATAAAACGGCAATGAAAACAATTCTTCAGATAATGCTTGTTCATCACGACAGCGTCCAGACACCGTCTAGACACCGTCCAGACAACACAGGACATTGCTACAATTTTGATCCGATGCAGCAGAACCTGTCACGACATGTAACGAGACGCACCCACTGTCAGCAGTGCTTGGCCGACCTCTCTGGACCTTTTCCGGTACGTAGGTACGAATATATACGGCTGCTTTCAGACAATGATAGGACCTTCTAGTGGACAGAAATCCGACTTTTCACTTTTCCTGTCGTAGCGCTGTGTAATCTCTGTCCCCGACGTTTTTACCCCGAATAGCGGCATAAATCAATGTTCAATCGAATTCGTGGACCATACGGCTTGTCTGACATGAGAATATAACAAGTACGCACTTTTTAATTAACAAGATGGTATGCGTGTCTTGCTCAAGGACGAGTTGTAAGATAATTAAGTGGCAATAATATCAAATCAATGTCCGCAATGCTCTGTATTGCTTAGCGGTTATAAGAAATCGATGTAATCTCGTAAGATGAGAAGTACAAAATCTGACCAAATTCAAAACAATATACCTTCCATATATGACAATCTCGCCGCTATCCATGTGAAACCTAACCCTAAATTGGGCCGTTCCAATGATACCAACTGTTTAAAAATAAACTCGTCGTTGATGGACCAATGCATTAAATACAGCTGTTAATCACAATTAATCGTTCCTTGAAGCACATCTGTTTGTCTACAGTTTAAGCCAACAGCTGTATAATCAGGATGGATGACTTAAAATAAGACACAGGCTGTCACTGCCCGCTTTAAGAGGCTTTGATGGTTGCAGTTGGCTTGACTCAGTAGCCCAGCCGATACATCGGCATCGTTTGTGACAATGGCAACCGCATGAAGAACTGCGAGTGCGCTTTTCTTGTACTTCTGATCCAGTTCACATATCATATTCACTTAATGAACAAAAACATCCCCTGATATTTTCAAACATCGGCAATTGGTGAAATCGGTTTCTTGAACAAGATGAATGTCCATTAATTCAGAAAGATTACTGACAATGCAATTGTCCTTTGGCATTTGAATTACCAATTGATTAGCAAAGGACTTCTTCGGGGCATGATCTTTCCTGACATCAGAAAGCCGTTAGCTACGTAGTTTCGAGCTTTAATACTCTTACAAATGATCGGTCTAACATTCATGATAATAGCGTTAGCTGATACAGGTAGAGCATCAGGTCGTAACGACATTAACTTACCTCATGTACGTATGCAAAACATTTCGACTTGCCCCATTCCATCGGGTCTCCTGGGCTAGTTTGTCAAATGACTGTCGTTAATAGTTCGGTTACCTGCTCTCCCGGGTTACGGTGCGCGAGAACCGGAGTGGATTTACTGATTTACTCGATTATCTAGCTTCGCGTAAACGTGGTCTCGGTATAGAACACTCAAGCATTCCATATCGAAAGCATCATTGCTGTCTTTATCTTTACAAGTTACCTGGTATATTTCCATGCATTTTGGAGCACTCGGCTGATTTATTTATGCTTAGCAGAGATGATTTCATGTCGACTTTGGCTACACAGTATCGTATCCATGAATGATAACAGAGTACAGCTCATCTGCAAACGAGCTTAAAATGATTCACAATGATAGTCAATAGGATTTGTTGGTGGCGACAAAGAACTTTAGGCCGATGATATTCAATTATTTAAGGCTTCTGGTACAAGCAGAACACGATAATATTTCATGAATATTGTGCCGATTGCAATTACAACCACTTAGAATAGGCATGCTCACCTACCGTAAATACTCTGTTGTGCTATTCACTCCAACGATAATGAAGCTTAGATAAAATTTATTCAAGTTAAGCAATATCATCAGGCCAAAACTGTACTTCATGACCGAAAGATTATTGATTGTTCAGTTATCAAACTCGAGTAACTGTCAGTTATGTCCACAAATTGAAGATTTTGTCACCTATACCAAATACGATAAGATAGAGAATGGGCAGTGTGTGTTGTCTTCCATGACCGAATTCAAGGAGGCAAGTTTTAGACTCAGCATGGACGCAGTTAAGTAAGGTACATATTTCCCTGCAAAGCAAAGCTTTCAACTTATTTATTTCTCCATGAACGTTCTTATTCTTCATATTTTTACTTCAACAGACGGTGTCAAAATATACACCTACATACATCAATAGCTATTCTGGATAATTAGAAGTGAGTTACGTGTATGCAAAATATGTAATACCATCCCGGTGTTTGTGTTACGTGGTAATTCATCCGTTTGTAAATGCCGAAAAACAACACTCTCATTGTACAATATTGCTAACATGCATTTAAGATGGATTATACTAAAGACTAGAGACTGACGTAAGGACATTACTGTAATTGAACGACTGTTGGAATCCACATCACTTCTTTCAGATAATGCGTCATGGAAATTATTGTGTATAAATGCTTAGTTATTTGCAGCAGGAAGGCTTAATAAATTATTCTACATTGTCCAAGTGATAGTAAGATGCATGCATACAGATAATATTATCAGTTTAATGCCTGTTCCATAACTCCTTCAAGTTTCCAGTAATGATATAGCAAGCAGCACATTAAGGACACCAGGTTTGTGGTTCATCAGCTTGTTCATGACACACTTTCACTTGGCAAAAATAAGTAGGTAGGTTATGTCTCCAATAACAGCTAATTGAAGGGTTGTTTTTACATAAGTATATCATAGTGTTATAATAAATGATCGTAAACGATGCCATACACTAAGCCTTGACCATAAACCTGCGGTCAATTAAAAAAAAAAAAACCGTTTTAGTTACCGATTTTTTCGTGGCTAATAATATGGCTAGAGCTGTGAAACTAGAATTATGTTGGATAGATAATTGCCAAAAAAGACAAGGTTATTCCTAGATATTATGCAACTGTGGTCCAATTAATAATTGTCAGGCATGATCGTTTTTCTGCGTTTTATGATGCTAATAAAACGATATGCTTGTTATCGTACATCAATGTTGCCCAAGTCGTTAAGCCGTTAATACACCATAGCAAAATTCATTTATATACTAAATACCTTGGCCATTAAAAGAACAATAAAGAACAAAAAAGGACTTAGTAACGAGCATTTTTTTATGTCAGAAATGTAATAAACAGAATGGTTTATAACGGCATATATTGGTGTCCCTGCAATCTGCGATATGGCCAGACTCGATTTGTCCAATGTTAACATAGGAAATTCGCAAGATGTACATGCTGACTTATAAAAAGTACCATTCTTCCATTTCATTGACTGTGCAATCATGTTATCGAGCGTTTAATTCGGACACTTGTCATTCAGGCTAGAAGCAATGCTTCATATTACCATGTATGTATAGATATGACATTAACTTGGCGCTTCCTCATTCACAACCGTTGCAATTTCACTTCGTATTCCTCCTAGATTACAATAAACATCAGGAAACAGGTTTACACCCTTGATATTCATAGTGTTCTTATTGCACCTCTTGACTAACGGTAGCTCAATAGACAATTATGAGGGACACGATGCCTCATCCTCATCTCACGAGTCATCGCTACTAACGAAGTAACATCAGATTGAATACACGAATGTTGTCATGTCATCAACCAATTTCAACTGATCGTGCACAATAGATTTGCATGATTATTCTTGCATCTTTACGATTGTCAGCCTTTTCGCGCAATTTGAGCGGCTGGTATATAAATGAGAAACCGTTAAGTGCAATATCTACAACAAACTGTATACGAATGGTGTTTTAAATATGAATGAAGCATTACACCGATTGATTTGATGGAAAGATAATTAATACATTTGTAAATATTTATACAAAGCTGTTGAATTGGGTATATAGCCACTGCTAAGAGCCACGCACAACTGCAGTCTTGCTGATTAGGCATTGAGTACATTTTTTTCTGCTTATACATAATTTTGTCGATTGTCATAATTGTTAGCTTCAAAAAATACATGGTACTTTCCTTAAGCTTCATAAACGTAAGTCTACATCCAATCATGAAATGTGTCACTCACCCATGACACCAAGACGTTGTATTATAGAAATATTGACAGTGTAGGAGAATTAACTTCGGTCACGTGATTCGTTGCTGGGTAGACCTACCAACATCGGTCACAACGCAAGGGGTCTTGATCAGTTTTTATGACCGCCTTTGTCTCTTTCGGATATTCTTTGAATCCCATAGGATCCTCCTAACGACGTCTTACGGCAAGAGTCTTTGCAAATGTGAGGTCTAACACATATGAAGGTCTGACTGGCGTCAAATTTTTTCTGTATGGAAGTCTTTTACAGTGCATAACAGATCATTTACATGTTATAAACTAATGATTAAACAGGAATTAATCATATTTTCAATCAACTCTTTTCAAAGTTAGTAATGAGATATGGCCGATTACGTCTGCTGCTATCAACATACTTGTAGCATAGCACGTCTTTTGATTTAACTTTATCCAAACTTTTCTTGCCTAAAAATTTAAAAATATGTTCAATTACTTTGGACAAAACATATCTTTTCATATCTATGTCTAGATATACAAAGACCTGTATCACACATAAGGCTTGGTCGCAATAATTGATGTACACAGTGGTTTCTAAAACTGCAACTCGTTTTTTTGTGACAGTATTCAGCCTTCATCTCTTACTTGCCATTTTTCACTTATTGGAATCATTATTAAGTCACCTTAAATCGACAATGAATTTCGATTCATCAATATGAACTGGCAACACTCTATCTAAAGAATATCATTCGGACTTCTCACTAACAATCGCTGCTTGTTTTTGTTTAGCCTGAATTTATTGTGATGTGTTTTACAAGGTTTCAGATATACTAAGTAGATCATGTAAGTGACATATTATGCTCGCGCGATAGTGGGGCAGGTAAACGGTTAGCATTAATGATGCAAGTTAAACAAGACCATTATTAGCAATGTTGTTGACACCGCTCTCTATGAGTGATGGATATGCAATGTGTGAAGTACTTATCAGAAAATGAGGAACAGTGTTCCTGTCATGATATCTGACTATGTTTCTTATGTTATGACGTCATGTAATGCTCCTTCGTTTATGACATCGCGTCGCACCTGGCATGCAGTGCATTTCATTCAGAATGTCTCACAATGCATCTTACATAAGCGTCGTACGAGTCCAACATCCACACAAATGTACTGCTATGGATATGATATTTCCCCGACTTATCTTTTGATTGTTTCACTGCATGCGCATTTTCGTTGCCTACTAGCAGTACCACATCCGTCATGAGACAGTTTTGAGTTTTGTTCCAGAATACCGCAGTTGAAATATTCAAATCGGAATAACGGGTATATTAAAATGGTCAAGCGGGGGGTGTATTGTGTCTTCTTTACCACATGGCAGCTCCCTAATATCCTTGAATACTTGGATGCATAATGGAGAATTGTCAGGACATATGTTCATGAAATGTCATGTATGCTGCGTGAAATACCACGAATAATTCATGATCAAGAAAGCTGGGTACGATTCCATAGTGACAGCTGAAACGCGTCAAATTGGAATAAAGAACATAAAGCTGGTTTTGCTAAATTGCTATTAATTAGACACGTCAGTTTTAACATAAGTAGATAAATGCGTATATAGCACACGGTTAAGCAGCTCTCAATTGGAAAAAGAAGTTGTTCCGGCCCCTGATGAACTCGGGCAAAATAGTGTCGCAATGTTGGAATAATATATAGGTGGAGTTGTAAAGGAAAGATCTGTGAAATTATTAGACTGGAAACCTATTTTGCATCGATCCATGGGCACAGCTGAACAAATTACCACTACCCGGGGTTCACTGGTACCAGCTTGTAAAGGCAAGTTTCTTAATTGTGTAACCAGAGCAGGTAACTATAAGGTTGGGATAGATATTAACATAGGCCAGATATGTTTGTATGCCTGATAAATTCAACACAATCCATGCTATGTTTTGAATAGAGTCACTGCTGCGTGCTGTAAGCATAATTAATCGGGCAGGATTAATTAAAATTACAGAATCGCATCTTGGCAAGAACATAAATGGATTTTCACAAACTAATTCACTGTGGACTTAAATGACAGTGGAAATGAACATTGGTTACAATTGATGAACATCGAAAATTTAAATATGCAAATGCATCATAACTCCCTCATTCGCAGCTGGATAGTAAAACAATTATGGTTGCTTCGTTTTGTGATAAATGTTCTCAGTATATGTTCTTCAAAGCACTCAAGGTCCTGCAGTTCTGAACTGTTTGTGAATCGAGAGTGTTATTAAAAGAGTCATTATCTGATATTTGGCAAATTAATTGTAATAATGTCACAAAATGTGAAAGTTTTCGAACGCCATCTATTGATTAAAGGAGAATTAACGCATTTGTGGAATTATTTTTATTTCTAAGTCAGCCTATTCGACATCTAACAACTTGGGTCATCTTAATGTTAACAATTAATAACTGAAATTTACAGTGATGTCCCAAGAGGCGTGAACATGACAAGAAAGTTAAACTTCAGGGGACGAATCTAGGACTAGAGTATTCGTTGGCCAGCTCAATTATCAACAGGGCCATTCCTACACATGGTTGAGTGATGGCGTCTAATCAAACTCAGTATACATCAATTTTGCCATCCCCATCTGTACCGTTATTGACAGATTACACAGATAGAATTCATCGGTTTTGGCCCCCAGTCAAGGACCACTTCCACGACCCCACCCCTCACACGTAGCTCTGTTATGAGCGTCATTTGACACCGATATCATCGATATTGCCACACATGTATCTGGTCAGATTGTAATTGAAGGTTTATTCAAAGGGACGTTTTGGAAAGCTGTCCCAACCGTTTGAACCGGATTTACGCGAGGTCCACTCTGCAGTAACCAAGTAAGTACACACAGCTCACGGTACACACTGCTCACGGTCAGGTACCATAAAGATAATATAAAACGCATCCGGAATAAACAAACGAAAGGAACATACTGCTTTAAATCGGTATGCTGCAAGCGTACTTCGTTTGAAATTGTACAAAATGATAAGTCATGCACAAAATGATTAGTCATGCACAAAATGATAAGTCATGCACAAAAAGATGTCATTCTTTTTGAAAGCTGTTTACCGCTTTGAACATTATGCGGTTGGCGTAGGATATATTTTCTTCTCTATGGCTTGTTTTGTTTTTTGAAAATGTCCATTGCGGGTTTAATGACCGCAATCAGATAACGGTCATTATAAGCTCTGCCAATGCTTATGGATGTTTTCATGCATTATATACTAATCATTACGCGGATGCAATATACGTATCTTACTTGTAAAGATATGTCATACTTACATTTTCAAGAGAATATTCCTGGTAAATTTGTTGGTGTCAATGTTCGTTATTACATTTTAACTACATTCAAATAATATTTCTCTATAAAATAATTAGTACTCAATTAAGTGCTTGCACGAGGCTTACCCATAGTCTAATCCTTTTTCTTGTAAAATGCGCAATGCATGCTGTTTGGAAGCTGAGACGAAAAATACATGTTGATTATTTGCTACATCCTCTTTCACAACACGTGTTTTATGTGACGTTTACAATATCAATCACATATCATATATATTTATCGTGCTGCTATGGTGTTTGTTAGACGGTGTTTTATAAGAGCCTCTCCAGTGATCGCAGTACAGTGTTATGTACATAAAGTGCATCGGGAAAGCTGTGGTGTGCAGTTGATAATATTCATTGATACAAAAACAAGGAATCGCTCTATCGATGCATTTCATTTATTTGGTAGCTTTATACAACAGTAACTTTACCATGTACGAAACACCTTGTTATGCCAATAGAACTGAACCATGGCCAGTGGGGTTCTATTTTTGAGACCCAGCAAGGATAATGACGTCATGTCATTCATTGCAGTTTATTCAAATTAGGAATGCCAAAAGATAATTACTTGCACTAACAGGTCTGTAATGAATGTATGTAATTATATGTACAAGGTCGTTCCCTTAAGCTTATAATGGGACAAGATAACACTACGGTGCCACAGGGCATGTAGGACTCGACTATTCACGAGAAACGCATCATTGCAGTGCCATTACGCAAAAGACGGACAAATAATTTTTCAGGCTGCAATTAAATACACAATAGAGCAATTGTTTCCTTGTTACAATAAAACACAAAATTCAACTGTCAGTAAAGGTTAAGCAAAGTTTAGCCACTATAAAACTGACGCGTGACTTACTGGCCATTTCATGGAAACACGTGGTGTTTTAGAAATTATTGCCTGATGCATGAGGCGAATTTTTAACTTGGAATGCTTGGTCAAGTGATTCAATATCTGTTCATTCAAACTGCATTGTTTAATATAACTTCATCCAGATGTTTTGACACAGGTGTTTGCTACTAGAAATACATTATACATTAATTCATGCTCAACATATTTCGTGGTGCCTATGCAACCATTACTGCTATGTGAAATCACTCGATTAACCAAAGAGTTGAATATTGCTTTGTATTAACAAGGAATAATACGTGTGAAGTTCGCCATAATTGTAGCATTGTAAGTTTTCAGTGCATTTTGTTTACAACGTATGAACTTCTCGTTGTTATAAATAGTTTTGTAAGTACACAACTCTGTTACACAGATATTATGCATGTTGTGTAAGACTGAATTGTCGTTAGACATCTTTTGGGATCTAAGCCAAGAGTATCATCAGCAAATCTACCATTGATATGCAGGCATTTTATTGATAAACGTTTAAATGAAAAAGTATCATCAAGCACCCCCACCTGTAGACCATTCGGGCAGGTAGTCTAGCATATCCATGCGCCATTACAATTTATCATCAGGGGTATGCACCAAGGCGATGATAAAACGCATCCCACTAATCATTGACATCAAGGCAAATTTACAACCTGCCAACTTGCGGCCAGCGCATGAATATGTACCTGCCCAAGCCGGCTATTAGCTTCCATTCACCCGCCAAGCATCATTATCAAATGCATCCAACGCCAAATGGAAAAACACATTGCTCTTCTGTGGTCGTTACTCTGGACCTACTGCATTACCCAAATGGAAGCTTAGTATGAATAATCACAAATAGCTTTAGTAAATCACTGCTGATATTGACTAAATATTATCTTATATGGTTTGCGTCACTATTGTTCGTCCTCTACCAGTGAGACTATTGCGGTGGATCAACTAGTCATGGATAGAAAGTTATCTCTGCAAGATAGGACTTGATGCTTTTCCATTGCCACGGCATATATTTGTCGATAAAAATTTACTTTTTCCTTGCATTATTGCTTTGTGACCATAGTATAAAAGTTGGATGGTGATCTCTTGCTTAGAGTAAGGAAACTGTTGCTGACGCTATTCAAACTCCACTCATGGTTATTGCTTCAGTTGCTTATTTATTATCAACGATTACACCGATGTGTATTTAAATGCCGGTAAAATTGCGTCTCAGCTAAATTCATAAAACCAACGCACCGAGCATAACAAAGCGACATTTGAGGCGATTAACACGCCATGACATGTTCGCCTGTTTAAGAATATGCTCAGTAAAAGCGTTTCTTAAATTTTTTTTGCGTGAATTGAGACAGGTCGACGATTCAGGTCGGGATGAATGGGAAGATTATATAGTGCCTAAAACAGTGAAATATGCCATGGAGTAAAGGAAGATGTAACCGCGAAAAACGCAAGTAAATGTACTTCAACCACAGTGATTAATAGCATTTGTCAGCATTAAGACAAATTATTATGTTAGGTATCCCGGCATCCAAGACCAATCAAGATTAACGGGACGCCAGCGCCGAAATAGTGCGGAGGAATATATATATTTTCTTCGTTGTGTGGTCTACGTGTAAAATAGAGCCGCATGAGTGCACCGTGCGTTTGATTGTGTATCAGTTTTCTTGTGTTCTACTGATCAGACTGCACATTTTATATGTCATATCAATTCCAAGACAGCATGCACTCTCCTCTTGTCGTGCCACGCCTACCGCAGCCGTAGCGAACCGATCCTTATCGCAGTTGTATCAATGGATTGCGTTAACGAATGCATCATGCAATTCAAACCCCGCCGCGAAACAAATACCTACATACGATGTGATGAAAACATTCTATAAAGTTCCCGTTGTCTAAAGTAATGGTGATATGTAAACAAATAATTTGAGGTAAGAAAATATGATTGACTTGTTTTGCTTGTTTCACACTCCTGCCACTAGACATTGGTGTTTATTAACCGGTCAGCCCCTTCTACTCACCATTAGTACATAAGTAGCAATATCTGATAATTGAATACGTCAGTTATGCGCTATCTTCATTTGATATCTTTAATACGTGATATTGAATCTCTCTCATTTAGCATACATGATACGCTTATTGTCAAACATTGTAGCTCCTGCAATGTACGTCATCTCCACGAAGGATGCTGAAGACATGCACATGTTGCAGTTGAAATACACTGTGATAGTAGATTCTTCTTCCTCCAGCTCAATACAGCATAATCAGCGGGGCATATGCAAATAAGTTATGCCTTCAGCAACGAGCTCGGTGTTATTTTGTCATTGCTACTTGTTAAGTAGAATGAGTGAGTGCCAATGTCATACATATAGCTTCTGGCACCTGCTGTGCCATTTGCTTCTGTGTCATCAACTCAAACGTGTCGCTACATGCATTAATGAAGGTATCGCTTTTCTGAACTGCAGCAGGAGAAGCACTTGCACAAAAGCAGTAAACTGCAACATCCCAAATACAAATTATCTTTTCGCTGAGAAGTACTAAAAGCAATTATTCGGTCGACCATTTCATGGCATACGCCCAAATGGACTTACTATAGGCAAAAAGCGCTTAAGGGCGGCTCCCCGATGACGAAAGTTGCATGACCTAATGCCCAATTTGTCTGACGATCCTTGATGCGCTATTCAAAACCACGAATGCAGTTTGGAACATCCGCACACTTTAGCCACTTGCATTAATATATGGTATCAATCATGTGCCACTGAACAATTAATAAAGCATCATTTATCTAGTTTACTATGACAAGCAATCATTGTTGTTTTATCTTGCAAACTTATGCCCCAAACTTTGCCATTCGCAATATTGCACATTATGATTTTATTCATTTCACTTTTACCAATTGATGGTGAATCTGTAAAATAACCCGCCGTCATTATTGTTGTGATTAAATGGTGGTTTCTTAAAACTTCATTGCTAATGCCAATGCAAGGCATGCAAATAAGTATGAATATTGTTGATCATACTTAATGTTACTTATTAGTACTCTTCATTGAATATCGGAAAAGTACACATTTGACAATTAACAATTGGAGCGATACTCCATCGGTGAGAATCCTAAACAACAATGCCGAAGTAAGCAATATTTTCATAGCGAATAAACATAAAAATATATAGTAAAACATGAACGAGCTGTCCGTTTTCATCTGTTTACCATAAGGAAGAATTAAGCTAATGCAACTGTATTGCATGACCCATTAATAAATCATCTCTGTCGATTTACCTAACATTGTGTCCGCATAATAGTCGTGATTGTACGCAACGCGCCTTATTGATTCGAATCATTTTAACCCAACGCAAGCTCATAGCAATGTTTTGTTTCACAGCTGTTCTCGTTGCTTTTGATGAGTGATTTGAATACTAATGGTGAGAAAGTAATGCATGCATAATTGTACAATAGGGCGCGCGTGGCGCTCAAACTGCCCACAAACTTGAACTGGCACCTGTGGCCTGGATTATATGATGAGGAGAATTTTTAAACAGTAACCAATATTCGGGCAAATAACTACTTTTATGGCATGATTATGGTTGATATTGTGGGGTATTCCTGAGTTTATACAGCAATTGCTTAGCCTGGCCTACACGGGTTGCGTTTAGCTTACATTTGTATCTAAGTACCTTATCTAATAACCTAATTGATTGAATATACCAAATTAATCACATTTCAGGGACAACTTTAACTGTTCATAGTCTTCCTAGAACCAATAGACCTATTCGGGCAGTTTTAAATAACTATAATGCTTTGTTTACATTTGGCTGTTGTTAATTGTACGTGATTTTAACTTAAACGTAGAGATGTGCACCGCGCAAGGTGGAATTGTTCGGCGTATTTGAAATTGTCAAGGCGTCATCTGATTCATTAGAAAAAGTTTAACTGGAGAATTATTCAATTCACAGAATGGAATGCAACTGACCGGTCACAACTGACGAGTAGATATTCTGTGCTTTGTGTTTTCTATGGCAAACCTGTATGATAAATGAATTGTTCATAAGTTTATTTGTGGCAAACATTGCTCGTATTGATGCGCTTCGTGGAAAACGCGAATAAGATATGTAAGCTTTACTTAATTGCAAGATTCACCGATAGAGCTAGGGTGCAATATTTCAATATGAAAGAACCGCCTTGGAGACCATATATAGTTCATTGACTACCTGGATCACTTGACGTGGCCAGTGCTATGCATCCTGCTGATACAAAGCGGTAATAACATTCTCCGGAATAGCTATTTGTATATGTTAGTATATATTCTGATACTGTGTGTGGGAGCATTAATATGTAAATCACAACACTTTCGTGGCTAGTAAACAACCCAAAACGGTGCTTTACGGGGAAATATCTACCATTCATTGTGTGCTATGGTATACTGTAGCGGGTATAATGAATGTATAGTCTACCGGTCACCTGCGTTTTTCAGGGCTCTGTATCGCACCCATCGGTATTGCAAGGAACATGTATGTAGTAGAGCACAGCTCCATTTGCCTTCTCAGATTGACTCATAGAAGACACACATCACTTTTACCAACCCACCTTATTCGGTAGTGGCCAATGCTGATAATCGCATTGGTGTAATCGCCAATATGCGGGGCATTATGGGGGTTCTTTGTTTTATGACTTTGTTTGTCTGTTCGTCAAATCACAAGTTTAACGATCATAGAAGCTTTTATAAATTGTAATTAAAATGTACAGCAGGACATTAACAGGAGAGCATTGACGCTGCATACAGGTGAGGTGCATTTATAATCAGCAGCACCATTATGAAAATCGAAAAAGGTTGCATGACTAATATGATAACTTTCTGAAGCTCGACAACAGAAAACCAACTAGATTGATGTAACAACGTTTAATGCAGCGAAACCTATCCGATTTGTGCACTTAGCACGCCGGTACACGTGCAGTTATTAACGATGTTTCTACATAGAATATTATAGATCGTCTAATGCCCTTAACTGTTACTCTTAGTGAGCTTAAGGCGCTGTAAACAAATTGATTCATATAGCTTCAACGGAGAATCATTTAACTTATTTAATATATTTCATTGCAAGTAACTATAATTTCACAATCTGTGAAATGGTTATAATGTCGAAGTTTGAACAATTTAATGCGCTGATCGCAATGTGTAATCTGTTAAAACAGGAAGGTGGGATATGTTTTTCAGTAGCTAAAATAATTGTTCTCAAAGTTTTCCAATAGCAAATTCTACAAGACAGCTTAATTTACTTAAAATGGGTAGTATGATCACCATGCAGAATAAAAAAGCCTCAATTTGCCATACTCAGCTTAATTTCGTAAACTGCATAATGCAGAATAAAAAAGCCCGGATCCGCTCTTATCAAGCACAAACCGGTGTTCTTTGCCATGCAAACCACACGACAGAGACACAACACGAGTCTCATTTCTGCACATCATTATTTTTATATAACAGAAGACCTGGCATAATTATGCATGTCAACAGAAGCAAATCGCATATATTGAGTAGCCACGGCACTTGATTTACACTCTCCGTTCATTTGACTAAATTGTAAAAGTTTCAACCAAAGAAGAACCTTACCTATGGTATACTAATCATGTCCAAATGCATGGAAATATCAAACGGAATGTAATCTATCGTCAGATCTCTTATAGAACAGTTCATTACCAAAATGCTGATTTGGCACATTTGAACAAGCCTACACCGCAACGTTTTGTTCATTTGCCTGATATATATACATCATCGACGCAGTCCTTGCAAGCAAATACTGCCGTTATCGAAATAAGCTATTTCCAAAACGTGGTGTATTTCTATCATTAGCAATGGAGGAGATGCCGTATACATACGGTAATAGCTGCAAATTATGCAGTACATTTATATATATAGTGATTGTAGCGAAAAAGGAGTATATACTTTAGATCCCGCGTAGTGAAGCCCATTACAATAACATCATATCATGTTATCAATTGTACTGCCTGCTCTGAGCTGGCAAACACAAATTTATTTTAAGCAAATATTGTTAACGTAACAGAAACTTGTCATGGAGGAGTATTTTGTTTTAGTTGTTATTGGGTTTGCCTCAAAGCATACGATGCAGTATTTACAATAAATGCAATAGCGAGATTTTTTAGCGGGGATCGTTAGTAAATTTTATCTTGCCTTAACATTGCCACTGAAAGGGATGTAGGCGTCCTGTGTCAATGAGATAACTTCCCGTCTCTGCGTATTTCTTTCAATTTGAACATAGACCTAATTACCTCGTCAGACATAATTGATATGGGCCATAAACGACCATATTTGGGTAATGGTGATGTTTTTGTAAATATGATATCAAGCAACACACGTCTTAGGATAACTGCCTTGTGCTCTTGTTGGGGAAATTTTTATAGCAAGTAACATAATTATAATTAAGGACAGCGGCATGATGTCAATTTAATGAAGGTTGTATAATATAATTCATTTATAGCAGATATCAAATGAGTTAGATACTTGCACATGCATACATCCATGTATGAGTTATGTAACTGATGCCACTGTTTATCTTTGTAGTTATGCTAGTATTTCTGACCAAGCCGCAAACTTGGTAGATGCAACGGTACTTTATAGCAATCAATAATGACTGGACTACACATTTGCCACAGCCTTGAGCTGCAATCAAAAACTGTAACACATAACTGAAGAAGGTAATTGCAAATGATGTAATTTCAAGTTATCCGGCTCTTGGAGCATTAGATCACTTGGACCAAGCAATTGTAATACTTTAACAGAGCTTTCAACAAAAGATCATTGCTTTCGGTATTTTAGTGCAAAATTATAGCAAAACCCCTACCAGCAACTTTGAACGTCCATCACCGGTCAAGCAAAGATTGAAACAAGAATAAAGGATATGACTATCGAAGATTATTATTCAGAATTTATCAAATGGAAATTCGATTTCCGACCGTGAAGCATGCTCTTATTTACGTGTTGTCTATTTAAAGAATAACGCTTATGTGGATATACATATGAACATGCACTGCCGATGATACTTCAAGAAAAATAACGCTGCATTTTATGGCGTACGTTTACAAACAGAAGCGATTTCAGAATGACAGCAACACGGAGAACATACCCAAAGCTATGATATTTTTGCTTCGTCATAGTGTATGTCGGGCCACTTTCCATTGCCACCAAATATGGTGCTGCAATCAGCCAATCATGCGAATGGTACATAAATGTTTGCAGCCTTATAAGGAAGTAGGCAATCAAGTTGCAAAGGCATTGTATAGGAAAGTCAGTTGATAATGTGTTATAATTCTCATGTTGTGGCGTTCTGTAACGCTTCTTATATACATCCATCGCACACTGCTGTTTTGGTCTTTCGTCATTGCCTTTTTTTCATGCAATGCCAGTCCTGTGATGACATCATGTTATACTCTCTCATTTGATACCATATGTTAATGTTTGTTCATGCCATGACTTCAGTTAAAGTTATTCATAATAAGACATCCACGTAACATTACATCGTGTTATGCATAATTAAAAAGGATGAATCAACGAACATTGAATCAAAAATATCAGATGGTGAGGCGTTGGTGGGACGCTACCTCCAGGCTGACCACCAAGGGTTATGTGCACACCGCTTCTGCAAAATCAATTTGAAGCAATGGTGTAGTGGCGTCATCATTCCCGAAACAGGTGGCGACAGCTGATCAACATATCTAGGTATGCATAACGACCGAATTTAGTCATGATGTCTAAATTACTAGGCCTTACGTTGAACCACGCAATATTAGCATCTTCCTCCCATTATTGCTAAGATAGCAGTAATGCTGAACCACACGCTCTGTCTTGCTTCGTACAGTTTGTCCAATTTAAGTTATTCTTATATCAAGCTGCTTTGTACATTAAACGGATAAGATATGAATTATAAATAAC